>JACCIA010000006.1:9250000-9850000 GCA_018906985.1 Apocrypta bakeri | reverse complement strand
CATCGCTGCCAAAAACTCGTACCGTCTGGGATTTCACCGTCTCTATGTCTATATACACATATGTATATAATATACGAATAGGAGAGCAGCACGCGCTAGGCCGTACGAGCGCGCATATCCACGTAGTCCCGTTCAAGGCCAGAGGGAGAGAGCTGCTCCGCTGCCGTTGCGTTGCAAAGTTCCAGACTCACACGCGACCCCGGTGAAAAAAACAACGACTGAGATAGCTTTTGGGGCTTAATTCACGAGAATTATCGGCTACACGTGTATACAGGATGCTGCGCGAGGAATTTCTTTTTTTTTTTTCAGCACGGCACACGTCGGCCTTGGTGGTAAAGATTTTTCGCTTTGTTTGTGTAAACAAAAGGAAAGAGAAACATCGAGTTTTTCAAGGACTTATCAATGCGAATTTATGCGACAATTTCCAGCTACATCGTCACTAAGTATCACGACAATACGAGAATCAGGAAGTGTCGATGAGACAGGAAGTCAAGGTGTAACATAACTGGTAAATGTACCATCGCTCGCTCGCGTGAAATGGCCAAAAAGATGGCGTGTGCGCGCACACTCGTCCCATCTCTGATTGATGCGTGCGAAACGGAGGGCAATTACGAAAAATTATTCTTTATCTAGGTTAGAACCATACGTGTGTATATGTATACTTACATACATATACATACATACATATATATAGATCAGAACGTTTTAAAAGCCATTTGTACGCGCCTACGTTAACTGTGCATAAGTAGAGCAAAAATCACACAAGGGGATCTGCGCTTAAGACAAACCGATTGCATTCGCTAATTCAAGTCCGTGTGCGTAGAGCAGCCGGTGTTACAATTCGACGAATGGCAATTACAATGCTATAGACATGTGTGTAAAGGAAGGAAGAAGGCAAAAAATAGCTTATAATAAATAACGAGTGCAATTCAACGAATACAACTTAATAATCAATGAAAACACGAGGGCGATTCTATAGGTATTACCTGTATGACACACATCACCCCTAGAGAAAGAGAAAGAGAGAGTCGGTGCGTTCTCTCCGCGCGAAAATATTCGTTAGAGACCTCAAAAAAGACACGGTGAAGAGGTGAACGTGTCATCCATCGGAAAGGGTGTCACCGCCTTGGCACTTTCTTATATTTCCGTTGATATTTGCGAATATAGGTTATAAGACTCGAGTAAGTGTAAGAGAGAGAGAGAGAGAGAGAGAGAGAGAGAGAGAGAGAGAGAGAGAGAAAGAAAAAGCTAGACCAGAAGTATCGAAGAGACAGTTAGGCATCGTGCGTTTCCCAACCGACGGTATATTTCATACGTGTGAACTCACGTGCAGTTATTCTTCCTAAAAATCGTTGTCTCTCCTGCTGGAGTTCAGCGTAACAGTTATAATCCTGCGGACGACGACGACGACGACGACGGCAATTTGGCGCGCTGTACGCGAACAAGCGAGCGGCACGTTAACTATATTGAACCGGAGGTAGAGGAGTTTTCGTGGACACGAGATGTATTCCTCGTTGATTTATTCGATTATTATTATTGCACTGAGAATTTAAATGCCGAGCTGCCAGGGTGTGCCCGAAGACGTTAATGCTACGGCAGCATCCGTCAAGCCTGGACTGCCATATTGCCTGTGGCGCACTGGACTCTACGCCTCGCCTCTCACTTCACTCCCTCTCGCCTCGCTCTCTTTCCGCGAGTTAGAGTTGTTGACGATCCTCGATCTATGCGCGCTATTGGATTGGCCGAACGACCAGTGCGATCTGACGGTTGCACCGCGAAGCTCCGAACTCGCAAGACTCGGTCGGTTATATTCCACAGCCAATCCAAGCCGACCACCAATCGCGAGAAAGCGCGCCATGTTTCGAACGAACGTTTCGATAGAGCTACGCGTGACTATTACGAGACAAGGGATTCGTTATCTCGAAACGGATCATTTTCAAAGTCGAATTTATGCGCGTTTATTATGGTTTGCGTAATGACGCGTTTCTTTTGTTTGGGTAGGTTCGCTGAATTTACGATAGACGTGCACTGCTGACACACGTTTGACATTTTCCGATTTACCGCCTCATTAATTCTTTTGTAACGAGCCTATCGATTATCTCGCGATTGACAAGTTCTTTTAGACAACGAGCTAAGCGTGCACTTAACTCGTTGCGATGACGCAACGCGTTCGCTTTGGAAAATTTCGACGAAAACTGGCATTCGACGTTATTACGCGCGACGCGTATCCGTGCGCTCGATAACGCGCGCATATATAGGAATTTCCGGCGGCGTGCAGCAGAAACTGCACGTAACGCAGCGAGCCTCGACGTATACGTATATATATATATAGGTAAGTTCGAATCAGCCGAGCGATAAAAATCTCTCCTCTCCCGCAAACTGTAAACGACGAGTTAGCCCAACGCGTGCCCGTATCGACAGACTCGCGCGGTGCACGAGATTCTCCGAATAAGAGGAAAGTAGGGAAAAAAAGAAGAAAACAAAAGGTGAAAAATCGCGTACGCGCGGTTAAGAGAGCACGTGGGTGAGGGATACGCCGACAGTGCGCGATTCCCCAAAAGAGGGACGTAGCGCCCGGAAATCAAGATCTCTGCACTCTCGAATGCGCGAATAGCCGGCGCGCGGATCGATGTTTTCGAGTCAAGCAGTAGCATGACTCTGGCGCTCGGCTGGCTTCGGCTGTTGCCAGCGCAGTATATGCACACTGCGCGAGGTATGGAGCTGCGGTAGCGGCGGCTCGACTGACTCGACTCTACTACTCTCGCACGCACACCGATAACTCCATCTCTTTCTATCTCTCTATCTCTCTCTCTCACTCTCTCTCTCTCTCTGTCTCTTTTGCTGTCTCTCTCTCTCTCTCTCTCTCTCTTTACGGAAAAACACAGGACGAGGCGCAGCAGCACTCGCAGGTCAGTCCGGCTGCCGAGGCAAAAGGCCTGCTTTCGCTCGATTCGCAGGGCTCTTTAAATTTTACTCCACTATTCGGCGTGCTCATAGTTACGCGATATCAGCCCGGATTTTGTTTTCTAATCCGCGGCTTTTTGCAGAAGGCGGCCACGTTTCGGAGCAGCAGTCACACACGAGGTGAGCAACAGCAGCCGCAACGACCACGTGGGCCGTATAGCCACACACGGACTCTCTCTCTCTCTCTCTCGCTCGCTCGCTCGCTCGCTCTTGATGTTACGGACTGAAGAATTAAATGGACGAGTAGTAATTCTAGTGAGAAAGAATAGTGAGATTTTGGAAGTCGATACGGAGTTGAAGGAAAGTTTCGCTTTGGTGAGTTTTGGTTAATGTGAGCACGAGGTGCTGTGTTGGCTGGAAGCACGTTGTCGCAATTTTCGAAGAAGAGGGTTGGCTCGTTGAGTATAGCGAAAAAATTGTCTACTGCTACCACGTTTCCGGAACCCGGCGTACTGGCGGTAAATTCAAAAAGCGGCTAATAAATGTAAGGATTAGCGAAGCAGTTGATTCGAAAGATTTTTAATTTACTTTTAATAAAGTAAGTAATTCAATTTATAAGACTTTAAGGCATTGTGGACATTGCCGATGAACCAAATGTGATATTGACAGCAGTCACCGACCCCCTTTCTACGGAAGTGAATAATATTAATACGGTACTTGGCAGGGAGAACCAAAGCAAGTTTTCAAATTTTTAAGAGAGAGAGAGAAAAAAACAAAGATATACTGCTTGATTGATATCGGATAAGAGGAAGAATCATGGAACAAGGAGAGCCTGAGACCAAAAGATTCAAACATTCCATTATTTCGGAGCATATGTACGAACCAGAATTCCAAGAGATATTCTTCAAACACTGGCATAACAGGAGTTCCATCAAAACTTCCAACATAGAAGTGATAGCCCAGCCTTTTCGAGTGTGCAAGATTTCTAATTTTCTCAAGGATGAGGAGTTAATGGATGACATTAAAAATGAACTTCTCGACGTCAAGAGTCGAAGGAACAGCATTGATTTGTATCAATTTGAACAATCAAATGACTTGTCAAAGGTAGATAGCAATAACTTAAAATCTTTGTATGAAACTTTCCAAACAGACTTGGTCAACTGGATGGAAAAGAATACAAAAATTGAATTAAACAAAAAAATATCCATGTCGAGTTCCTGTTACTCCGATACTGACTACCTTCTCTGCCACGATGATAATTTAGGTGATCGGAGAATTGCCTTCATTTTGTACCTGTCAAAGAATTGGACCGAGGAGGATGGGGGTGCTTTAGATCTTTTTGATTCGGATGAATATGGACACCCCAGAAGAGTTGTGAAATCGTTGATACCTGAATATAATTCATTAGTATTTTTCGAGGTTGTGGATAACTCTTTTCACCAAGTGGCAGAAATAACGTCGCCCGATAAGTCCAGGTGGAGTATCAATGGATGGTTTCACGGACCACCAGTACAAAGGGAAAAACAGGATAGACCAGAGCAGATTGTCAATTATCTTAAACCTGAAATCACAGAGTTGGATTTGAATTCATGGATATCCAAGGTATATTTGTACCCTGGTATCATGAAAGAAATTCAAGAAGACGTAGAGCAAGAATCTTTTGCATTTCTGCAAGATTTCTTAAAAACAGATGTCTACGATAAGCTGTCGGAACAGCTTCAGAACAACGGCATAAAATGGAAGAGGATTGGTCCAGCTGATACTCGTAATTACGAAGTAGCAGAAGAAGACTCCCTCCCAGAGACTTTATCAGACTTTTGCAAATTATTCAAGTCAATTACTTTATTTCAGCTGCTGAAAAACTACACAGAGCTAGATCTGGTGCCTGAAAGCGAAAACATGAATCCAAAGATGACGATAGAACTCCAAAGGTGGTCGAGAGGTTGTTACACACTGGTCAACGATAAAAGGACCTTCGAAGAGCCAACCAATACTGGTATGGAGTACAAAAAATCCAATGCAACCAAGATAGATGCAACGGAAATAACAACGGATGCTGCAACCTCTACGAAACACCTAAGGCGACAAACGAACTACACCGATGAGTCAAACTCCAGTGACAAAAAGCTCAGCGAAGACACAGGCTGTAATACACCTCCCAGTAGTCAGGGTGACGACGACGACGAGGACGAAGCAGAAATAACGAAGCGAAAAATCAAAGACAAATCACTGAGAGGTAAAGGTAAAAGGCCTATGATACAGCAAAGCTCACCTTCAAAAACTGAAACAATCAGTGCAACACAGCAGCAAAGAAACTCCAGGAACTCAGATTCTGACGATTCAGACGTGTCGGACATCGGAGACTACCTGTCCGATCCTCTCGACTGTTCCTTCGACTGTTCGGACGAAGAGGAACAACAAGAGGAATTTACTGACGTACAAGAACCAGGTAGTCTCGACGTGATAATGCAGTTCCACACGAGTCAGATGCAAGACAATGAGACCATAGACTATGTCGACCTGAGGGAACTAGAAGGCGCCCTAATAACCGTCCCGTCCAAGGACAATCACCTGTGCCTCGTCTACAAGACACTCGGCACTTGCCGCGTTCATAAGTACGTCAATCATTACTGCAAGGGCTACTTCTATAACCTGGTCTGCACGTACTACGAGTGAGAATATATTGTAACGAAGACAAAAGTGAGAGTATCATTATAAATTTCGACACGGTTTTTTTTTTTTTTTTAATAGAAAATTAAAAAAAAACAAAATTTAACAAGACGAATTATCGACTTATATCAGCGTGTATCAGACAAAACTCGGTTCGACGATTCCCGTTATTATTATTATTATTATTATTATTATTATTATTAATATTATTATTATATTATTATATTATATATTATTATTATTATTATTCTTATTATATTATACTATTAATATTATTATTTTTAAATTAAAAATAAAAAAAAAAATTGTACAGCCATGCGAGGGCTAGAAGCGCAGTGATTGGCTCTTGTCTATAAAAGCACCAAGGAATTTCGTTATAAATATATTCGTCGTGCAAAACATATTGGCCTGTAATATAGTCTTTGTATTAATAAAAATCATCAGTATTTATGATCGTTTATCTGAATTACTCGTCTACATTAATATTACAACCCCCTCCCCCTCCCGCCCTTGTATAAACACCACGATAAATCATCGAGTTCACTTAAAAAAAAAAAAAAATGCTTCTATAGCATTTTTCGCGGCAGCTTTATTGTTCGAAGAGATATAATCGCAGACTTTCGCGCAGACATGCATTCGCTATTACGAGTTACAATAACGTTATTATGCGTTATACGTTCCATGAAATCTTCCCGCAACGAATCTCGAATCAATTCGATTCCAGTGGCTATTATTACAAGAAGAGTAAAAGGTCGGGCAGTTTGACCCCGAAGTAAAAGGGTCAGGACTATAATGAGCGAGAGCGCATCGATCGGAAAAAAAAGAATATTACGTATATATGTGTGTATACGACCGGAAGAGCTTGCAGCATCGTTATCCCCTCTCTTACATTAATGCGACTCGTATATAGATTTCGAACGGACGCTTTTCATTGATCACGTCGTGAATGGCATACGTCAATGCACACGAATGTACGTGTATAGATGTATGTGTGCAAGCGTATATGCGTATGCACAAAAGCACTGAAAGATATTCCTCTCGCCTTTCAACAATTTCTTTTTCTCTCCTCGACATGTATATACGTATACATCGCAGTAGCCAGACAACGGCTTAATTGTCGGCTGTCCGCTCCCGCGCGCGAGTTATTTGAATTCCGCGCTTAATTAGCCGAGGGAATAGGCGGGGAGGAATAGATACAACCGAGAGATGAAGATTAAAAGTAATTTTTCGTTTCATCCATGTAAATAGATCGCACTGTATTAGCGCTTGCTATCGTTCGTCGTCATTTTCTTTTCCACCTATTATTATTATTATGATTTAAGCATGTAAACGCCGGTTAGTAGTGTGTGGTATATGTATATGTATAAATATGTTTGCCCTGGAGGAGCTTTTTCTACTCAACTACGTATAAGAGTGTTGGAGAGTTGCAAACAATAAGGTATAGAGAATAGATTAAGGTATGGATTTAGAAACTTTATTTATGCATATATATATATTGTTAGTCAAGGTCATATAGAGTTAATGCTATAAGTATAACGAGAAGTAGAAAAAAGCTATTGTGGGTATATTATATATATAGGAGTAACATGAAAATGGAATACGAATTATATATATATAATTGTGTGCATAGGTAAATAGTATTATAAATGTATATATATATATATTCAGTGAGTTTGGCTTACGCTCGACTGGTCGGATTCGTATCCGGTGCTTCTTGTATTTGTACTGTCGGACAAGCTTGTGGACTCGACTTCACCTCATTCGTCGTTGTCTCGCACGCTATCTCATGCTGTGCCACAATTAAAAATACCTTCATTATAATAGAACTTACAATAGGCGTCTATACGTGCAGAGAAAGAAGAAACAGACGAAGCGCGTTTATCTTCCGAATTGGAAGATTCATCGGCGGAAGAAGAAAAGCAGAAACTCACTTTCGAGGCCTTGATCGCTCTTTTACGCATCTCGTTCAGTTGAAGTTCTCGTTGGAAGCTGTAATCCGTTGATTCCTTTTGATCGGTGCTTTTAATACCATCGACCTCGTTGTTGGAATATTCAACCTGGACCCAAGGACAAATCGTTGGTGACGATGGTAACGACCCTTTGCTTGGCCTAGGCAATCTTGGTGACAGACGACGAAGAAGAGACACCAGCTTCGATCTGCAAGCTCGCGAGCTTTTTTTAAATTATTGATCGGTTTGTGATTTCATTGTCTTATCTCATGTTCGGAAATGATTCGCTACGATTTTTGACTATAGAAAAAAGATAACTTTATCTTATTAACCGAAGTGTTTCATACTTCTAGTACAAGGATAATACGTGATTTTAGTACCCTGCTCATCTAATTTTTCAAAGTATACTTGAAATGTTCCTTTAAGGAGGTGAGACACCTTTAAGCGCGGCTACCTAAAATTTTTAATTTTTATTAGCTATATTTATTGCATTCTTTATGTATATTAGTTTCACATATTTAATGTCTCATCGATTACCACTATTTAGAATGTTGGACGTACCCTTTCCATAAGATTCAAAGTGAACTACTGGACTAATTAAACTCCCGATTGGCATAAAAATTCTAATGAAATCTTTAAAGCATGCATGTAAAGACTTTTTTTTCAAAAATCTTGGTACATTTCATGATGTAAAATTGTTTCTGCCCATTCGATTGGAAATCCGACATTCGCGCTTTAAAGAATATATCCAATTTGCAGATCAATTGATCCGTTAATTCACTTTGAACGTTTCGAGAGTGAGCTTTTAACAACTTACTGAAATTGCTTATCGAGACTTGAAGATGTAAAACAAAGTTTATATTAAAGGTACATCTATCTACAACTTCATCGCTAAATATACAAAAGATGCAATTAATATAACTAATACAATTTTTAATTTCAGAGCTTCAATCGAAGGTGTCTATCTTCTTTAAAGAGTATGTGTTTTATGCAAATCTAATAACCGTAAAAAAATTAAAAGTGTACTTGAAGTATAAAAAGTTACAGTAAGATCGATAAAGTTGTTTCTTCCCTATTGACAAAAATCGTTATTATTTTCGAGTATCGTTTACGTAATTTAGGTCAGGATGAGCCCATTGAGGTGGGAAGAAATATATATTACTTTGTACTCGGTGTCGGGAGTGTTCCACCACCTGTACTTCTGGAACTCAGTTGTTCAGCGCTACGTGAAGCTTTTCGACTGTCCAAACTACACGAATTTCTGCAGTCGACGTTTCGGCTTACCCGCCAGTCTAAGCTATTGCTTTGACGAGAATTTGGACCTGAAATAAGTAATGACTTATATTTATGAGGAATTTGTAATATTCTGTAAACGGGGAAAAAATTCCTACATTTAAGGAAATTGATTTATTTTGAAAAAAATGCTTTTTTAAAAGAACGTAATATGTACTTGAAAATATAATTTAAATGAATAAATCTTTCGATTTGTTTAAGAATAAAAAGTTGAATGAAGTTGGTGAAATGAAGTTCTTTTGTAATAGTGAAAACTTTTTTCGAAAAAGGCACAATTAAGCGTTCAAATATCTACGGCTCGAAGTATTCAGTTGTGAATTCGTTTGAAGCCCTTCAGAAAGGGTGCATAGCGAGTGACGTTTTCAGCCGAGATGGGTTAATTAAAATAAATATTTTTTTTCCAAAAACTTATTTTTAATTAAAAGAATATGAATTTCTATCAAAAAAGCAATTTTTGAATAAATACATTTTCCCAACACTAGATTTACCGGATTTACCAGACCAGCCCATTTAGTCTGTAGGTGCATTGAATTAAAAAGGTCAGTTGCATGTAACATTTGTTTCGAAAATGATGTTAAGAATATTGAAAGCTAAACGTAGGAATAAAATAATGAAAAGTAGTGGATGTGTTATTGTATAGCTTGTAAATCTAGTGTTAAATACAGAAAACTTTTTTCGATATTGGTATTGAATGTGTTTTAAAATTGTATACCGTGTTCGTGACCGTGTTTCCACTCGAAGAAGCTATTGCTCTTATTGACACTATAAATGTTATCACAGGATTTTGTTGCAAGGCTTGTCGCGTGATGACGACGTCTAAGCAGTCTTGATACTGGTCCCAAGTTCCTGAAGAAGTTGTATATATTAACGTCGGGAAAACACATTTAAATAATTTTAATAACAAGTATTTATATTATACAGGGAATTTGTATGTAAAAGCTACCCTTTCTATACAAAAATTGAAGCACCATCGAAATTAAAAGATTTTACATATTATGTTATTTTGTAGGTACGTGAATGCAGTGTTATCGCCATGAGGTTTTTCCTAAAAATACTAATTTATTTACCGTTAAAATATACAAAACAAACAAAAAATTTGATTTTTTTTCAAAATATGTTTCTGTCGACTTAATCGTTTTTATAGACATGACGTCTACGTAAATCGCGTCCTCAATGTCTAAACATAAAATATAACTTTGATGGCTAAAAAACGCATTTAAATTTTTTAATTAAACAAAATTGCAGTAGCTTCACAAAACCATTTTTTTTTCAATTTGACAAATTTTTTTCTCTTTAACTAAAGAATATGCATGTTCAGATGCACTTTTCTATTGTCTTATTAAAAAAATTTCTAGATCAAAACACCAGAGTTATTTTAAGTTTATACATCGAGGAAACAATTTAGATTGACATCAAGTCTGTAAAAAAGATTAAGGAAACGAAAAATCATATTTTTTGTAAGATTTTATTTTTTAACGGTAAATCAACTAGTATTCTTGTAAAAGATCTCACGGAAATAATAACTTCACATTGATCCCCACAAAATGACGTATGAAATTATTTCGAAGATTGTTCTAATTTTCGGACACAGGGGCTGGCTTTACCACAAAAAGCTCCCCCTATATGTATTTATAAAACTCGAATACGTACTTTTTGTATTTCCTCGATTGTTCAATCGGTGGTTTGATATCTCTTCTGGGCGTGACTGGTAGCTCGGGCTCCGGTTCTGGACAGTAAGTCCCAATTCTCACGTGGCTATAGGCCGCCCGAAGCTGTACACCGTCCAGTGGCCGAAAATTACTTCGCTCGATAGACGGCACGCGCACTATCTCGATTTTCGGTCGCGTCATCTCTTCCATTATATATAGTATATAAGTATATTTATATAATATATATATTATATATATTTTGTTATAATTCAGCCACAGAATTAAAAATTGCTGTCTATACATATATACTGTATACAATATATATATATTGTCTAGGATATGTTACGCGCACTCGGTATACTCGTCGGCGCAAATGTCGACTCTCAAAGACTTCGTTTCTTCTTGCACTTGACCCGCGACGTCATCCTGACCCGCTTGTGGATTATATTTTCCTTTTAAGGGCGGAATGTCGATGGAGTGTCTGTTTCGTTCATTCTGAGATATAAAGTATCTATACACACCACCTGCCAATGTGATAATGGGATTCTTATTAGAATCGCGATGAAGCTTTTATATATATATATATACATATTCTGCTCTCTTTCACTCAAGGGCTCTCACGATCGACTATTTTTGTTCTCGTGTTCTTTATCGACCCTCGTATCCCTCTCGCTTTGAAACTATTTTCTAGACACACATACCTGGAGAATCGAGTCTATACACTCGATATACTGATGGGGTTATCGAAGCTTTTTACATCGCAATACGCCTTTGAGCCCAGAGGAGAATCTATGTATACAGATATACAGCCTATACGCCGTATATTGTCATTCGATCGAAAGTAAACGCGCGCGCGCGGGGCGGTTCGTATCTAAATTGTAATGGTTCGAGTATTGTTGCTGGATGAAAACGATTCTTTTTTTTTTGCTTTCTATTTTTTTAAAAACACCTTTGAATCGCCAAGTCCGTAATCTTGGGAAATAGATACTATTTTTGAACTCGCTGAGACGCGAAGATTATGTTAATGGAATACACGCCTACCGTTGGTATGCACGTATATTGCGTTCGCGATTCTTAAGTGCCGATTGCGTATGAGCAATTGCATTGTAGTCGAGGACAAGTTATCTAATAAATCTTATAAATTTACTTCTTAGAACATATAAAACGTACATAGTGTCAACTAAATTGAGATATATATATAAAAAAAATATGTAGTTCACATATACTGAAAAAAGGTGTACTCGATGTTTTAAAACTTTCTGAATATTTATAAATAATCTTTTATTAAGTAGTTAATTTTTTAATACGACTTGAATTTAATGATCAAATGAAAGACTGAAATTTAACAATTAAACATTTTCTCAGGACCATCGAAAGGAATCAATTTCTGACATCAAACAAATTTTTTTCAGTGCACGGTATACTTATTGGACACCTCCTCTTTCGAACTATACCTATCATTGGAGGGAGGTTCCGTAACCGATTCTCAAGAGACTCCAATTAAGAAAAGCACGTATTGTTCAAATGGAAAAAAGACGTGTGCAAATGTAATATATATATTGTCCGTAAATTTTTATCAGAACGCTTAGTTCTATATACATGCATTACCGACCAGACTTATAATGGTGAAGAAGAAGAATAAGAAGAAGAAGAATAAGAAGAAGACGAAGAAGAAGACGAAGAAGGGCACGATTGGAAGGATACACTTCTTAAAGGTCACTATATATATGTATATATATATATGCGAATTAAGCAATCGAGTCATCGGATCAACGACGCGTGACGTGGGAAGAATCTATACTGCATGAAGCTATATGTTATTTATGATACAAAGTACAGCACATATATACGGGTGATTCTCTGACAGATTGTTACATTTCCAGTTATATAAGCCAATTCTCTGTAAATTTTACTAATACTAGGGATAGCCAAAGTCACAATTATTCTTTGTAAAATTGGTATATTAAAATCATAGTCTGAGATCATTCGACCGATATTTTTATTTCTAGTCTAAATTGTTTGGTAATTAATAAAGGTATCTTTGTGAATTTCTTACTGTCTCGAATGATCAAACCTATTCAAAATTTTAAGACACAGATGGTTAAATAAACTTTCCATGGTATTTTAAGTGGAAAATTATTGAAATATGCTGTCTTGTGAAACTCGGGAATGCGAACAAAATCTAAAAAATTCATGAAGTGCCTGATACAGTTCCAAGAACAGCTTAAAATTATTTATAATAAAAAAATTGAAGACGGCTCAATCTGTCAGAAAATCGACCATATATATGTATACAGAGAGAGAGAGAGAGAGAGAGAGAGAGAGAGATTTTTATTCATTACATGAAAATTAAAACTTCATTTAAAGAAGATTTAATTATCACGCAATGCATTAAAAAGTCAGTACATTCTAATTGTACAGTATTGTGTTTCTAACTTTCTCTACACGATTTTATTGAGTTTTACTTTCAATTAGATGTTTTGCTATGCTCTACGTTTTAACTTATTCACTGAACGAAACGATCCTAGTAGAATAAAAAAACTTCAACTAATTCGTATAAGAAATTCCCAGGAAAATATGTAAAGTTTGTAATCCGATCAAATATTTTTTAAATTTTTATTCCTAAAAAAAATTAAAGTGATGTGTTTATTTCGAGTAGTAGAAATAAACGTAATCTATCAAATTCGCTGGAAATGTCGATTTAAAAAAAAAAATTTCCTCTTGCTTTATAATATTCAAGATTATTTCGTGTCGATTGAAAAGGGCATATCTGTCGGTATGTACATATACCCAGTGCATAATAGATAAGAGTTATTGTTTCCAAAACGGGTTTGTCGATGTTGCACAATTTAAGCCATTATTACGAAGAATTCAAACGCAGAGAGTCTATTAAAACTCCGTATTAAAAATTTGTATCTTTTGGATCTAGAAAGTTTTTCTTTCTTTATATAACCATCTAATTCACAGTGAAATATAGGATCGACAAACGAGCACGTCTCTCGCAAAGACAACATTAAGCCATAATAGACTTAATACGAGCGAAGCACGATTAATCACGTACGCGATTCTTAATCGCGCATTTTCGCGATTTCGATGACGCTGTGATAAATAGAACTCAATTAAGTTTCGAGTAGGCGGTGAAATCGCATAGTCTCATTATCGGATACTCGATACCTTATACATATACAATCCAACGTTCTAACGAGCCTAATACGTCGGAAAAATGTGAATATTCGCCAAAATGATAAAATAACTAGACGTGTATATATATATAATATACACGTGTGATTATATATAGCTTCAGTGTATTTTCCTCTTTGAAAATATGAATTAGCAATGATAATATTTGCTTACATATAACAAACTGTTTTCTCGCTGTAAAATATTCATAAGTGAATCAGAGGCGGGAAATTCGAAATTATCGAACGTGTATAAAAAATCCAACGAGGAATGCAGGCATACCTATGTATATATTTATATATTATCGATGTTCCGTCTGTCAGATCGTACACAGCTAGACACGTACACACATAAACACGCGCGCGCACACACACACACACACGATATATAATATAGAGCTAACGCTGCGCTTTATGGAAGTAAAAGACGGACCAACTTGACACACTAGGCTGGCTTTTTAGAACGACTCGGAAAATGTACGTAATTATGCATCTCTCCGATGTAGCCGTCTAGCATCCGGCGCTTACGCGCACACTTTGAATTATTCAAATATTATCTTACTTATACACTGTATGTATATACACCGCGTAGACTCAAAGTAACACGTTCGCGCGTAAAAATGTTCGAGAGATTATTTCTTCGAGTGATACTTAATTTACCCACGCGGTTAAAGTATACGGAACAACAAACTTTCGTCGGCGTGTATTTATGCGAGATTAATATATATATATACATATATTTATATACACACGCACACGAGGCTGCGCGTCACGCTCGTGCAGTCGGTAGCCGCTGTTGCCTTTACCACTGCACCGCGACGACTACTTTACTACTGACTGACCGCCTCTATATCGCGAGCATTAAGACTTGTATACATGGATACGTGCTCGCGCAAGCGCCCGCGCAAACAAAGATCTTTGAAGAAGCGACGGACCGCGACGGGTTGATAATTTCGATGCTCTGGTATTTTGATTTGGTTCGACTTCGATAAAGATTCTGTCGTGACGTCGATATAAATTTTCTATATCTAGAGCACGTGAGAAGCGATGCTATGTGTGTGTATACAATGTATACATGTATACACGACACGAGCGGTGAATTGTGAGGAATTTTATTCTTTTTCTTTTTAATTGCAGAGTCCCGAGTATATTGTTGCGAAGAAGCAATATTCTCGCTTTTTAATTTCCCTCCACTGGCTGTACAGGAAGATTTCATATTTATGCTAATTCGGACTATATTTCGCGAAATCAATTTTCAGAGCGCATTTATTACACGCGGGGAAATTCGCCTCGTGGAACGCGATGTTGTTATTTTTTTTTTTTTTTTTTTTATTGCGGAGGAGGAGCAATACGACGGCATAGCTGCACGTATTTTATTCACTTCGAACGAGTTATTTTTTAATTCGAGCAATTCTTTTTTTCGCCAAGGTGGACTATCTTTTTGGTTGGGGGATTTAAACGAGTGTATTATGTTTTATACGTATCGTGGTGCAGTTGCTAAACACGAAACCCTATAAATAATGACTCGTTGTAAATATTTACGAGACAACGTTCCTCGTAACATTACAAGATATCGTGTGCAACGATGTGTACGTCGCTTCCGAAAATAAAAAAAAAGAAAAAGAAAAAGAAGAAATCGAAGGCGGAAGACTAATTCACAACTCACCGCGATCCATCAGCGTCACCTCCTAAATTACGACGCACAGACACATTCGCAACGTAATATTTAATTTTAAACGTAACCGATGCGCGATATTATTAGGGACGAGGTGGTGCGCGCTACAACACCAGTGAAAATAAAGAACGTCGCGTGTCGCGCGACGTTCACGCATACACCCACACAGCTGTACATTTCAACTGTATATACGTAACTGTATATAAGGTATAAAAAGCCTTGACGGCGTTAGTCGTGATAAGCGAGCGACTAATCGCGCTACTTCTATCCCTCTCTTCGCGAGTCATTCGCCGTAATCTCGAAAGCCTTGGAGCGATATATAGATATATACATATAAATATTTTTTTTAACGTAATACACCTACACACGCGCACGTGTATAAAATTGCATCGTTGAGAATATTAATCGTACGAAAGGGTTTAGAGAGGCTTACAGAGAAATTTTCAAAGTTTCTCGGAATTTCTCGGTGAATAACTCGAGAGAAAGATCTCAATGAGATGCACTATACGCACAAGTTGAACAATCGAGAGATTTTTAAATGCTCGTGAACATATACAGATATACACTACTGACGTGGAACATATTGTTCGCAAGCTTTTTACAAAGTGTTTCCACGGTCGAGCTTTCTTTCATGTTTAGTTTGGTTTTTAATCTTTTTCTTTTCTATTCAACGGTTTCTCTGTATACAGCGTTCATTATCCATTTCCTTATCTGTGCATATTTTTACAGTGAACTATTTATCACGATGTTGCATTACCTTGGGCATGATAGTTAATACGATAATAATAAACAATTTGCTAATACCAGGGCTGGGAATGTTTGTATCGTCTATTTTTCAATGGCAAATCTCGATTCGCTGAACTTTAGAAAGCCGCCATTGAGAAGAGCGGCCTATCAAACAGTGGAATGGGTTTGATAGGCCATTATATAGATTATACCCATGTCGCGCGAATTTTTCGGAGATTATTGCTATTTAGGATAATCCATGGAAAGAGGACTTCGAAAAAGTGAAACGATGAAGGGTTAAATAAACGAATGAATAAAAAACGTTTTAATAAATCCACTGAGAAAGTATCTTAGTAAAAGGATATAGTATTTCTTCGTAATTTCAACCGCAAAAAAAAAAAGAATAGGTAACTTACTTAACGCTGAAGTGTAGGCTTACACGTGTATTTACATATTATATTGTAAGAGTGTCATCGAGAAGTGAAAAGCTATCGCTATAGGCTGAACATACCATTGGCGATTTCGCCACTACAGAAGCAATGATGCGATTTATGAATAAACATGTATGTATGTGTACGAGTGCGTGTGCGCTCGATATATACTGGTAAACACACCGGTTACCCTTTTGCCAATTTTTCTCAACCGCATTTCACATCGTTCTCTTCGGTTACATCGAGGTCTTAATAGACACTTTAAGTATGACAATTGATTTCCACGAAATCGAGTTAGGAGATAATGTATATAAAAAAATAAAAACATTACAAGTGCTTATACGTCAGCGTACGCGGCTAATTCTTCTTCCCTATATTATACTCTTTCCGGTATGCGGTATGTATACATGTATACCTATATAGATGTGTGTATAAAAGTCGACGTGTATGTAATGAGCCAAATTGCCAGTCTGCTATCTCTATTACAGCTACATACACTACACGTGCCATACTCTTGAAAACTATCGTAAAAGCGACTGATGCATCGCAGAGAAACGTGTATATAATATGTTTACAAAGTATCTGACGTCTATACAATGCAATCACTGATAATGCATTCAATGTTCATGTTATCCATAAAACGTCGTTTATTTTCAGTCTTGTATAGCGATAAGAGCAACAAAAAAAACTCTTTCTTTTTATGCGAGTGATGCATTTTCTTTCTTTCTACAATATATATATATATATATATATATATATATATATATATACACACATATATATTATAGACAAAATGCATAGCAAAAGTTTACAGCGTGTATTGCAGCAAAATATAATATTTATATAAATAGGCGTGTGATGTTACGAGCGCATCTAAGTCTCTTGCATCGAGAGATAGCTATATCGTACGTACTACTTGAAAACCGCGACGACTCGTTGCGCGGAGCACTGATGCCGTTGTTGTTCCTGAGATCGTCGGCGTTCACGTCTCCGTCGATGTTGCTTCCTCTGCTCCTTCCTTTTATCGCACTCGTGCATCGATAAGTTGCCAATGGTACCTTATACCGCGACGAAATTTTCTATTCGAAAAGATGGAATATATCGATTCAAGTAGTAAAAGGCTCGCTCGGTAAGACGAGCTTTCGAGAGTCGCACAATTTTCGATTTTTTTCCCCCCCTCGTCGGAGAGTAGTTTTTCAGAGCGCGAAAATAATCTTTCCCTCAGTTTTACGCAGTTGACACCTGATCCAAATATAAAAGATGTGTCTATGTATACATTTATATATATGTATATGTATATATATATATATACATACACGTATGTAAGTCGGGTGTATATACGCGCACTACACTGTCGGAAGAGCTTTTGCGAAATTGTTATGATTCGTCGTTGCCAAAGACGCTTGGAATATTTTTTCGTTTCTAATACACATATACACACGTAAGTATGTTTTTGCGACGTGCGTTTTCTTGTAAACTACCTCCGTCGGGTTGCGAAACTTCTCTTTGTTCTCATTACACGTATATATACACATATAATATATGTGTGTGTAAAAAAGTAGTTTACTATAGAGAATTTAAAAGGAGGAGCTTTCGCAAAGCGCGATTTCCATTGAACACTCACGCACACGCATGCACACGTACACAAAAGCACCGAGAGATCAGAGAAAAGAGTCCAAAGAGAAAGAAATAGAGAGTGAGTGAGTGAGAGAGTGAGAGAGAGAGAAAGAAAGAACGATATTATGACAAATACAGCCGGGCGCGTGCCTCACCACAGCTGCATTGTACACTTGAGTGGGTATATATACATATATACACGCACAGCCGTAGGACTATCCCTTCTCCTTTATTTATCTCTTTTCGCGCAAACCTAGCAAGGATCAGGACCTTTACGCTTGGTTATTCATGCGTGCATGTACCTCGTACGAACTTTGAATTGGCGGTGAATTTTTTTTTACAATTTATCAAACTTTATCTCGGCGCGAACTGCGAGGAAACAACCGTGAGGATTGCAAGGGCCGCCCTGTCTGAATAATTTGGTCGATTCACCGCGAGGACGGCGGCCCTCTCGCGCACGGGATGCTGCTAACTGAGAGAGAGAGACTCGCTCATCTCGACGCTATGCTGCAGCCCTCCTCCTCCTCCTCCTCCTCCTCCTCCTACCTTTTTCCCTCTCTCTCCCTCTCTGTCTCGCGCGGAAGAGCACCTATGGACCTGCGCGATGCAGGCCTGCAATGAGATATATAACTTTTCTGTAGCTGCTGCGCTGCCTTATCGACGAGTTTCAGAGAGATGTTGAGATAATGGAATGACGATGAGGATTCCGAAGAGATTGTAAGTCTTTTGGATTATTCTTCGTTAAAATGTACCGTTAGGAGATCGAATAACGATTTACGATGCAGCGATGTATATATTGCTCTTGCTGTATTGAGCTTTGGACGAATGTAGTTTTCGCATTTGAGATCAATGAAATAAAGTCCGCTTTATTGAAGAAAATCTATTCATTCTAATGCTGTTCTTGAATGCAGAAAATGTGTACTTAAATTATAAAACCTTTTTATTTACGGTAAATAAATAAGTAGAAAGAGATCAATGGTTTAAAAGGTATATCTCAAATATATATACAAATGTTAGTAGTGTTTTTTACTATCGTTCGTATTTTTTTGGAAAGAAGTTCATTTTTTTTATTTTGAGGAAATATTTTCTTCATTCAATAAAGCAATTTTTCATTAAATATGGTAAAATTATTTTTCAGCGTTGTATAAGATAATTTGAATTTCTTTTTGATCAATGACTTATTTATAACTGAGAACTGGTATGTTTATTCATTGGAATGAGAAATAGGTTCGTAACGTGTAAGACATAGATTCTGATAAACAACATTGAACTATATACCTTAATCGTTAAACGATGCTCCGAATGCACATGTTGCAGATTCGATTATGCGAGTAGTAAAAAAAGTCATTATACCATTTCGTAAACACGTTTCTCTATCGTAAATCGAACGACAGACTCGACATTGTGCGATTTTATTGCTCTGAAAGCCTTCGCAATATTGGTAATTGACGTTTACGAAAATATAAATTCACATGCGAACACTGTTATTGTACAGGCGAAGGTAATGAAAAATCATTTGAAATAAACAGATCAAGTTATGAAATAATTTTATTTTTATTACACAACAAGTACAATTAACGTAATTTAAAATATTTCCAAGTTCGAGAAAAAAAAGAAGTAAAGTATTTATTTCTTTTTTATTCGAGAGAGAGAGAGAAAAAAAAAGCTATCTAAAATTAAAAAGAATTTTTTTTTTAAGGGATAACGATGCATCGCTAATGTATGCAAAGTATGGCAGCGACGTAAGAGTAATTTTTCTTTTTCCACTTGACAAAATTCGACGACTTGAAACTGAAAGCGACTCAAAAAACTATACGTAAATACTAATATAATTAATTGGTCAAATAAGCAGAGAACACGCTGTCGAGTTAAGTTTTATTAATAATCTTCTGTGTTTATTTAGCTGCGATGTATTTAAACGCTGTTAGAACGAGAATTCTTCTGTAAATAGAATAAACGCAACTACCTAATGTTTTCTGCTCTCTTACCTTTAGTTATGTGTCTGTATTTTTATGTTTGCATTTATCATCCATATCATCGTCGCTAATTAATACTTAGTCTTATTTCATTAAACTTTACATTGTTGTTTTATCTTTTTTTATTCTCTTATAATATTTCTATATTTTCTTCAATATTCTTATCGACTTTCTTTATTGACTCTCACTCTTACGCTCTCTTTAAATTCTATCATTCTTGTATATCACGATTTGTCGACCATTTTTACTCTCACGAGGAATCCGCCTACGAATTGTATATTTATATATGTATATTTATATATATTATAATTATTATAAAATACATTAGTTTACATTTACAAACAACGTGGATTTTTTAAGCATCGACGTCCTGCAGCTTTTATGGGAATTTTCGCGATACGCGAAAAATAATGAAGTCCAGCAAATGGCGAAGAGTTTTTTTTCGTATTGTCTTTGATGAAACATTATTATTTAAAGCCACTTGAAAGTACTTGTCAAGACTTCATTTATTTTAAATTGACAAATATTGCAATCGTATAATTTTTTGATGCATACTCGAAGTAAATCGCTGGTGACTTGCATTTGCGGATACAAGAAAAAACAAACGTTGGGTAGTAAAATTTATTCACTTAAATAATGCAATTGTTGCGTCTTCGATACATTTCACTTGTACAAGTAACAACATTGGCTGTAAATTTTTTCGCTATCGTTCGAAATCAATCACTCTGCTCCCTTGACTATTTAAGGATGCGTCCTGCGAACTTTTACTTCGGACTTTCAGGACGAATCAGCAGGCACGTCGATAATTAGAACAAGATTTCTATTTTAACGCGCTAAATACATATTTACAGAACCTCTGGCAACGAGGCTAAGATTTTTCTACTTCTGATTTCACTCTTTCTTAAACAGAACCCGGAACGCGTACAATCGCTTATTTTTTCTTTATTTAAAATTAACAATGCACTTTACTATCATTGCTCCGAGCTACTCATTTTGTTTTAAAACATTATTCTGCAGAAGCTATCGTTTTAAGAATCGTGCGAATGCCTGTAGACATTTCGCCGTTTCAACTACTAAGAGCAAAAGGAAACATCTGAGACAGTCTTGAACATCTTTTTATTTATATGAATTATGAAAAATAATCAGGTCTAAGTGTTACACGCGTGAAAAAATATCATTATAGTGATATTTTTAAAATCGATGCCTACTTTTTTCTTTTAAAAAAGCACATTATTATACGCTAATACACTTGCTCTTAATCTAGAGATTCATTTTTCATTATTACTGATGGACTACTTCTTTTATTATAGCTACATTTTTTCCTTGTTCTTTTTTTGATATTTTGTACTCAAGGTTTTTTTTTAATTTTCTTTTAAACTCCACATTCTGCTTCAACAATTTATTATTTGAAAAAATTCAAAACATTTGGCACTGCAACAATAATACTTGAATTAAACGTAAGTAAACAATTACTTTTCATAATTCATTTGAAATAATCACAACTACATATTTTCTCATGACTTTCTTTTCATCGTCAAACATCAGCAGGCGACTGAAAGACTAGCGCGAATTCCGGATAGCTCTGCAATGAGGCAAGAACAAGTCAACAAATTCTGGCCTTCCGTCGAATAGCCGATTTAAAAAACTTCCAACAAATAATAAAGAAAAAAAGAAAGAAAAAATAGAAGAGAAACAAAACGCACTTACACCCACAGAGTTCTCTCGCCTCTACTTTACTTTTTACAGATACTCTTAAAATAGAACAAAATCAAAAAAGTAAAACGAAAACCTAGTTGCAGGTGCAACGCAAAAACCCTGCGAGATCACGTCAATCTGAAGGCAAATGTCAGATTCGCATAGCAGGATCTGAGGAGCTGGTACTGCAAATCAGGTATCGTTAACAAACTTGACGATATTGGCGAATCCACAGAATGCGACTCATCGTCTATAGTGTTAATGTATTTTCCAAATACAGTCTTCTGCGAATCCTCGCTGTCTCACGTCCCTACGTATCTCTAAAATAAAATAATTAAAAAATAAAATGTGCTCATATAATTAATGTTTTGAGAAAAGCAATCAACTTCATTTGAAGTGCAATCTCGAAATGACTTACTTTGAAATAACTTTCTCCATAAGCATAGAAAGCCGAGCATCCGAATGATTGGTCGGAAGAAGCGCTTTGAGAATTTCCTTGACCAGATTTTCGCTCATACCGGGTGACGTTCGTTCCGCGACTTCAAAGGCATCTCTCAGTTCGTTCAACGCTCCACTCTGTCTGCTAGTATTACTGCCGTCGCCGTTGTCCCTTGCGGCATATTGATATTTACGTTGCAGCTGAAATGAAAAATGAATTTTATCACTATACATATGTTGTTAGACTATTAAAGAAAATATTGACTTCGCAAATTTATCAAGGTAATCGAGAAAAATGTGGAGAGAATTCTTCAAACATTGTAGAAGTTTATAATTACATCGGACAATAGCGGGAAGATGACACCATTGAGAACTGGACTGCGTGGGTGCTTAAGCTCCTGTGAGCTTCTTGGTCTTTGTTGCTGTTGTTTTTCTTCGGAAGTTGATCTATGTTCAACCGGCACCTCTGACTTACTCTTCCTCTGACGCTGATCCCGTTCGTCAATATCCATTCCTTGATCTCTGCGGCGCAACATATCCTTGGCGCTTCTAAGTGTCGAATCCCGACTAGAATCGTGGTATTCACGACTATCGCGGGTATCGGCAGTTGAAGGAGGCTTTGGTGCTGCCTCGTGAGGTCGGGACTAAAAAGAAAACAAATATATGAATATCCAAACATAAAAAACACGCTAAAGTTCCTCGTAACTCATACTTGCTGGACACTTATCCTTTTCGTAAAAAAAATTCAATAAAGGAAATCAATACAATTTAATTAAAACAAAGTTGGAACAAAGTTTCTTTTTAACTGCAAACTTTCTCATCAACCCAGTTCAACCAAAACCCGAGAACGCATTTAAATTAACGAGTAAAGTTTGATTACTTTTATCTGATTTTTGTGATCGCTATGAATAAAAAGCGTTTACATACGCATACAAATCGAAATAATGAAATTACCGGAATGTGCTTATTTTGTCCATCTCGCGACGAGTCCCTCGAGTCGTTCTTGTAATGGTTGAGATTAGACTCTTTAGGCGGCGACCTGGATGCTCCATTCGCGTGTGGCTTGGACTGTGTCTGCTGTTGTTGCTGGTTATGTTGATTATGCTGAGGCCTGTGGTTCGGCGTATGGCTAAGATTAAGCAAGGCCGGTTGCTGTTGCTGTTGCTGCTGTTGTTGATCATCGAGAGGCATCATGGGAACGAGCGAAGATCCCTTGACCCCGTGGGGTCCCTTCACTGTCATTATCCATGGCTCGTCCATGTCGCTATCTTGCTTCGACTCTTCCCTGTACGGATACAAACACAAAACAACTATTACAACTGTGCTCAACAACGGCGTCTATCCGAACGATGTCATTATTTTTCCACCGTACTTTCGAGTATAAGATTCGCAAGCGTTACGTGTGTTCAACAACATCAGGAAAGATACTTACGAGTCTGAATTCTCACTCTCCGTCTCAGACTCCTCGCTTCGTTGAGATTTCCACTTCTTATACCTGTCAATCAGGTCAATCAGGTACGAGTTCTTCTTGGCCTTTCTGATGAACTGAAACTTTAGCAATTCCTTCGCCGTAGGCCTCTGCAACAAGCCGAAACAAAACTGATGTGACACTTGCCCGTTTAGAAAAGAAAATTTAGGATATAATAGCTAGACACTTTTCCGTTAATGCTTTCTAATTTTACATTATTTTAAACAAAAGGTATATTTTAAAATCTTGACGATTTTCTCGTTAATAACAATAGGTTGTAAAAGTTTACAGCCTTTTAAATAGGTAAATGCATACTGAATCCGCGGTTTTAACCAGCGATGATAACAAACGAGGCCTTATCACGACAAATTTAACCGGCGAAATCGTCTACCTTATCAGTAATGAAAATTACTTCTTTATTATTCAATGCACTTGAACAATGACTTGATGACTTTAATCTCGCGATACCAAGTTCCAGTTAGTGCCGGAAATAACAATCATTAACTATCGCAGTTTCTGTAGACGATTATTCTTTAGACGACGTTCGAAAATAATCATCTCACAGTTTGTACCAATAAACTCACTCAAGTGCTGTACAAGAATTTTTTCATCTAAACTTCGTAAACGCTCGAAAAACCCTGCGTACACAACTTTACGACGAAAACAAATCTTCCTTATCTCTTCGATCCTGCGGTACGAAACTTTCAGCTCGAAGAAGCCTTTTATAGTATTTTTATCGCCGAGAGAGAGAATTTTAAAAGTTCAGCGGAACCTTCGAAGGTATTCTAAATTTTCGTAGAAAAGCGCAATGAGTTTTCCGACGGCTATTATTTTTACTCGCTCGATCGTTACCCGTTCTTCGATTTTTAGCGAAGGTCAAAGGCGCACTGAAAACTCCCTACAAGGGTGTGTGCACGCGTGCGATGTTGTAAACTTACATTCTCTGGGTCTTTATTGAGACACGCCTCGACGAACTCCTTGAACTGTTTAGTGTAGTTACCGGTGAGTTGAGGAGGATTATTTTTTGGAATGAGAAAGAGAACCCTCATCGGGTGTAGTTCGCTGTTGGGAGGCTCTCCTTTTGCTAGTTCAATTGCTGTGATGCCCAGTGACCAAATATCAGCCTGAAAAACAAGTTGTTGTATTTTTTATTCGTATCGAGTTTAGTGTTTGTAAATATAGAACTCTAGTTTCTGGGGACTTAATTGGAGTTGCTCTTGAACTTCGTAGTGAGGATAGAAAGTTTCATGCAATTTGCTAACTTTGCACGGATTTTTATTCAGAAATTATTGTCTTGAGAAGATACAAGTTTGCCTTACCTTGGAATCGTAGGCAGACTGTTTGATAACTTCTGGCGCCATCCAAAAGGGTGTGCCGACAAAAGTGTTTCTTTTGCTGGTGGTGTTTGTCAGCTGGCCAGCTACGCCGAAATCCGCCAGCTTCACGTCGCCCATCTCGCTCAGAAGAACGTTCGCCGCTTTAATGTTCAAGTTTCCGTTATTGTACACGATGAATATCAGATTGTTATTACGCAAATTAGTCGAATCTTAATACATTATGATTAAAATAACTTACAAAAAAAGACCGTTACAGTAAGAAGAACAATGAATTTGAGGCAATCGAGTTATTCAATGCAATAATTACAATCCAAAAATCTTGAATTTAAACATCATATTTTTATTATTGTATTAAGAGACAAATTCATCTATAATTAACCAGGTACAAGGCTTATCTAAATCTCTTCGATATCTAATTACACCACAAACAGAGATTTCAATATCCGCAAGATTCAAAAGGAACCGGGGGTGAATTAAGCTCAAGCATGGTAGTAATACTCTTGTATGAATACCTTTTCATACGAATGTAGAACGTTTAAATTGAACGATCAGAAGAAATGTGATATTAAAAAGCGCATTCATTTTTTGAATTATTACGGTTGAAAAACCAATATTGGAATTTCAATAATTTTTCTGTTCATTCAATTTGAATTTTCGGTGTTCGTAATAAAACGAGCCTATTATAGAATATCCTCATAAATTGTGAGCTTAATTCATCCATTCGTTCTCTTTGAACCTTGCGGATATTTTGTGGTCTAATTAGTCATCAAAGGGACACAGATAAGTTATAGACCTTTCAATCATATAGGTGTAATTATTCATCAAAGGGACGTACATAAGTCCTAGACGTTTCTCTCATACATGATGTAATTGCGCATCAAAGGGACTTAAATAAATTCTAGACTTATGGAGAATAAATGTAGCTTATAGAACTATTATTGGAATTATTTCAAATTCTACTTTTCGAGACATCGTTTTAAAGGATACTTGAATAAATCATTTGATAAAGAAGAACACAGTAACAAATAAAACTTCTTACAACAAAAACATTCTAAATTAAAAATATGTACTATTATTCTCGTTATATTTTTTCGGAGGTTTAAGAATTAAGAAAATGTTAATTCTTTTTTTGCAATTTAATTTTCGTTTACTTTCCAAATGAGCATGAGTTGTATGTTATTTTTTAAATTAAACTAATATATATCATGTATTTAATAAATAACTAAACAGTGTCTATAACTCTAGCGAAAGTTGGCCACACGAAGAAAGCTCGTTATTCTTAGAATATTCTTAGAATATAGTTTAACATGTTTAGTTAGTTCAACTGTATATATCTCGACTAGATTGCAATTACAATAAGCCAGCAGTGATTATTCTACGAAGTTTCATCATTAGTTGCGAAAAGTTCAACGTACTTTGTCGCTCGTACACCGACCCCTTGTACGCGCAAACTTTCGATGCCTCGTTATTAAGAAGACAGCAAGAGAGAGAGAGAGAAAAGATGAGCTTGATACTCTGTCTTCTTACCTTTGATATCACGATGCAGCTTGCGTTCGCTGTGCAGATAATCTAGACCTTTAAGAACTTCCCGAAGGATAACCGCTATGTGCATCTCCTCGAAGCTTCCGGCCTTCATCAGGTCCAAGGCGGATCCGCCGCCCAGATATTCCATGATGATCCATAGCTTTGTGCCCTGTAATAAAAAAATAACGACATTGAAGTGTATATATATAGAAAGAGAGAGAGAGAGAGAGAGAGAGAGAGATTTAAAAAAGAAAGTTTAATAAAACGTATTGAAAGATGAGGTGATTTCGAACCGCCCCACATGTGCGCGCGTGCAAGATGCGATTCCCTCTGCAGGTGTGAGAGAATATATAGACTCGATGTATATTGACCGTCGAGTACGTCTCCCCGTTATAATTATAGCCCGTATCGATGACTAACCAGTAGTATATATTGCCTGAGATGCGATACTGTTTATGAAGATGAGAGCGAGAGATCGTTCTGCTAAACTATAAAGCGTCTCTTTAAACCCGCGATCGTGCTGTAAATCTATATATATATATACTTATCGAAACTTTCGAATTATATACGAGTTGAAACTGATTGAGCTTATATATATATAATCGCGATCACGATTTATCCTTTATACGGTACGCTGTACAACTATACATGTATAGTGCTAACTCCCGTGTACTTTCATCATTCGCAGAGTAGTACAGCGCGAGTACTAATTTTTTATTTAATATACCGCAAGAAAAATAGTTAATATATTTTATAAAAATAGCCAAGCTTTAATATCGATAATAAACGAGTGTAACACACTCGTCGAATCCGAAAAATGCCTCGATCAATTACGTTTAATCAGCTCGAAAAGCAGTAGTGCAAGTACATACATCTCCCGTATGCTTTCAGCTTTTTACGCGCATGTGAGTACGTGACCCGTACATCAGCAGTAGCAGCGGTGGCAGTCGAGAGAAAGAGAGCAAGTCAGCTCGTTAATAATCCAAGAGCCAATGAGGTGATAAGGGAGCAAGGACACTGTCACTTTCTCACTTTCGACTTTATTTATTTTCTTTATACATCTATATATAAAAGACGCGTACAATCTATACAAAAAAAAGTAAATATCAACAGTCTTCTTTTTAGGTCAATGTTTCACTGCTACGTGCCAAGCCCTAATATATTACGGGTTATACGCGCACAAAAACAAAGAGTCACACAGTCGTCTTATCGAGTCACTACACGATTTCATCATCAGATATGGGATGCTGTTGTATGATGTGTTCAGATATACCATTTCTCTTTCTATTTTGTTATTGTAAGCGAAATAAGGAAGTATGAGGGTAGAATGAGGCTGAAAACAGAGAGAGAGAGAGAGTTGGTAAATGGGAGATTTAAGTGCCAATAATTTTCTTTCCGGGTCTGACTATATATACGTGAGAGGGAACCGAGCGCTGCTACTATTTCTCCTCTATTGAGAACTGTATGTACCGGGAGACGTAGAATAAAACTGTGAAAATAGAACCTTTGTGCATTTTACTTTTATTGATGGTGTATATAATAAAATGCGGGTGCGTCACTTTACAGACAGTAGTCGGTTCTTATGGCGATCATTGAGAGTCCATGCCGAGAGTAAACACAATTTAGGTTTGAATGAAATTTGAAATAACAGATTTATTCAGATTAAACAATTTTTTTAGAGCCATTATCTCGCAGAGATCACTGTATATTATTGATAATTATTAATATACATTATACATATGCATAATAATAATAATTGTGAAACCACATCGGGAATTCATATAATTTGATCGAGCCATTATCTCACATGCATAATTGTATATCGATAATTATTAACATAATGTACATATTATATATAATATACAATAAAATTTAAATAAATTTAAAAAATAAAGGATTGATTTCGTTAAAAACGTTCCCTAGAGCTTCCTTGTTTCAGCAAGATCATTATATATCGATAAACAGTTCTTTATTTTTGTGCGCAACTGCCACCAAAATCTTGAAAGTTTCGAGTGAACGTATAATATAAATTGCTTGAGAAACTTAGCTCACTATTTTAAAAGAGAAAAAGCTCGTATAAGCACGTTTTGACATTAGGATAAAACACTTTTCATTTTACGGTATGTGCAACGTAGCCAAGTCTCTATCCACGAATAAAATGATTCTTTTCATTTTCTCGTAATTTCTCATGCGGGTATACACGCGTTCTTATCACTTATATACGCGACAGTAGCTCACAAGAGGTTCGTTCAACTCGTGTTATGTCACGCGTGTCGAGGGTTGTTAAATCATTCCACCCCCTTTTTCTTTCATCGTCGATTTTTACATTGTATATAGTCTTCTTAAAAGATTAAATGGCCCGAGTTACTGCCGCCGCCGTCTCCTCTTTCTCCAAAGAAAAGACGTGACGAAAAATCCGAAAGGGAGATTTTCTTTTCTTTCGCAAGGCGTTAGACCTTGAACTTTGAGGCGACGAAGACGAGCTTTCGGTAATTTTGATGCTTTGTAGATTGACAGACTATACAGCTTTGTCCGAAGGGGACTTGCGAAGATGAAAAGTTTCGGAGGATATAATTAGTTTTTTTTATCACGTACGTAGAAGATGCTTAATTAATTTATATACAAATATATAACATAAGCGTATATTCTCGCCGAGAAAAAAGCTTCGTTTATACAAAAGAACGTCATTAATCTTGTGACCACAGAGCAAACGTTCTCTCAACCGTCCACCGATCATTGGATTAAAACGAATGAAAAATACGCGTTTCTAAGTTCATGCATAATGAATAATACCTGACACCCTCACTCGGTCGATTCTTTTTTTCCCCTTAAGCTCGACGTAGTGATGGACGACGCGACGGAATTAATGTACTTTGATATACATGCGCGCTGCCAGGTCGATTTCTGCAGATATTAAACGCCGATAAATCAGGAGCTACGCGATACCATTCTGAGTGGACAGAGCTTATTCTCTTCGTCACAGGATGGAGATCGATTAACAATTCAGTGGTAAGAATAATTTAAAATGAATATTTTATATTTTTAATAAGTGCTCGCGAATTAGTTTCTTTATAGGTCACTTTTTAATTCGATTAAGCGAAATGACGTCAACAGAGATAAAGACGTTTTGTACGGATTCGATTAAGAGGTAAATATCGAAGGTAGAGTATAAACGAGTTTCTTTTATGATTTCTCTCGTTCGTAACTATAATACCAGAGACTGCACTTAAGTGTATACACGCGGGGAAGAGGAAAAAGCGTGCGTGTCTCGCATCGCAAGGAGGAGTTTCTATTCTCGCGGTCGTACAGGACCAAGCCCATTAGCGAATTGAAGTCTAATAATAGAGCCACTGCACAGTAGACGTTACGTAAAAGAGCTTAGAGTATAGTGAGCTATAAGACCTTGGCGGGAAGAAGGCGAAAGCGTGTTGTCATTCTCTGTCGAAAATTTACGTGCCGATGACCTTATGATATTGGCAAATGATGTATATATATATACCTGTATTGACATATTGCGATATGTACTTATATATTATTTTTCTATTTCGAGGGAATTTTCCACTGTGTACCTAAAACAAATCCCCTTTTGAAGCAAAATTAAATAATCTTGATTAGTATGGCAAGAAAGATATCTTATTGACGAAAATACGTTCACTGTCAATTTACTGGATAAATTGTTTTCCAAAAAAAATTATTTTCCTTTTTTTTGTTATAAAAATAAAGTTGTCCATTATAAATAATAAATAATGTTAAGTTAATGCGAATTTTAAAGCACATTACTATTTCAAACGAATTGGAAGAATTACATAAAGAGCTGTCTCATTCATTAGTATTCATATTCATCTATTGGTACGAAAATTGCAAGAATAACAAGATTAACTCTTACAAATAAAATTATAAAAACTTAACAGTCTTTTTTGTTAATACAAAATTGCTCATTACTCGGATTCTTATGGTCTTAAGTGATTGAATACATTGTTTTTAACTGAACTTATACGTTCATCATAAATTTCATAAGTGATTGATTTGAAAGTCTAAAATAATCAGATTCGTATCTCCATCCAATAGGATAAATTTATATAGGTTATTCTGGGAAGTTTTATTTATCAAATTCACTACTATCATGATTGATATCAAAGAGACAAATCCGATTGTTGTAATCAAACTTATTTAACAAGTATACGCATATGTCTATATGTTTTTGGTAACAACTTCTTCCATAAAGAGTTATCAATTTTCGATAAGAGTGTAAACGAACCGAATTTAAGAATTTTTTATTTTTGATACTCTGAAACTTACAGAAAAGTAAAAAAAATTCATTTCATACAAAATTTCAAGGAAAAGGAATATTTGAAATGACGGTTTCGTTTTCGGAGATAATGGCTCATATAAATGAAATGACATGTTTTAATTTAAATTCACTGATTCTACACAATGCGTATTTGCATTTAACATTTTTTTTTGCTTCAAGAGGATTATTTCTTTTGGTGAATACTCAATAATGCTTATTCAGAGAATTTGGCGAGTCGTAATATAATAGCGTTTCTAGGACAAAAAATCATATATGTAGTAGATACGAATTATACGCGGGTCGAGGAAACTAGAGATAAATATCCAACTGGATGTAATATATGTAAGTAAGTAGCTTTCATTTCGAATCCGAGATAAATAAAGACGTTCTTCCCTCCGCTCTTGAGTTTAGAAAATGAATCATACATCTTGACTGATAAAAGCTCCACTCTCAAGTGCAGTCCGGAGAAAATGCAGACGCTAAGCGGCTTAAAGGTACACTGCTCCAAGAATATCCGGAAAAGAATGTGCTTGTGCATATAATCTGATCGAATAAGTAACGGAGAATCGCATTTTGAATTATTTACTGTAGTTGTATATATAGAAAAGAAGTGCACGCGCGCAGAGTCAGCGACTTCCTACATTTGGAGAAAAGAAAGTCGGATCTCGGATTTTTCAGAGCATTGTCTTTTCTTACGTACGTATAAGAGATAAATATACTACCGCTAGAATAACGCGCAATATTCGACTGTACAATATCATTAAATATTAATTCACGACTTTCTCGGCGCTGCAGTCTATCCTTTAATCTAGGCGGAAGAAAACAAATCGATAGTGGGAGGTATTATAGAGAGAAGAAAGGCTTGAGAAATATAGTTATAGGTGCGCCGGTGACATCTGCACGCACAGGCGTAAGGTATATATGTATATATATATATATATGTACTATCATCGAGTTGGAAAATCAGTAAGATGACATCAGCGTGGCATCATCGTTCTGTGGCTTCACAAGTGCATTGTATTATTATCCTGTTCTACGTGTAGGTGCTCACCCAAGAGAAAGAGAGTGTATATAGTGTATAATGTATATACCATATACCAAACTCGATTAGACGGATTATGGTGAGGATATCGTCTTTCGGTCATCGATTAGAACGAGAGAAAGAGAGATCGAGCAAGTAGGTTGATGACTGCTTCGAAAACATGATCTGCTGATTTTGAGCTTTCCTGAGGTTTCCTTCGCGTCTTTTTTTCGTATTCGTAGGATTTCCTCGATTTCTTATGTGTATATACACATTGCACATATGTATATAATCGAGTTATCCATGTGCCTATTTAGAAAGGACGAATTACGGTGATTCGCAAAAACGACGAGGCGTGGTGCATTTTTTCGCAGCTACAAAGTGCCGGCTTTTATGGCAAACCTATATTGCCCCGGATTTGAATTACCGGCTACTGACCAACGTCATATTTACGCGTACCCGTGCGTAAAACGAGTCTCATTCAGTCCGCTCCTTTCACGAACGCGTCTGTAATTAATTCTGCGCTTCCTTTAACGGGGTATACCCATCAGCGCACGATCCTATTATTCGAACGTTTGTTTTTTTTTCAACTCGTAAATCTGTCGATACACTTCCATTTTTTTGTCATGCGCGCGACTTGTTTATTATGCGAGATAATTTACATATGACATCGATCGAGAATATTACATCGAATTGTTGTTTTAGGATCGAGAGTTGTAGGTGTGATAGCTGTCTGTATATACATAGAATGATAGGTTGGAACTTATTGCTTTTGAAAGCTTGTGACGAATGACGCAAGAGAGAGGCTGCCTATACCCGTGTAATTAAGGTAAAAGCTCAGATGAGTGACGAATGAAACATTTCTAGTGTGTGTGTGTGTATGATTGCACGTTACTGTTGAGAGAGGAAAGCAATGAGTCACGTCCGTGAACGAATCGCCTTATACGATTGTGCAATCAAAGATCCGACCCAATTATATTCGCGCGAAAAACTTTCTCTCGTTATAAGCCCGTTCATCATCATCACAATCATCATTATCATCATCATCATCATCATCATCATCAGAATTCAGATAATAGTCTTGTTTCTCACTCACCTTGAGGTAGGATCCATAATATTTGGTGACGTAGGGACTGTCACATTGGGACAAGACCATAATCTCCTGTTGAATGTCCTCGATTTCATCTTCAGCTTCTTCGAGGTCAATGATCTTGATAGCGACGACTTGTTGGGTTCGATTGTCGATACCTTTGAAAACCTCACCGAAACTTCCTTTTCCGATTCTTTCTTGTTTTGTGAATATCAGCTCGGGGTCCACCTTCTGCGAACATCCAGAAAACAAATAAAGTTAATCATCGGCATCGAACGGTAAAATTACAAGATTTATCGTGTGCAGAACCGGTGCTATTATGTAAGGGGAGAACAAAAAAAATTATGATTCACTGCGTACGTGTATGCAAGTCGATGTTTCTTTGATCAAGTCATAGCTGAACGCATTCGTTCGAGAGTTATATAACAGTCGATGACAGCTTTTGTTATAACGACATTAGATGTATAGGGTGTGAACGCTGGATATTGGAAGTAATAATAAGGAACCTTGAGCTAGATATAAAGTATAACAATATACTGTCAGTATTAGAATAGAAATTGTTCGTAATAATAAAAAAAAAGAAACTGGTGCAAGGTCAAGTAAATAACGCAGTCGAAATCGATGCGCAAACGGGCGCTTAATTAGAGTTCCCTGTATTTCGTTGGATGATCATTATTTAGCCAATGAGCATCAATGAGTCGATGTATGAATTTAGCTCTCTACTACAAATTTACAAAAACGTTATGCAAACGAATGCACGTATGTTTTCCAACGTAGGATCAAATGAAAAACAACGGAACTATAATACACTGAAAAAATAACCTTTTGAAATAAACGCAATCTTTTCGAGCCAAAAAAAAAAGAAATATGAAATCCCAAATAAGTTGTCAAAAAGTCTATTTGAATCAAATGGGATACCATTGTTTTAAAAGATTCGGGTGGCTTTTCTCCTGATCTTTATGAATACGAGGAAATAATATACGTAATATTACACAAAGTGGAATTGAATTTCAGTATTCGGTATATCAAATATATATGATGACCTAATAACGCATCATTACTATCGCAAAAACAATTAAATATACGGGGTTTAACCTAGCGCTGTTATAGTAATCATACATGATTTCACCACTTGTAGGCTAATTTGAGTAGACGCCTCCTATTGGATAGTATTATGAATAATTAATTAAAATATTATTTTGTACATAAATGCTTAATTCACAAGTAAAAGAAACACTACCTTGTGATAAAAAAATGTTGTTTATTATTCAAATCTTAAGCATTCGGTCAAAAAAGACATAATACGGCACACTCACACGTCATGTCTACAAGTATTATTTCTTTCAGTGTAATAAACCCAATGCAAATGAAGAAATCAACAATCCAGCAAGTGAGATAGAGACGCATGACCCTTAAAATTTATCAACGCCTCCTTCGTCTCGCTCTCTTTCTCTCAGACTGTCCTTGTTGGATTAATATAAATGCATGTTATGCGCACGCCGGATACCGATGCAGACATGTCGTTCTCCTTGGCTCTTTTCTTTCTAACGGATGGACCAGATTACGTCACGTGTAACGAATCGGCAAGTTCTCTCGCGACATCCAATTAAGAGAAGCCATCGATTCATACGATGACTCGTCTCGCGCTCTGGATTTTACCGTTTTCATTTCGCAGACCACCGGAAATTAGTGCTTCGGCGAATGATATAGGTTTTGACTTATGATGAGACGTGAAGAATTAATTACATAACTAAGGGTTTACAGGAGTGTAATAGTAAGAGACGTTAGTTTCAGTCTAGTATAGAATATTAATGCAGTGAGAGAAAGAGACTTGATCATCAATTTTCTTTTTACTAATCGCTCTTTATTTCTGGCGATGGATTCTTCATTGAATCGAAGACTGGAACTGTAAACCTTTTCTTAGAGATGCCTTGAGTAGAGATCAAAGTCTTCCGTTTCAATAGCTGACTTTGGAATTTCAATATTGAATGATACGCGCGTGCTCGTTAACAAAAAAAAAAAATGATTGATAGCCACTTTGATCACAGTAATTATCGGTGTAACGTTAGCCGTATATCCAGTAGCTCGATACATCTGCATGTATGTACGGTATACATATATACCGAGCTTTGAAGTAAATTGATGAGCTTGAATGCATCGCGCATCTTCTATTTTCCGTAAATTGATGAAGTAAACGTTTTTATACAGATTTACTAACCGTAAAAGAAAGCATTTAAATTTCTCTTGGATATCTTCAAATGATATCACACGTATACCACACATACGCTAATGCGAACATTCATATCGTAGTATGAAGCACATTATACTGTTACGACTATTCATCATTAATGACGATGTCTAGTATAACGTTAATGTGCACATAAATTTCAATCGTTTGATTGTTATATGGCACGATTGTACGTATCATTTCGCTATAACGGCTGATATTTTATTCGAGCCTGATGCTACATACGCTATTTTACATCGTTTACAATTATATTTACAAGCGCAAATCGCTGTCTGTACATCAGTTATGATTTACAGATTTTTAAAAAGTTGTGTTCACGATTCTAAAAATGCTCGATTAAAATTCTTTAACCCAAGCGGTTAACGGTACGTGAGTATATGAATACAATTTTAAGACGTAGAAATTCTTTACACACTTGAATTTTTAGAGTGAAAATTACTCTACGGGAGTGAATTTTCCAGCTAGTACTTGAATTCATTCTTATATTACAGGACACACCTCTTTTTCATCTTCATTCTAATTCCATTTTTCTCTCTAATTTAAATAATAAAATTTCTATGAGACAGTAGAAATGTAGATTGATCAACAGTTTTGAATTTAATGTACGAATTTTTAGAGATATAGCGATCTTTAGGAGTGAGAATTTTTCACTTTAAGTGATTTTTCATTTATTACTCTCAGAATAGAGTCTCATAAAAATGTTATCTGAGCTTATGTAATATTTCTCAAATCATTCGTTATCTAAGTGAAATTAAAATATAATCTATGCATACTCTGAAATTCTGATAAAAAAACATTTTTATTGTCATTATTGCCAAATGTAAAGTTTATTATGTAATTAGTTTATTAAAGCGAAGGTAGTCAATCTAGAAGTTTTCGCTCTAATAGCATAGAGACGTGCTTAAATCTATATAATGTAGTTAACCATTGTCCTTTGAAAATGTACACGTGCCCGTAGTAATAAATCTCGAATATTGTATCATTATATATAGCGAAATGAAAATGGTATATATAAAAATACACATGATAATGAGAATTACGAACGTTGTCATTATTCCAGTATTAATCACTTTTTTTTAAGCTTCAGAGTAAAAGGTATCTTCGAAATTCAGGATGACAAGTGTAGTTCAATCAATTGCGTATGCATAGATTATAGATTATTAATTTCTCTTAAGATAACGAGTGCTTTCAAAAATATCAAATAAGCTCTTAGATGATATTTTGACGACAATCTAGCTTTAGAGCAATATATTAATTAGATTGCAATCCATGATCTAGAGTGCGATTTTCCAGCAAAACGTAAAGTTTGCTGTATAATTCTAAAAATTCGTCCATTAGAGTTCGTCTTGAAACTTACGTCATTCATTCGAACAATCTTAAAATTATAAGATTGTACTAACGAGATCTCGTATAAAAAGGTAAGTATAATATACAGCATCATTTGATAAATTGAACCAAAGCATCATTGTATTAAAAATATTGGAACCATCAGTGCAGTCGTAAGTTCAATGCACTCAAGTTCTGTCTCTGTCTCTCTTTCTCTAACAAAGGTTTAATTTAAGCGCACGACAGAGCCTCTCTCCATTCCCCGCATATTAATGAAAGTCACCCGTAAACTCGAGGCATTATGCGTTGTGACGCGCCGAACGTTATTGCTCGTCTATTGAGTATATATATATCGTGGCAGAGTATAGATCCGACAATCTGCAAGTCAGATATCGAAGATCGTCCCTGACGACAGAGAGGCCTCTGGATTTGCACTTCACTCTCTATTTATCTATATCTATCTATCTATCTCAGTTGATGGGAAGTTCTGCATTTTATTTCTTATTCGCACGTGGCGTTCATAAGCTCGAGTTGCAGCAGCAGCCAGAATGAGATTTTCTCGACGACGTTAGCGTGGGATGAAATTGGCGCTGCGGGAAATTTCATGGACAAAAATTGCTTTTGCGCTCTATCTTACTCTCTCTCTCTCTCTCTCTTTCTACGCTTTAAAACCGGTTAGTGCCCTCCGGCTGAGCTGAGAGATTTTTTCTTTTCTGCAAAGATGATGCGTTTTCGAGACGTATAGTTGTTGGCATTTGAATATACGACGCTGTTTGTTGCTGCACACGTGCTGCAAAAAGTTTAAACGCTCTGGTACAGCTGAAGAGTTTAAACGTTATTTGTCGCCCAGCTATTATTTCCAAAGTGTTTGTAAATTATGCGCGCGAACGAATTTTCTTCCCTCTTTGCTCGTAAATATCGGATTTAAAGTCCGAGAAAACGAGAGAAGAGAGGAACAGAGAGAGAGGGGTGGGGAGAGGGAGTAGCGGCTAGACGCAATATTGTAAAATGATCGTACGAGTAATGCGTGTAAAGGCGAGTTATTTTTTAGGTGACTGATCTAATTATATGGTATCTGCGAGTACAAAAACACTGTTTTATAAATACCAGCAGCACAGCAAAAGCCAATCGAGGTATCGATCGTTGGCTCAAGGTTTCTCGATGCAATAATCGAGAATAAAGGGAAAAAATGTTCTCGGACCAGTTCTAGATAAAACAAAAGAGATCTCACTATGGATATATATATATAAATTTACTGATGAACTCGTTCGAGAAATATCCTTCGTAACGGAATAGCGAAAAGTTAATGGTCGGCAAATAACAACTTTAGAGAGAACAAGAGAGAGGGAGAGGACCAGACATGGAGATGAACTCAACACAAAAGCTCCATAGTTGAATGGTCTCATGCCGAAGGTAAATTTTAGCTTGGCTTACTCGAAGCGCAGTTCCGGAGTCAGACTCTTTCGCTCCGTTAAGAGCATTTCCGAGCTGACCGACAAGTTTCGCGGCGGGCTTCTCTCTATACCAGTGGCTAAGCAAATTATAATTAGCACGTGTCGGTGGAAAAAGAAGACTCTCCTCTTTCTCTCTCTCTCTCGCTCCCCGGTGTACTGCGTTAGTGTTTCGTCTGCACGTGTGTAATGTACTTACGAGGGAATTTTGCCTCCAGGGAATAATGAGGCACATATTATGCTTTGTCGAATGTTTAACATAATTGACGCACACATCCTTACTGCTGCTACTGTTTTATTACGTTATTTTGTTTTATTTCGATAAGTATAACTGTATATGAATAGAAAATTTTTTTTTAAGTACTCGGCACAAATTTTTCTTGACATCTGCGGTAAGATTCCAGTGATTACAAAAAATTATAAATGGTTTGATTTAAAGCAATCGAATTTATTTCGTAATGTATTAAATAAACATGTATTTTTAAAACGATGCATTTTATTCGAAGTTATGAACAACTTTTCTCAAATATATCGACGCAATGATGTTTTTGAATTAAACATTATGATTTTTAATATCAAATTCAATGAAACAATTAAAATACTCGATGTCACTTAATATACCAATGTAGTTGTGTGGTGATACAATGAAAAAAGTCGAATTATCTTGCCTGTTATTATTTCGTTGTTGCATTAAATAAAATTATATATACGTTAAATCATTCTTTATGAGGCTAAAAAATGTTTCCTCTTTCATAATAACGTAAACTAATCTAGAAATTGATAAACATTATGAGGAAATACAAAAAATCAATTTTTTAAACTTAACATTACTAGAATTTATATTAATGCAAATGGATTAAAAAAATTTTCATTAATAGTTAATGTGCCATTACTATGTACATGATACATAATGTAAATCTTGAGAGCAAAGTAGTCAAAAAAGTGATGTAGCTACAATCAAGACCCATCAAGGTTTTAACCTTAACGAACTATTTCTTAACTATTAATACATATGCATTCGACTGATTTTATAGTCACATTCATTGAGTGATAATTCACTGATTTTTCAATACATAAATCTTTCTATTATCAGTGCACATAAAATACTGAAAAAGACCAAGACCTCGTCTTCCCAAGAGCAACTTCAATAGGAAATGTGCAATCCAAGTCTGATTGATTTGAAATTGGCTTCGAGAGATTGATTTGAAATTTCAAATAAATAGTTCATATATACACTACAAACATGACCTGTAGCAACACGGATAGAACGTCTATTAAAACTAGCCACACGAAAATATGGGTCGAGGGTTTGTTCATACGTTGTGACGAGGAAAACGATTTCCACCGAGAGAACTGTGTATTATATACCCTCATATTTCTCTCAGATTGCTGTTAAAACGACAATTGCTTGGGTCGAGCGAACTACATTCATAATTCAAAGAGGACGTAGGGGTCGAGCTCTCATAGGACTCCTCGATTTCTCGCACTCCTTCCTCTTCAAACTTTTCATTTCAAATGGCTTTCAGTTTTTTCCGATTGCTTCTCGCTCTATGTACATTATGGAATAGACGTGGGAATTATCACACGCTATTGCCAAATTGCAGTTTCGTGTAAGCTGAATTTCAAAATATTTTTCAATGTATACTGCATTCGTGTTCTGTTCGAAGAAAATATTCAATTCTAGATTCGAAAAACGTACAGTGCCTACAAAATTAAAATACTCAATTAGCATATTATCAAAGAGCTCGTACGCGAGACAAGTTTGAATCTGTGTCAGTGGGTTGGTTGTGATTTGTCTAATTGGGATAGCAAAGGCCTTTTCTAGTGGACGCGACGCGTTCAGAAATGCGGAAAATTTAATTTTAGGATAATATCATCTAGCCGTCAGAAATTCCGCCCAAGGCGACGGAGGCAGTGCGTCTGCATTCCAAAATTCTTGGACGATTCGATTTGAAGTTCTCTCTCGCGTAAATGAATTTGGTCAATGCTACATGTGCGGTTTCGTTGTATAACCACTTTAATCCTAGTAGCCATATACAACAACGAATTTATAAGACATAATTCGCGTCTACGTATTAAACAGCCCAAATAAGGGAGAGTTCAAAGGCTCCCACGCAGTTCTGGCTAATGAGAAACTCGTTTTGGGGGAAAAACGACGATGCGTGCATGTACACGCGTGTATAGCTATATAAGAACGAGAAAAGAAAGAATGGAATTCCTTGCCGTGGTCGGCTGCGTCGGCAAAACTCACGCTCTGGAAAGCTGCCGCCGACGACGCCGTGGGTAATAAAAAATGCGCAGCTAGACGATGAAAGTGCAGATACACCGCGCCGCGCGTTGCTTCTGCTCTGCTCGAAGGAATTGAAACATTAATTATGCATTCGAGGAAATCGATCGTCGCGGGTGAGTCGCCACTACAACGCTCGCAAGCGCAATTTTGTTCTTCATCTCCAAGTATGTTATGTATATGCATAAACGTGGGGAACGACTACTCCGATCGGCATTTCATTTTTGCGCATTGGTTTAAACAAACGATACATCCTATTCCGCAAGCTCTTTTTTTGACCCCCAATCGGTGACTCAGCGCGAGTTTAGTAATGCGTGCGTCAAAAGAAAAGCTCGCGAACGAGTAAAGATTTTTGTGTCCGGCCTCGAAATGAGCGAGTCGCATGTGCGTGAATCGACCTTGTGCTGGCCTCGATTGATCCGCTCCTTCCGACGAGTAAGAGAGAGAGAGATAGAGAGAAAAAATACCTCAGGAGTCTTACGGTCCCCGACGATCCTGTTACACCGGTACATTTCCCTATACACTGCTTGCTCGACGAGTCATCGTTAAAAGTGTCTCTTTTGTTATGCAGGAAAAATGTTAAACTTTCTTTGATTTGTTTGTTGCAAAATAAAAAATAAAAAAATAATTACTGTCTGCGACATTCTACATTCCAAGCGCTTATACGCACGTTATATTATCTACTAAAAATTCAAATTACAACACGCGAATTCCAGTGGTGCGTGACGTTGTCAATTTCAAGGTTCATTCGCTCTGCCGATGCACTTTCGGCAGTTATCGCGAAATTCTCCGTTGCCACACACGCTTGCGATGAAATTTCAACGTCGCTACTTGATTGGCTGGCTACTTCGTGATTATCGGCTTTAGATTTTTGTATTTTTAGCTATTTTGCTTTGTCGACGTGTATTCGAAAAAAACTAGCAATTAAGTGCAACGTACAGATCTTGTTTAGTAATCGAGGTGAAACGAGCTTTTTTTAGCTGTAGACAATAAATTGCAACTAGTACGATTACGCTACACGATTCATTCAATATTGAGAAATATAAATATTTCGCAGTTGACGATTGACGCAAGCTGTCCAAGTAGTTGTGTGAATCTTTCTTTTCTTCGTAATCACTCGTAGCTCAGACGTTACTCGCACCTATAGACTTGCGATCCATTTGTCTCAATTACAAAATGCCGATGCGTAAAACGAGAAAAAAAAAATTGCAGTAGGTCAGCGTAATAACCACAAGTATTTAATATATATTTGCAAGGTGTTTTCCAATAAAGCAAAGCCTCGCCTGGAGCATCTCTCTCTCATCGATCAGTCTCAATTGCATGAACGAGCGACAGCCGGTACATTTTAATGAAATTCCGTAACCGGTATACACCTAATATATAGGTATATATAATACTACACACGCACGTGTATATATATATTTATATACAGGTATATACTCGAGGAGCAGGAGAGATATTCCACGACGCGCTTTTCTAGGCGACTCGAGCCACATAACTAAACGCCCGTCTCTCTTTTGCGGCCGTCCGTATACCGTTAAACAGTTAACTTGCTCTCGCGTGTATAGAGTGGCTCGAATGTATACGCCGTGATGTAGAATGAAAAAAGTGACATCGCGTAAGTTTGCGATTATGAAGTTTTTTTTCATTTTTTCTTGTAGTATGTACATGATACGCAGAGAGAAGAAAAGAAAGAAGTTTCTTCGCTTTCTAAAAAGATTTAGTGTTTTTTTTAATTATACGAACTATTGGAAATCTTATGAGTTGATCATCGTTCTTTAGACGTTTGTTCGATAGCTGTGAGAAGTATTTTCACGTAAAGAGAATTTCCATGAAAAAATATATGTCGGTGTTGTATCGAAACTTCAAAAGCACATACAGAGCAGTTTATCTAGAAAACCCGCAGTGAAAACATAACTATTCTTTTATCTCTCCACGCGTAATAACCGTAAACATTGTTTTCTTTCTATATTTGCATTGTCTCTGAACAATGGAATAGCTTATTTGATATACCGAATATATTGTGTTTGCGAAATTCATACTGTCCAAGTGTAGCTTCGCGTATGCGTATATATAATACATATCTATATAAATCAAGCAAGATTCATCGTTTGGATTATTCGTTGCGATGAAATTTACATTTGAAAAATCAGTACGGAAAGTTCGTCGTTAACGGGAGAGAGAGAGAGCAAGTTTTCAGTGCACAAACCTCGCGACAACGGGAATTTTTCGAGTCGACTTTTGAAAGGAGGCAAAATACGCCTGCGAATGACAGGCAGTTCTTTAGAACTAGCGCATACTTAAATTGACATTCCATTACATCAAGAATGAGCTTCACATTTTACAAAGGCTTTTATATTTACCAATACACAGACCGTCTTGTACTTATCAAACAAAGCATTTCTTTTTTTTGCCCCTTCTTAACAAAATAAACTTAAGAATTTCGAGACTCACCGATGGCGTAGTACACCTTGGATTTGACGCTTGCTGCAGCAGAGCTGCTTTATTGGCTAAAGGATTCTTCATCTGCTGCTGTATGGCTGCGGCTCGTTGTACCTCTCGTCTGGATGGTGGGGGTGGTGGAGGTGGATGCGACAGTGGTCTACCACCACTACCAGAGTTTTGACCACCGCCACCACCACCAGAACCACCGGAGTTTCGATGGGCTACTGGGAACTGACCCCAAGAGTGTCGGGACTGTGGATAACCAACGTAAGGACCAGTGAACTGGGCTGAACCATTCATGTGGGCTGGTGCCATCACCGCCGTTTGTTGAGACTGTGCGCCGTTTCGCATGACGATCTATGCTTTGTTTTCTCTTTCCTAATCACACTTTAGATTTTTTCGTTGATTTTTCTTAAAGATGGCTCATAACCTCCTTTGATGCAACCGATCACCTCACACACATTTTTAGCTGACGCCGAGTGTCGTCCCAGAAATTTTCTCAATTATGGAGACGAGGCTAGGAATGCATTTTCCACGAGAAAGCTGAAATCGTATGGTTATGAAAGACACTATCTTGATAATTTACGGACTGTTTGACGACGTCGATGAGTCGAGTTTTTTTTTCATTTTATCAAGAGGCTGCTTGCGCGCGAGGTATTATCTTAATTTCCGGAAATAGCGTTAGTGAACCTTCGTTTCGGTTTGAAAGACGTATACTTTCACCTAGTATTCCACATCAATGACACTGTATTTCTCACGAGCAGTCGCAGGATACGTAAGGATGAGGACAGAAGGAAAATTGCTCTAAAGCTGTAAGATGCACTGAACGTAATAACCATTCGTAGCACAATAAATCCTTTTGAACCAAAAAGAAAATAGTGTTACAAAGCTTTTTAAATCAAAAGGGATAACATTTTCTTGCTGCATGGGATTTTCGTATTGCTTCGACGTGAATGATTTTCTTGAAATCGTTATCGAGTGGAAATAATATTATTTGATTCATAATGAATATTTTCACTTCCAAACGATTTCGGTAAATCGAAATATTATACGTTATATCTATGAATGCATTTAATATATACCGTGTTTAAACCTTGTTATATGCTAATCATAGAATAATTTTACTATATACTGGTTAACTTGATTAGACGCCCCCCTACTACTAGGTACTGTGAAAAGTTAATGAAAGAAATAATCATTTTGTACAAAAATGCTTAATTTTAGACTAAAAGGATTTTTGATTCTAAAAATAATTCGTTTTGATTAAAAAAAATCTATGCATATTATTTCAATGATTTGCCTTTTGAATGAAAAAGATTTAACCAAAAAGACACATTGAAAAGTATCAGTTCATTGAGTGTACAAATCAACAACTATAAATCTCAACTGTGAAAAAATGTAGTTAATTTTAGAAAGAAAATCATCGTTGTTGCATCGTCATAGCTTCGGTTCTCTCGAGGCGAACGACTGTGCCAATAAATAAATCCTCAGGGCCCCTGTGTTATCTGCTCTGCTTATCTACCAACGAGATCGCGTCTCTCGCTCCCGTCTTGTGCACGCTAATACCTACTCTTTTACAACGGCGAGGTATTCGATAGACGTAATACACTGCACCGTCGTCTCTCGCGGAAAATCACTCACGAGTACAGAGCTATATTATACACGACACTTTTATCAAGAATTCTATGGCTCACAGGCGGCGTTGCAATTAACCTTTTACAAGCCGTTTTCCTAGGCTATTATTTTTGTTTGAAGTGGAACAAGAGAGAGAGTCTTCAGGACTGTGGTATAAAATTTTTATATCTAATATAAACACTAAAAATGCAATCGCATCAGTCAATAAACGAGTTACTGCTGAATAGTATGCGCCAAAAATAATCTCAGTCGAAACGTGACGGAGGTTATAGGAAAAATTTTCTGTTATGACCTCTAGAGTCAATGTTTCCACTATACTGCTCAATATGCATTAGCCAAGTTTAAAAGTGAGTTTTTTTTTCATTCTCACGGACGCCTCGTTGTGTTATATACGCGAGATTTTCTTTAACCGCGTTGGTGGTGGCGGCCCAAGATAAGGCTTCAACAGTAAAACAAACTTTTATAGTCGAGTTACTCTTTTTTTTCTCTTTCTCTCTTGTTCCTTTGCTTCGGGAGACCACACGTATATACCCACTTACACATATTTTTATATGCAAGCGAAAAAGCGTTCTTCGCCGCGGCTCTGCGTTGCAGACGTTAAATCGACACTGACAATTTGCTGCATCGCCGTAAAACCGTTTCTTCGCGCTGTCCGACGTTTTTCAAGCGCCTCATATATAGCAACGAGTGGTAGCCGTGAGTGAGAGAGAAAGAGAGAGAAAGAGAGAGAGAGAGAGAGAGAGAAAAAAGATTCGGAAGAAGAGGAATATGCCTGGCTGCATACGCTCGTCCTTTAGCGGTAACTGGGGATGCAGGCTTCTGCCAAGGGAACGTTTCCATCGAAGAAAATCGATTCTCAACATTGCAACTACTCTCGCTCGCAAGATTTCGTGAGAATGAAGAGAAAATAAACGAAGATTTTCTTTTCTCTTGGAAAGAAAGAAAATACTCGGTAGAGTGTGTGATCGATTGCTTTATAGCTATAGGATCAATTTGAATAGGAAGAACTTGCTATTTGCGCTTGAAAATAACTTAGCTTGTCGTGGGGAAAATTAAATGGAATTTTGTTTTTCATCATGTTTTTAGAACTTATCCAAGAGCTTGTTATTCTATTTATAGATGAACTATACAAGCGAGTATCAATATTTTCCGTGGAGTACCAAGAGACTCGAAGCTTTGATGTTCATATATAGGTCAGATTGAGCAATATCGACGGGAACACGGTTTGCGGTTATTGATGCTGTAAAGTAACATCAGAATGATGCAACAGGCTCGCGTACTCTCGGATATACAGTGATTGATTATAATACACGGAGCATACAGTTATTAAAAACAAAACAAAAATAAAAGGTAGACAAAATTTTACAAAAGTGATACATATATATCACATATATCACGTATATATATATATATATATATATATATATTAAAAAAAAAATGTTAAAAAAATGCACTCGTCCATGTGGGTCACACTTCCTGGTCAGTTTAACGACGCCAACCTCCAAAGGTTTACGATAGCTGTTACTTACATTCTTCAGTGCTATCACCATTAAAATTCACGCAGAGATTTTTTTTTCTCGAAAGAAGCGAAAAATATGTAGCCTCTTTTCAATTTCCCAAGCAGGCAGCGTGCAGTACGACTATACCGGCGCAAAATTGCGGACATCACGCATGCAAAAGCCCAGGAATAAATTGCGCCCATCACCAGGGCAAAAAACTTTTACTATAGCGCGGCTCGGCGAAAAGCTAAAGAGAAGCACTAGCAACGCTACAGTAGCCAAGAAGCAGAAGTAAAGAAGAAGAAGAAGAAGAAGAAGCCAGCTGGAGAGAAACACGACAGCAGATAAGGCGACGGTAGAGAAGTAGAGCGACAAGGGGCGGAGAGAACTTGGCACCTAGCTGGGTAATAAGGGCTATGTTGCTATAGTCGCTTGTGTCTTTGCTGCCGTGTAAAAATTTATTTCCGACGGCCTCTATTCGCGTGCCTGAGCTTCTTTTTCTCTTTTTTCACTGTTAATGCATCTCGAGAGAGCTTTTTCGAGCAGAAAATACTTTCGGCTCGAAACACCTCATTAAACCAAGGCTTGTATGAACACGTGAAATTAATTGCATTTTCAAACAAAAGTGCCAATGTTACGTCGACTCTGTAGCTTAATTTACATACAGATTCACCGTCGGAGAATAAATCTCGCGGGTTTCGAGATTTTGTTAAAATTAAAAAAAAAACGAAAAAGTTTAATTGAAAAAGTAAACAATGCCTCTCGTGTAGATGCGAATTCACAATACTGTAATAAACCGAATCTCTACCCCACCCTTATCGCTCGACAACAAAGCAGCTTTTACAAAATAGAAAGTAAACGGACCTCGCTTGGCGACGACGACACGGTTTAAAAAGAAGGTACGGCAAGAAAATTATTCGCATTCCCGACGAGAGACATTCTCCCGTTGCACTGAAGAACATCTCCTATTATGAGAGAGAAAGAGATAGAGAGCAAAACGCGTCAAATAGTTTTGCGCTAAAGAGTTCAAGGCCACGTGGAAAAAAAAACTCAGCAGGACTCCTCGAGGTATTCTATGAACGATTCATTACCCGAGGACTCTCGTTTTCGGCCGGTATATGTACACAGCGGTAGGTTTTACGAAAGCGCAACGACCAAATTCCGTAATATACATATACCTATATACATACCTATACATAGATATATATGTATGTACACGTGAGTTTACGAGTGTATGTATAATATAGTGGTGAAAACGTGGGAAGAGTTGCGAGGGAACAAAGGAAGGGTAGATTACGTTGGAGCTATTAACTTTATCGCGTTTCTGCGAATTTTAGTTAAGCTGTGCGCACACGCAGCTGAAATGGAAATTCATGTGCTAAAGGGGGAAGCACTGCGATACTGTTTTTGATACACTCAAGAATTCCAGTAAGTTAAAGCTATATTATAATACGCAGACGACTGATCTTCTTTAATTGAAAATTTATTTCCTTTTTCAAGTATGAATATTTACTTGCCCGAAGGAGGTAAACTAAATTTTCTTTTCTAAAATACACAAGAGAGGATTCGGTATAAAGGCGATCGTAAAAATCGCTGGTATAAAATACACGGAGCTCTGCTTTACGACATGGATTTCCATTGAGGATATTTCCGCCGCCACCGCCGCGATTTTCGCCTAGACAAATAACCACAACTGTAGTTCTGTATACGAGTGTATATATACATTGTTTAGAAACCATAAAAAAAATTTTTACTTCGAAACGTTATGAAATAACACGTGCGCGTATACGCGCGCACACATTAGCTGACGCTTTTTTTCTTACGGATGCAAATACGGGTCGTCGAACAAAGAACCCATATGTGTCTGTGTGTGTGTGTGCATATGTATAGAAGGCAATCGTCGATTGTTTAATCGAGCTGCGTAGGCGGATGTATCGAAAGACACGCGCTTTATTGGGTCGAGCGAAGTTATATATGGCTATTGTATACTTGTATTTGTATAATCTTTCGCTGTCGGCCGGCATGTCTCAAAAGCTAATCAACGTCGACTCTCTCGTTCTCTAGATCAAACCACAGCTGATCTAAGATATTGAATTTTCACGCGACTGTCGGTGTCGACATCTGTATAACTGTGCTAAGTGAACTCGATAATAGACACTCCAGTACGTACCCGGATTCTAAACGCTAATACCAGAATATAAAATGTCTCTCTCAGAAATATCGATAAAATAATTTCATATTGAAATCATCGACCATAAACCTTACACTGAAAGAAATACTACTTTTAATGAATGTCTTTTTTATCAAATCTTTTTCATTCAAAGAGAATAAACTTATGTAAAGACGTACATATTTTTTAATCAAAACCTCTTGCTTCAAAATTAAGCATTTTTGTTCTACATTTAGTTAAATTAACTTACTTTATAAGAATGCTTGTATTTGGTATATTTAATTGTTTCTGTGATAATGTATATGCTATATTAAATATTAAAATTGTATTGAATTATAAGAAACATTGCAAATAGTATTTCAACTTGTTGAATGTGTTTGGAAATGAAAATATTCTTTTTTAATATCAAATAGTTGAATTTTCAATCGGTGACGAGTTCAAGAAAATTATTTATGTTAGAAGTAATAAGAATCCTCTCAAAGCAAAGAAGGATCTTGTTAGAAATGTTTTCCTCTTGATTAAAAAATAGACCATTTTAACATACATTGCTTGACACGGCTATTTTTCAGTATACTTGACTTATATTTGATGTGCAGAGAAATATTTCAACGCTTTGAGAAACTACATATCGTGAAATCGGCAAGACGACGCATCGTGACAATAGCAGAAAGAAACTAGCGGGACTTGATTAATCGATCCTAAAATATATGTGTTCTCGTGGGAGAAACACGCCTCGTCATCGTTGGTGTCGGTCAGCGTAAAAAACGATGTATATACACTTTGAGTCTGTTATGGTATAGATGTAGAGACAAAGAGAAGAAAGCTATGTCGAGTTTTCTACGTGCGAAATCGCACGATGCGCTTTTACGGAGCTGAACACATCAGGAAGTTTATATATAGTTCTATGCGGCAATTAGGTAAAAGACGCGTCGACAGAGTAGTAGTTACAACGAGAAACAAACGACTCGATGAGCATTGTTCCGTACGTACATTTAAACGTCGATATGAAAGTTTCTTCTAGATGAATAAAAAAAAACTCAGTGACTTCCTGCGACTTAAATCGACGCGAATCTAAACTGTCTACTATGTTTCATTCGATTTATCAGAGAAATCATCGTAATAATGATGATTCGACTATACAACAATTGGCGAATATACAAGATGAAAGATGGAAATTCTCAAGATACTTTTCGTAATAATAGCTCTACGATTGTTCGACTCATTACAAACGTTTATGTATGCATTGCTTTCTCTGCATACATATATAACAGAATGACGAAGATTACTGTGAATTTCTTCACGCTATATAATCTCTAATGTTCTCGACATCTGCAGTGCAGGAGAAAAAGAGATGATCTCTGTGCGTCTTTGCTTAAAACCCCAAATGCGCGATTCGTGAAAAGAAGGAACGCGGATTTCATGCAGGTATAGAATAAAATCAGCCTTGAACCTGAAAAGCATTTCAAAGTCCTCGACCGCGAGAGAGAATTGGTGAAAAAAATCAAAAGAATTACCAGTGACACCCGTGTTCTCAGAAATGAAATTGGAGCTTCGCCAGCTGTCGCATACCGAATTTTTCATTCTTTTTCTCTAATCTATAGTAATGTACGTGTAAATATATATATATATACATATATACATAGGTATCGATAGAAGAAGAAACAAAAATAGAATAGAGCGTCGAGTTTATTGCGGGTAATTCTGTGCGGAGATGTATAAAAAAATCGAAAGGGGATGAGAATAAGGCGCTCGTTCGCACCGCTATGAATTTTAAGCGAGTGTGTCTTATCGCGAGTAGAAAGCAACGGAGAATTACGATACAGAAGAAAATTACAGGGGACGCCTCGTAAATTAACAAGAGCCTCGAATGCAATTTTTCTTTTTCTTCCCGACATAGGAGGCGAATTTTTCCTACCGGTATATGCAAGGCTAAAACCCGAGTGAATATATATGCACAAATCGCGCCTTTAATTTATATAACCCGTGCTCCACAGTAGTTCGGTCAACTTGTGGCAGTCTCTTTCTCTTTCGAACGGCTTAGTGAAAGTGACTCGACGACGGCGAACACCTTTGTGCACAGCGGTAACAGCAGCAATCGCGAGATGTGCGCTGTATATTTATACATATAAATCTAGCTTCGACTTCTTTTATTTCCATTTCATTGTTCGACGTTCGCTCGTTCTTGTCACTCGATTGTGCGTGTGTCATCGGATTGTTTTCTTTGGATATGGAAATACGCGTATGCGATTACGAATAATGTTAGAGATTAAGTCGCTGGGAGTAGATTCAATTGTTCGTCGCTTCGAGTAATTTTAATATTCTCGCCTAAACGTACATTTTTTTCTATTTAAATAAGCCGAACTTTCACTGTACTGTGTTTTGCCTACGAAAAAAGAACTGTAACGCGTGTTCGCTTCTGTTGCACGTGAAAGCGAGGAAAATATTTTTCAGACCAATAATTTATTCTTCAGAGTAGAGAAACATCGATAACAAAATTTTCCTTTCTGCTCCGACTTCTTCTTTCCTCTCTTCCAGTCATTGTTCCCGAAAGAATATAACAACACGTAAAGTTCGACGTCTGATTTATCGACGATACTCTTCGCAAGATCTGCGTTGGCATTCGATACAGCTTTTGAATATAGCCGATAAATCATTTTCTTTCTATATTTTTCAACGCGTGGTTTACCAATTTTATCTGGTCGAACCGATTACCGATGACTAACGATCGGTTTTTCTTATGCGTTAACAACAAAATCACGCGAGTGTCCCACCGTTAAATATTTGACTCGAGTTACCACAAGACTTTGGAGGATTATATAGCTCTTGTACAAGGCGATTTAAATGCAAATTAGCGGCCATTTACATTCCTGTTCAAGTTCAGAGTAAACACACACGAGGCAGACACAATTTCTCCAAAGCAATAATGACAACAGCTGCGCGTGCAAAAACACCAATATTATCAGTCCAAATTCCCGATCGTGAAAGTGCTCTTGCGTATACATAAATCGCGCGGAGAATAAATATTTTCCGGCGGATGTCGAGAATCGAACAAAAAATCCTTAACAAAAAGCGTGCAAAGAAAGTGTCTGTACATCTAAAAGAAATTTGGCCAGTCTACCGAAGCGCATCTCGCATTACACGAGAGATCGTTAAATCGCGTAAAACTACGGATATCTAGTTATAACTATATGTTCCTGTGTATGTGTGTAATTCCGAGGTTAGCTGCTTTATGCTCTACATAATTCTGCAGGCGTGAGAATAAGCCTAGCGTGCCCGAAAACACACTACCTTACTTACTTTTGTAGCCCCGCCTTGTACAAGAATAACCTTAAGTTTTTTGCTATTTTCTGTGTGTATGTGTGTGGTCTTAGTACCGGATTCGTGTATTTTTCTTCCAACGATCTCTCGGTACTGTAGAAAATTTTAATGAGTCGTAATTTAACGTTTTCTTTTGCGCAATCGAGGACTACGGATAAATGGTTAACAAGAAATGACACAACCAGCACACATCACTGGCCGATTCTTGGAGATTAAGAGAAGACCATGTATTTTCAAGTATATAATACACGATAATACTGTCGGAGAGTTTCGAAATAAGAAAACAGTGTATATAATTTAAAAATATACACGCCTATTTAATGACTAAAATATTAAGAAAAATATATATATAATGACACGAGACGCGATTCTCGTAACGTTCGGTATCATTAAAAGTGTCTCTTAAGCGAAGCTCAGATGAAACTTTCCGGTGTTTCTTGTGAAAAAAAACAAAAAGATATATTCAAAATAGGCTGTTAATGAAATGAAATGTAATACCGCAGAAAAATTCAGAAGCTTATTACTGTTCGCACGTGCCTACTACATTACAGTAATGGGAAATGAAATTTCGCAGCTTCGAAACTCGAGTTAACATAACCGCAGTACATTATGCTCTAGAAATTCAAATCATTGATCTTTTTTTTATTTTACGGTGCACAATAAAGCCTGCCTCTTGAAGCATGCAAGTCACTGCTTAAATTTTCACTTAGAAAGCATTTTACTTTCCTCAGTCCGGCAATGTAAGCATTAAATGTTAATCATAAGGAAATCAAAGTTTCTAAGGAAAATTGCTCTACAGGACGGTAAATTGAATTCCCCCTCTTCTATGTTTTTTTCTAAAAAAAAATAATTAAACTGAAAGTTACATACGAAACATCGATCATACAAAAATCATAAATAAACATGATTGACCACGCAGATTAATTATCGCACGCCGATCTGTCACTTTAGCGTATCATTTATGGCTCAATAATTAAGTTTCATAATTACAAAAAAAAGAATAAAATATCGGTTTTTCATAGTTATATCGGAATATTGTAATTTTTCGCGTGAGTCAAGCGAATTCGTTTACCAAACGCACACATACGCAGTCAGCCTGTCCGTTGAAAAGGGCGACGTAAAAGGAATACAATTGTCGCAGCACTACCTTTTCCGAATACAGTCACGTACGACGCAGTGAAGCAAAGCAGTAGAGAGAGAGAGAGAGAGAGAGAGAGAGAAAAAGGTAAAAACCGATTCTCGAAGCGTAAATATTCTCGCGAGCCTCTTTGTTCACCGCTCGCGCTCATCGACATCGTCTCATACGTATGTACTCATTTCTCACCCGTGAGTTTTCCACCAAGCTCACAAGATTGAAACAAGGAAACAACATGAATACGCACTGCTCTGAATGTCTTTCTCGCCAGTGTATATGGACAACACAACAAGACGTTGATCGATTCCCCAAGACGCTTTAGACCATCGGTGAAATGCCTCTCTCGCACTGTATATATATATATAGCACACACTGGATGCACGCACACTGATAAAGACACACACTTCCAATATATTATATATATATATAACGATCGCGTATAGAAGACACTGTAGGTTGTACGTATATATATATATATGTATATAAAGACAGCGGCGTAGAGTTTTTCGAGAACTCGTCCTGCGGCTGCTGCTGTTGTCCGCGGCGGGACGCAAACTGACACGCGGCCGAGCGAGAGAGAGAGGCAGTCGCGCGCGAAGAAAGGCGCGGGAGTGTGGAGATGGAAAGAGAGCTAGCTATACTCGGTTATACGGCGCGACGTCATCGTACAGACTGAGAGAACGAGAGAGCCGTACCCACACACCGTTGCCTTCGACTGGCTCTTGCGGGGCCCCCGTATACCTGATGTCTCTCGGCTATACCTATACACTCGCGCCAGTGTATTGTATACTTCTTCTTCGCTTGCCGTGAACGCGCTCTTAAAGGAGCTTCTCCAATAATACGACCGCCGAGAGAAACGGGGAGAAACACACACTACGAGGAAAAAACGAAAGAATGTGAAAATCTTTTGTCTATAAACTGGAAAATTTTTCGACTCGCTGTCTCTGGCTTCTATTCTTCAAGTGGAAAAATGTAGGAGAAGAACAGAAAAATAAACAAAATATACAGATAGTATAGACCGCCTGAAAACTTGTAATCAGTCTCTTTCCCTCGTTCGCTTTGCGTAGATAAGAATACAGCAGCAGCGTACACTTCGTCGGACTTTATTTACAAGATAATAATGCTTTTATCGCGGTGAATGTATGCGGTGGGCGCGAACGCTCAGACAGGGGAAAAATAAAAAAAAAGTGCCAGCGGTCGCGCAAAAAGGAGCGTCGTAGTTTACAAGCCTGACGATAAGAGTATAGAATATATATATATATATATATATATATACTTATAGATCTATATACAGCTGCAGTAGCGCGACGGCCCCTGCGGAAAACCGGAAGCGTCGGGGCATTGTCGATGCGCCATTGTTTCCGCGTAGAGTATAGTTCTATACCTCTGGCAGAGTAGCAGTGCCCACTGATGGTACTGCCGTCCACGGCCGAGTAGCGTTCAGGGACAGCGGCACTAGAGAGACGACTCGCGATGCCTAAACTTAGTACACACACACAGTCAGCGCTTGCCTGCTGCTACTGTTATAAAACAGTACATTTTATTCTAATGCTGTACGCAAACGCACTGCACTACTTGTTGTATGTATTCGCGCACACACACTCACACATACACACAGATATATGGAGGTAACGCAGTGGTGTTGTTAATTTTTTTTTATGTCGATCCATCGAATAAACTGTTGACCCATCCAATTGTATACAGCAGCAGTGTATAGAATATAGAATATACACTGCAGACCGGCTGCAGTCGCAGTCGGGCTCGGCATTCCGCATTCTATCGGTGCGCCTAAGGTACCGCTATATACAACTCTCATCTCTCTCACTCTTACAGTAGCAGCAGCAGCTCCTCTAACTGATGTGGTTAGTGTACACATATAATATTCGAGAAAAATAAGACCCTGTGTCTTGAGCTATATCGTATCTATAAGTGTATATGTATACGTCTGTGAGTGTGCACAGATAGATATAGGCATATATATATATATGCAAGCTCGGATAATCGTGATGTTCCGCTCGATTCCTGCGCAGCGCAACGCAGCACCCAGAGCTCGGTCACGGTGTAAATAGGCAAAAAGGAACTTCCGCTGGCGGTCAATGCCTCTGTAGACTAGAGCTGCTACCACTGCTGCTGCTGCTGCTGCTGCTGCTGCTGCTGCTGCTGCACCAGGTGTCGTCCGATGACGCGCTGCAGTAAAGTATTAATTGTAGCTTTGACAGGACTCGCTCTCTGGATAACGGAATCGCTGCCTACGGATGCGTTACGGGCTTCGCTGGTTATAGGCCGCGTTTGTTTGTTTAATTTCACAATTTTTCCTTTCTAATACTCCAGAGCAGTTAATTTCCGCATTCAACCTGGAGCTTCATTTTAGTTTTGTTCTCACTCTCTCGGTTTCTCTATATAGATGTATACGACGATAATGATTACAGAGGAGATTTCAGTGAGGCTTGATTGCAGGAAAAGCGCAGCATCGACGTAATCGGAAATTTATGATCACAGGTCGAATTAGTAGAGAAGATAAGCATCAATTTTCTTATATATATATATACATAAGCCAGAAAAAATTACACCGAGTCGATGAGCCTCGGTATACTGCTTTCCTTAATTTCGATGATATAATTAGACTTGTCGTGCAACACCAACTTTAATAGCTTTTTAACAGCTACAAGCTCGCGCTTGCCTAACAGACTAATTTTTTCTCTCCTTTCCTCGAAGAAAAAAAGTCCAATAATCCAATTTCAATTCGGCCGCGCCTCGACTCCTATGAATATATTTTCTTGTGCAACATATACTCCGCGGAATTTCACGACGTTAGGGCATCCTTACGTCAAAAGCACCGATAACAATTACGCGAGCACATTATATGCATAAAAGCGAAGCAACGGCACGCGAATTTGTATTTGTGTATGTGTGTGTGTGTGTGTGTATGCAGGCTTATACATACAATAACACGCCGCGAGAGAGTCAAAAATTCGAGGCGAAAATACACGGATCCGTTGCACAAGCAATGCAGGGGCTCTGCACGTCGGAGCCCAAGGTATAATATGGTAAAGTGAAAGGCGACGACGAGAGTAGCTGTGTGCGCGCATGTATGTGCAGCGGCCTCGACGCGCGACTGCACTACCGCAGCTTTGCAGTATAATCCACTTAGCGAGAGTTCGGAGAGACTTTTGACGCTCTCTCTCTCTCTCTCTCTCTCTCTCTATGTCTGTTGCTTTTCGCAGTCTACGAATTATCGAGATATCTATAAGATTATTTTCTCACCAACTACACATACACACCAAACAAAGACGTACATTGTGTCGGAATGACTTTGACCATCCGGATAAATATTTCAAAGAATATAAACCAACTAATCTAATATAAAAGAAGAGAAAAATTGTGAAAGGTTCGCTGTACGATTAATAATTCAGTGGTCCGCTGATCCATTCCTCCGCACAGCGACGAAGAACAGCCAATATCAGTGTCCGAAGAAAAAGTATAAGAAGCCCAAGAGATCGTGTGCTAGTAGGTTTGCTAGGGGGTATACGTCTGGAGCATTAGAGGGATTCCGCAGGGCGCCGCCTTATAAATAACAAATGGAGGTTCGCATTCGATCGTTATAGTAAATACTTGATGCCATCGAGTAACAGAGACAGAAACGCGGAATATTAATCAGGATGTATAAACCTCCCTACATATATATATGTACGTTTTTTTCTCCCGTAAACAAAACGGGATGTTCTTCGAGTAAAATAAAATAAACGTCTCGTTGGTATGTGTCTGGGTACATAACAAAGAGTCTTACAATGCAGAACGTCCGGGTTTTGAAATAAATGTCGGCGACTCGCAAAGGAGAGACGACCATCCCAATAAAAGGTGAAGTATGCGTAAAGTTGCACACAAGCCTTGACGCATACGAATTTCTTAAAAGCCCATGAAACCGAAAGAATTTTCACGTCGATCGTTGAAAAATGCTGCTTCTTTTCAAGAAAAGCATTTTTTATCTTCCTCGTTCACGAGGAAAATTTGCATGTCTATTTTAACCCCTTTTTAAGTTAGAAAAAACAACGATTTTTTTTTTAAAAGCAATATTTTTTCTAAGGGTTTCTTTAATAAGAATTTTGCGTTATTTGAAATAAGGAACGGTAGAACAGTGTTTTACTGGTAAAATTTTGGGTTTGATATTGGGAAAACTTGAAAATTTAATATCTGGATGATTAGAAATGGCTAGAATCGTAGTAATATATTGGCCAAAGCAGGCGCGACAGCTGGCAACCATAGTTAAAACTATGTAACGGTTTAATAATGTATGCCAGCACTGGCCCAATAGATTTTGAACCCTTCGCCTACTTAAGATCCATATTACGAAAATTTTATGTAAATGTTATATGTACGCTTAGAATGTGAATATCAGTTTACTGTAGACATTAGTACATTAACATCATTTCAAAATTATTTCAAAACCATTGTACATATGTGCAAGCAATTAAAAGCTCTCAAAGAGCAAGAATGCAATCCTATCAAGTAGAGAAAAGTTAAGTTTAGAATACAATGTTGTTGTTTCTTAACTTCAAACAAACCGTGACATAAATATTAAATAAGTACAGTTAAAGAAAAAATTATGAAAATATAAACAAATTTATTTAACGCTAAGAAATAATTCTTTTGCACAATCATAAGAAAATATTTACATGACTCTAATCATTATATTTATTAGAATGAAAAAATATACGTTTTATTGGAGATTATATTTCTCTAAATCAAACGGGTAATAAATTCATCAAACGAATTATTCACTAAATTGTTAAATATTACATTTGAATAAATACATTTTTGTCACAAAATTACATAACAGATTTGAGTAATTGATATTTGCATCTAGTGACATTTTATGTGACTTTAGTAAGCAACGTATTTTTGAAAACAATTATAGTTTCAAATAAATGTTTCTTTAAACACGAAAATATTGCTTTCGAATTCGTGTAAATATTTTCTTCTTTCAAAAAAGCAATTTTTTAATAAATAAACTTTCTTCAAGTATTTGACAAATACTTGTTTGTATATAGTACTTATATCAGTACTGGCCCGTTAGTCCATACTTGCTAAGGTTATTCCAAGTTATAACAATAACACGAAATTATTGTTCATTACTTACGGGCCACTCGTGACACCGCTGACTCAACGTAGCAAAGGATTATGTAACTCACCTACAACAAAAAGAAAAAAAATCTATCTTAAGTATGTTATTGTCTCAATGAAATGAGTCGAATGATTGCAAAATTATCCAATCGGGACCTTCCATACCAGCAACATGCTGACGCGTCTGAAAATTGCTAGCGTCGCCTCGAAAAATTACGAACGCATAAAAGATGACTCAGAATCGCGAGATGCGTTTCTTCGAACATTTATATATGTGTACATATATACGTGACGCTCCAGAAAACTCACAGCTATAATAATAACGTCGGAAGCTTAGCATTAATGACCTCAAACCGAGGAATGAGGAAGACGCGGATCGTCGATTCGAATTTCGCTGACTTGATTTAGCTTATATATATATATATTACTCCTTCTATGAAACAAAGTTTCCTTTGTTGACTATTACAACTAGGTATAGTATACCAAAAGCGTTGGAGTGCATTATGATTTTTCAGGGTTCTGTGCAGAACATACACTAGTGGTCTCTGCAGACCAACGGAAGTTGTTTAAGCCTCCCGGGAAATACCACAAGATACATTAACGGTATATATGTATATATATAACAAGAACAATGTCTCTTACGACAACGATACCTCCTGGGATGACTAATTGTCAGAATGCGACACCAAAGTCAGTCTATTGAGATTACACATGGATTATACGCGAAGTATATGTGCGCTGCTACATGAAACGTGTATATAGCTGTGACGTTTTGACGAGCATCTGCATTTAGTTTCGAGACGGTATAGCTCTTGGAAGAACAGACTGTCTACAGTCATAGCAGCGAGCTCATTATTGTTATACGTTACATAGCCTCATTTGTTTATATCCTCTCCATAAAGATTCCAGACCAGTACGGCTATATATTTAGCGGAAGTAGAACTATCGCGCCTTTCTATATGTGGATTCCACATGAGATAGAAAATGCAAATGTTGAATAATTTAAGCACACACTTTTATCCTGTAATGCTTGTGAATTTCACTTTTCTCCGTCGGATAATGCTGTGCGTGTCTTGCATAATGGTGTCAGGATTATATTTCTCGAATTTTTTAAATTCAAATTCCGATGGTACAACACAGTTTTATGCGCGCTTGGTTACGTGATATATCATCCCACATTGCAATAAAGTTCAGAGCAGTTAAAGCTTACCAGAACATACAGAAATAGCCATTAAAAAAATTCGTGAAAATTTTAATTCTCAATTGATTATTCATCGACGTTTCCATCAACGAAGAGACGAGTTCTGGGCAGAAATATATTTTTAAAAGTAAGCTCGTCCATCAAAAGCAATCTCACATGATGCAAAGCAAAGACGAATCTAACTTGCATCAGCTATTCTACGAGGATTAATTAGTCCGCACATAATGCAAGATGACTCTTACGTTCAACGAGAAAGTAATGAAATAATCCCTTGATTAATTCATATTTCACCGCACAGTTAAACGGAAAGGGTTATAATTGCGTAATAGAAAGCATGTGCTCGACCACATTCGGTTATATTTTCAGAGTGCTTCGACCTCTAAAATCCAAATATACACACGATTCGAATAGCTGTTGCAATTCATTTTTCCCTGATGTTTACTTAGTCTACTATGTAATCTGAACGGTCGCCAAAAACAAAGCCATTAAACCGTAAATTCTGGTATAATTGCAATATACATATACATATATAAAATATACATATAGATCGAAACCCAAAGTGAATCAAGTCCATTGTCATTTATATTAGTACAATTATGTATTTGATCGGCAATTTTCCGAGGATAATGCGTATTTAATGAAATAATACGTTGCTTGATTATTTTACCAGTTTATTCATGCATATATACGTGCACGTATTTACGTATGCTGGTCGCACTATTCTCAAGAAATTTATGTATACGCTTAGGGAAACGAAGCACGAGTCTCTTAGAGAGAAGAAATCAGGCCTTGCTAAAATACGCAGAAGTGAAAAGACAAAGAATGGAGTAGTCGTCTGCAACCCTCTTTGCTTTAGTCAGCAATTTTCGGTCTTGGTAGAAGACTAGAATTTTAACCCTATTTATGTAACTCGTTGTGCTTCTTTTGGAAATAGACTTTGCGCATTATGCATTTAGTAGTCGATATGTTTTGTATTTTCTTTTTTTATTAAATAATAATTATAACCATTATAAAAATAGTTGCCGTAAGTCTGGCATTATATTACAAACTTTATTTAATTTGGCTAACAATTTCAGTATCTACTAGAGAGAAAATTGTGGTTAAGTTTCGTGCTATTTTATACCAGCGATTAGCCAGGCTATGGTAAAATTGAAAAATGTTAAATAAACTTTGTAAAAGCGTTTATATTTTTGTTAATATGCTATATCTAAGATATCTTATTCATTTGTCTCCTGAAATCAGGTGTTATATTATGATATTTAAACAGTTTTATATTTGGGTGATTTTCTGACAGATTGACCGGCCAAACATTTGTTTTCTAAATGATTTTCAACTGTTTTTTGGCATCTACCTTTATGAATTTCTTATGTTGATCAGAGAATCACCTAAATGTATTTATATGCTGTGTACAGGTGTAGTATCGCATGTTCGCACTGCTGAACTGTATGGTATAGATATGTGTTAGCATCTATGTATCATTTGTTTACTCATGTGTAATAGATATTCCACTGACCTCACATAATCTCTTTTCACATAAATTTATTTACTTATTTAAAAATTCTTATTTTGGTAAAAACAGAGAATATACACACAAGCAATATTATTGTTTTCTAAATTTATAAATCCGTTTCTTTACATATTGTATAATATATATGGTTTAATCAATTAGAAAGTTAAAAAATGTTTTCATAGGCTGATTCAAGCCATCGACCAGTGAAACTGGTCAGTGAAAGAGATAATACTTTTGAGGCGAGGAGAATGTCTCTTTAGCTAAATCCTTTTGATACGAAAGGAAAATCATTATTATTAAATTGAAATAATCTGAAATATTTTCATTAACTTTGCTTACTATCTAGTAAGTAACGTTTACTTAAATTAGCCAGTAAATGGTAAAATGATTCTATAATTACTATATAACAAGTTTTAAATTCGATATAATTTGAAATATTTTGTGAATTTTATACAATCTAACAAAAAATATTAGTTATCGACCAGAAGAACGGATGGTTTAATTTATAATGTACATTCTTTCTTTGAAAATACTGGTGGTATATAAACAAAGGATGCCACTTTTAATAATCTAATTATTAATGAAATTTCCAATCGGGTATCTTCATAGTATATCGAGGGAGCGAAAGAGCACTTTAAGTGAAAACCGAGCGTACCTTCGAAGGAAGAAAATTAATAATTACAACCAAGAATTTCTAATCGAGTCGACGGTTATCGACAAAATCTTGCAAAATATTAAGTTATAACTCGGATTACGTTATTCATGCAATACCTGTAAACAGCAATACTAGAGCTCAATTCATATACATATTTGAGCTAAGTTAAGCCGCGATCAAAACAAAATTTTTTTACAAAAAATTACGACTCGCAATAATTTTCTAGTAATTTCTACAAATATCCTTGAGGTATCGAACGTTGTTCTCCCGGAATCAATTTATACCAGCTGAACTTCGTAAATCGATGCGTCGCTAGTTAAATCCAAGGTATCGATGAGATTTCAGCAGTTTAATCTAGTTGTGCATTCTGGATGTCACGCACCATTCCACAGCACAAAGGATTTAATCTAGCTGCTTCATTTGCATGCATCATCTCTCCGGGAAGGTGCAGACGATAAAATGTTCCTATCGATACTGCGCACGCGCTTATCCTTATTCGAAGCTTATGTGCACATGTTTTGAGCCTCGTGCATCTGAACGTACACGTAACTTGCGAGAGCCTGGAATAATCTAGATGGCGCAAAGTATTCGTGAGTAAAATTTATACTAGGGATGAGACTTGGCGAGGAGCTTATCTCGCTTTGGTTGCTCGTATTGTCTTGCTTTTTGGTTTGATCGATCGTTAGTTTATTTTGGCGAATGTGTATAATTTCGTGTTTTTTCTTGCATTTCTAATTAATTATTCAATACGTAGAACTCGATAAGATGAAAAATAATGAACTGATATATATATTATAGTGAGTTATATATATTTCAGTGCTTTTCCCGACGAAGAATACGAAAATCGATAAAAAAATATACTAAACCATTCGTCGGTGTACGTCGAAAATGCAACTACACATATACACATACATCGTTTTATAGGTGTAAATTTTGTATTCATTTATGCGTAATGGATTGGCATTCGCTGTACGATGATACATAAATTATGTACAATAACATAGGAATGAAAATGATGTTTGATCGATACTCATTAGAAATACACGTTCGTCTGCAAGAATCCAATCAAAATAATAAGTTAATGACAACATATACTCAGTTAAGTATACTAAGTACATATATAAAACACGTAACACGAGGTAATAAAACAGTTTAAAAGGTTTGTGATGACGAGACTTGACTAAATGAAATTTCCACATGAAATGCTTGATTGTAGCCGTAGGTGCAGCAGTAGCAGCAAGCAGCTTTGAAATTGAAGGGCCTCGTGTAGTAGCGGCGGTACCATTATTCACGGGCCGGAAAATCGGTGTCATACTTCGTTACATCCGCAGCTGTGTATTTAGAGAGTAGCAGCCGCCGTGTCGGTGCTCGAAATCGTTCGTTCAAATATGAGCAACGAGAGAATTCATCTAACACTTGATTAACAATCTAGAGCAGAGCGCGTAGTTTCAACTCTCCGCGTATGAGACTATACATATATATAACATCTATGTTTGTTTTTTCTTTTTAATCCCGACAAGTGTAGAATAGTAATTGATATTTTCAAGAGCAGAAGTAAACTTACCGCTTTCGTGCTGAGCTGACGATTGAGATTGTTCACATTGTTGTTGATGTGATTGTTATTATTGGTGAGATTGTGCGCTGCACCGCCACCGTTAGTTGTCGAGTTGTTATTGTTGTTGTTCTGGTGATTGCTGCGTTTGTGCAGTACCATTGCAGCGAACATTTTAACGCTTCCTTTGAACTTTTTTTGTGCCGTTTGTATATAGCTCTTGTAAATCGCTTGAGAAGATATTAAGGATGCTACTACTACTCTTCTGTACAGCACTGGATTCAAGTGTTCGGACTCATTTTTCTTTTTCTTTTTTATTTCTATATTCTCGGGTCTTTTCCTCTTTAAGCGTGTATATAAAAAAGAGAGGAAGAGAAGTGTTATATATTAGTACATTTGCACACACAGAGGTAAATGCCAGAGCTTACATAATACGCACGTATTCACCACGGTGCAAAGCAACGACTCGCTATAATCCTTTGGAATCAAAAAACACACACAGATATACAAACAGCGTTACGTCAACTCTATATATCTCAAAACATCGCGCGTAACACTTTTCTGGGGGGAGGGGGGCCTCATAAGCGCGATATATGATAGAAAAACAAATTTTTCCGTGAGAAGAAGAAAAAAAGGGGCACAGCCATAAAACGAGTGAAAGCCAAAGAAAAATGTCAAGTCTGGGTTGGAGCAACAGCAATAATAAGGTGCTGCCCTCTCTCAAAGTCGACGTAAGCGAAGGAAGCCGGTTGTTCTACAACAGCCAGTCCACCTGCTCGATTCTCTCTTTCTCGCGGAGCTTCTGCGAGAGTGTACACATCCAGTACGTTACGTGTTCATTTACATAACTTCCGTAGGTATAGCGTTGGCGCGACGTTGACGAGAGGAAAACTGCCGTGGGCACACACATACAACAGTTATGGTCTCAAGAGCGTTTCCTCTCTACCGGTTCCTGTCCTCTTCGTTTCTTTAAATTTTTTTCTCATTGCTGATACTCGTTTCGTACGTATCCGATCTGATTTTTGCTAGATACACGCATGCGATGATGAAAATAGCGTTCACGGTGCTTGATTATGCGAAAAACGATACTAAGACTAAATAACGATTACATAAATACAAAAAAAACAACGGTTGCTCGTTATTTAACTTAAGTTTATTCATGAGATGCGGCAAAAATACTATAACTCCGCGACGTAATGCATGTGGTCGGAGAGTGAGTTTTCTAAATCGAATAATTTTAGGTCACGGCTAAACCACAGAATAGCTTGTAGTTTGTATGTAAAAGGTGATTGTCACCTACTTCAAATGAAATGAACCCAGTAAAACTTTGAAACCACCAAAATACACAATAAATCAGATTATCAATGTACTTAGGTTAAAAAAAGAAAAACTAATCGCAAGATTGTATAAAACGTAACATCATTAAACTATCGGGATGCACACGTGCCTGCAGTTTTAATGAATCCGTTCAACAAAGCTCTTTCAGCAGATTGTCAGCAGCGCGTGTGCGAATGAAAGAGCAGTTTTCATGAAAGCTGCTCAGACAGACGTGTATATACGTATATAGATATACAATAACAACGGAGCTGACAGTTCCGAAGGATTTACGCATTGTTATAATGTCTGTTCGCGCATAAATTATTTTATCGTCGGCGAAACGAAAGCTCTCACCGATACTGGGACACGTCCGCGAACGTCCTTCCCTATATATATATACGTACATATCATGTGTGTATACGCTTCAGCACCAATGCGCCTGAAATCGATCCTCTCGCCGCGAAATGGCTAAGGGGAGAATGCGCGCATGATGGATTTCCATTTGACACCGTTCGATTCTATTTTTCCTCTTTCTCTACTCCATAGAGTTGGACTTTCTTTTTTTTTCCCAACCCGCACAAAGACTATCGCGAACGCGGAATTTTCATTTCGTTCCCTCACTCATATCGTTTCTGCATGTGGGTATGTGTGTGTCAAGCACTCTTTGTTGTATGCGTAACCGCGCTTTCTCCCTTACCCTCCTTTAAAATCCATTCGCGAATCGTGTCACGCTTGATTTTTTTACGCTTGCTTTGTACCTTCGTTCTTTTTGAATCTGTGCGCGAAACAGACAGTCGAGTGACCGAGAATATAATTGCTATTTGGCGAGTGAACATTAAATATGGATTTTAATCAAAAGAATTTAAATGACTCCCAAATTATGTCCGTGTTATAAATAAAATTTTCTCTCCAAAACTAGAAGTTTTATCGAAATTTTCTTACGGACAAAAATCTCTTGCAATTCCTCACAGAGTACTTACAAATTTTTTTAATTTTGTACCATTAAAAATTGAGAGTGTTCTTTGATGAATTCCAAGATATTTTTGTTCTTTGCAGTACATTTTTTCATATCGGGCGGCATTTTGCTTGATTAAAAAAATTCCCAGAGACCGAAAATATTTTTCTCGTTAAGTTTAGACATCGAGAGTAACTTTTGAAAAGTTTTGGGTAGATATCCAAATTCCGAGGCAACGAAAAATTACTTTGATAAAATTCTTTAACAACAAATTGTTATTTTCTTTTCATTCATAATTTCTAAAAGAACAATATTTATGTCGATTTATTTATGTTGATTTGCCACGATCGACGTTCCATACTATTATATATGCACTGCACGAATTTTTCTGAGATCGTTTCTGTTCAGGGCAATTCGTAAAGCGAGGACTTCCAACGTATTCCTTTAACGACAAAATGGCTTGTTGCGGCATGTCTCATAATTGAAAACAAATAAATTCATGGATGAAAGCAATTTTTTGCCCTACAGTCCTTGTTCGTTTTAACTAAACAAATTTTCATAGCATTCTATATGCAGATAAATTTTCATTATTCTCATCAGTGTATAATATGTTTCAAAATGTTTCAGCTCGAATAAAGAGGCGAAAGACAATGAAAAACTATAGAGTCTGCTAAATTATTTTTAGGATAAAAGTTAAGCTATTGTCATGAATAACTTAGATGCACTCAAGGGAAAATTCACGGGTTACCAGAAGGTACAATACCGGATCAGCCTGTTGCCAAGGAGATTCCGAGTCGTGTAAAGTAACTCATTCATGCGGGTCAAAATTCGCAAATGCATTCGAGCGAGGCTTCCACGTAAAGGGAAATTGTCGTATCTCTAGACGGAAATGCGTAATTAATGTATCAAGATGTCGTACTACGATGAGTGAAGAGAAGAGACTATATAAATGTATACATCTCGAGATTCGGAAATAGAGCTGTTGCCAGTACTACGAGTTCTAATACCTGTCACTTGAATTCTAAAAATACCTATTCCCGTTTCACGTCAGTCGCTCCTGTAATCGATATTCCACTAACTACACGACTGATATTTTCAATATTCAACGTTTCTCGCGTCGGTTTGTCGAATATTTATAGAAAAGAAAATCGAGCGAATATTTTCTATGTGTATTTTCTTACAGATTCACGTAGAAGAAACTGTTGAGGAAATATCCGTTTTGCTTGTGAAAATACTTCCCGGAAGTTCGCCGTAAAGATACAGGATCGAGCGACGGTTGTTGCAAATAAGACGTTAAACGGCGAGAGAAGCTAAAGATGGAAAATTATACGAATTTATATAATTGAATACACGAGTACACGAAATTTTCTCGTGAACACTTCGCGATAATCACGTACGGAGCGTGTAATATACGAGTAAAAGACGTGATCGAAAAATAATAACTGATCGTTAAGTGCAAGTCAACAATAGGCATACGATTATTATCAAGAAGCAACAGTTTTTCTAAATATAAATAACGATTTTGCGAAGGGAAGGTGTCGGTTTTATTATTTTTTTATGTCCATATATATGCCATATAGTTTCACAACGTACGTTTAAACGAGATATTAATCGAAATATTCGGAGAGTATCTTTCGTGGGGCTGGTGCTGCATAAAACCGGTTTACGCGTGCTGGCAACGACTTCCCAACAAGTTCCACGATTTACCGAAATCCTACGCTTCGAAGGAAGCATTTTATATACTTACATATATTTGCGAGAGGAAAAAAAAGGGAGAGACAAAGTTTTTACACGAGCGGATTAAGGTTGTACAGTTCGAAGCTCGAGATTATTGCAAAGAATTTAAATTTTTCAACTTTCGCCGAGGCTCATTGTTATGCAACTCGGTGAGAAATAATTAAAATTTGATGTACGATTTACGTATATGTAATAATAAATAATGAATGTTATTTCGCGTTACAATAATTTCTCGCCTCAATATAGTATCGCACGTTCCGATCGAAAGACAATTTCGGTGTAACCTCAAGTGTATTATAACATTTATAAATGCGAATATACATATATTGGAGAGTCTGCATGTATTAGATTACAACGATTCATTATCGGTTTTCTACTGTAAATTCTCATTGATTTCCCAAGTGATCCCAGATACCGTATGTAATATATCGATCGATCGAGATTCCACATTGCTTCGATTGTTCTGGGAAATGTAGCGGATAATTTGAAATTATCGACCAACACGCAAATACAAACGAAAAAGTAATAAAGTCATCATTGTATCAATACACGATAACCGATCAAAAAAAGACATCAGCGACGATATTATAAAATACACGTATCAATCGATCTGCGCATTGAAAAGCTGCTATTTTTAGTTGAATAGCGCCTCTAATAAAATATCCAACTACGCGTTTGCTTGTTTTGCGTAGGCGACATGTAATAAAAAGCCAGAGATAAAAAACGGCACTGACTCCTTTCATCCCCCCTACCTCACTCTATAGTAGAGAATATAAGACTTAGATACTGAGAGAGAGAGAGCGTCGGTCGCGTATTATCCGCCTTTTTCCCCGCAGACGTCGTAAATCGTTTCCCCTCCTCCGTTTTCGAAAGAAGACCAAGGGCGCTGTCCTTGCAAGCCAAGTGCAAAACGAAGAATTCCTTTGGGGATACACACACACATACACACATCTACGTAACATATACCCAAGCGAATCTCGAAGTTCTGAATCCTTTTCTTTCGGGGGTTCGAGAGGTCGTCGCCACACACGCGCTTACATATACACGTATACGTATGGATAATGACATTTTCATGGAAAGTTACAAATCAGTCACGCGACGGCCGTCAACAAGTTGGAAATTGGTGTAAGTGCAGGAGATACGGTACGCGTCACCGGTTGTTACGAAAGACTGATGCAAAAGCGGCTTTCCGAATTTCGACGATGAAGCCGGTTTAAAGGTTTCTATATAGCAAAGAGTGAAAAGCTAATTTTGTCTTCAGTCAATGACAGCTGGAAGGATTATCTGTTTTTACCGAACGGTTGATTAACGAGAATGAATGAAAGGACATGAAAATATTAATTACCGACAGCATTAAGAATATCCGATCAACCGAGGAAGAAACCTGTCCTAATTTCGAATAGTAATTCTGTAGAGACGGAAAAGGACAATAGGTTTTAAATATTATATTATTAGAAGACTTTTACATATCAATTTCCCTTGCATCCTTTCGTACAATCAGCGAAAGGCATATAATGAAACATCCGAATGAAAAACTACAAAGCATCAGTTAAATCCTACTAACGAGAAATATAATTAAACGGAGGCAATTGCACCGTGGTGTGTATGCATATAGACACGGGATTCGAAAAAAAGCTCTCATCATTTACCTGTGTGTGAGTCAGTCGGTCCACAGAGTTTCTCGAGTTCAGCGAACTCACGGAGGAAGACAGAGCTGTGATGCTACGTAAGTGCCGGTATAATTATTTTTAATATTATTTATGCATATATATATATAGATAGAGATATAGATATGGTTTTAAAAATCCTATAGAGCAGCAGGCTTGTGCGGACAGGCCCGGCGCGTCGCGTCGACTGAGTCGCACGCGCAGCCGGCGTCGAGCAGCAACCCCCCAGTAGCAAGAACGACGCTCGATCGCGCAAGCCCGAAGAGGGCAGATCGAGTTTCCGCAACCCTCTCTCACTCGCGCATCACATGCAAGTACACGTATACGTCTACGGAATGCACACGTACGTCGAGGAATTATTTTATCATTACTGCTGATTTTTTTTTCGATACAGTTAATTCCATTATCATGGGGTGGGAAATAGACTTAACGAATCAAAGGATACGATTGGTGGACAAATTAGTCTATAGGGGAATATTTATTTGAGAGTAAGGGAAATGGCAAGGTCTACTGAGTGCTTCATCAGGCGTATTTTCTCCCTTTTTTTCCCCTCGCTCGACTCTCTGTGTTGCTGTGCACAACAACGTTGCGTGTCTACTAGAGTTGACTATCGTTTTTTCCTTTTCCCTCTGTTTTTCCGTTAACGGAATAGCATTGGTGTACTGTTGGTGAGAAATACTAGAGAACCTTGGAAATATCGGTACATTCAATCTGATATTGTTTCGTATAATCAGTTTATACCAGGGTATCGAACTATATACCATGTGTTTTGTCCAAATTACTGTAAGATACACTGAAACGAATAACCGTCTGAAGCAAAAAAAAAAAGAAAATAATCTTAAATAATTGGATAAAAAGGTCTTTTTCAATTAAATGGAAAACTATTTTCTTGCAAAAAGGATTCGCGTTGCTTCAAACGTGAGTCATTTTCTTGAATTCGTTACCGAGTGGAAGAGATTCTATTTGATTTAAAAAAAAAATGTTATCCTCGAAACGTATCCAATAAGTCGAATATTATACACAGTATTACCTATAGCTGAATCAAACGTTAGCATTTGGTACAGCAAATACTGACTATATCGCAAAAACGTTTGACAATGTTGGGTTTTTTCCTTGTTATATAATAATTATAAAATGATATTACCACTTGCAGAATAGTTTGGCTAGACGTCTCCTACCAGGTAGTATGAAAAGGTAATGAAAATATAATAATTTTGAAACAATTTAAAAAAATTTGTTCTGATTTAAAAAATTATTTTGATCTTTAATTCCTTTAGCCTCAATAATATTATTTTATCATTGTATTATTCAGAGCATTTCTTTATTTCATGGAGCTCTGATCGTATTGTCTCGCCTTTATTTAATATTGAGTAATTAATGGAATGCAAAACAATGCGTAACGATCAGAAGTGATTATTAAGAGAATTTCGTATTTTATCAGATAACTTGTAAATTTAAACGAAAATCATCGGAAAGCTTGTTATTCTTAGTCAAGTATGAATTTGATGTTCATATCTTTCAGGTATACTCGTTAGTCTTGCTCATAATGAATTTCTTCAAGATTATAAAGTGCCATCGTATAAGTCGAGGAAAATAATTGCTTTTCGTTCCAGGAGATATCATGCTCCGCAATAAATTCCTTTTTAGCGAAGCGTCTCTCCGAGAGACACGTCCTTTATGCCACACTTGTTTTTAAGGGAAGCTTAGCCGCAAGATTAAGCCGCCCTCTCCTTCTCATATACACACACATATCTATACATGGTACCACATATAATATTATATATATAGCAAGAGAAGAGAACCGGTTTCATAAGAACGAGCTGACCTGGCATCGGCAGCCTATTATTCGACGAGCGAAAATTCGTGCTGCAAACGACCGATAATACAGATTTCTGCAGCCGTTAAAACCTGCGAGAGTACTTGGCTGCTGTGTAATTTTCGTCTGGCGCAAGAGTACTGCGGCAAAAGTTCGACGCAATACGAGCGGTTAGACACTTATTAACGTAAATTAACGCAGCTGCAGTAGCGTGTCGTCGTATATGTATCGGCTAAAACTTTTACTAGTATCGTACACTAAGCTGCTGCGGCGAAGGCTCGTTGATCCCCCTACTCGGCGAGTATTAGACTCGAGTATGTGTAATCGATACAAAACGTTGCGCATAGTATCTTGTAATACATGTATATGCACGCAAGAGATGATCTAAAAGACGTAAAATCATTTACTTGTACAACGAGGTCAGAGGACTTTCTTAAACGGTTATATAAACTTGTATTTAAAAAGACATCACTTAAATAGTTAATAATTATTGTAATCGTTCTTTTTTTTTAAGAAAAAACGCGTGCTTTTACGCTTTAGTGTACCGAAAGAAGTAAGCACCCGTCTTCTTCTCTCGTTGAAGTTCAAAAATGCGCGAAGCCAAGACGTAAAAGCCCGACACAGTATAAGTGTTCTCGCCTATACCCAAGAGAAAGAGAGAAAGAGAAATGCATTCCAAGTGCCAAGAGAAGAGACTATCCACTGCATACATACGCTTAGTGAACGCTAAATTGTTGGCCACGAAGAAGAGCTGACGTTGATGGATACCGATGTGTACGGTAAGCAAAGTCTTGCCAAGACGAGTCGCCACCCCGACTAGACTCTCCGCTTTACAACGTATGTGTACGTACAAACAGCTTCGATTGATGTCTCGACAAGAGCATCTCAGTTCGGGAGAGCTTTATCATCTACGGGGCAGTGTATCGAGTCCGTGTTATTAATAGTCACTGCTTCGCGCTATAGATGATGCTGAGCCCAGTATGCGCGTTGAAATTTTTTTAATTTCATTTTTTTTTCACTAGAGACGTATCTGATGATGAATCTGAAAATTGACGTTGTCCTTGTTAAATTTGAATAATTCACTGTTCGTTTCAATAAAATGACGTTCGAACTTGAGAATTGGTCTACTTTGCATTACAATACGAAGTGAAAGAAACTAATTTTATAACGCAGCGAATATTCGTTATTTAACATAGTACATTTTTACGGATGTCATAATTTACTATTTATTATTACTCGACTATTCGATATTGAATAAAATATGTACATGCAAATTTGTCTATTAAGCACGATAGATTAGGCGAAATTATTGAAATGAAAATTTCATTTGAATACACAATTATTAATTATTTCAATAATAATTTAGACTAAATTATTATTATTATTATCGACTTAAATTGATTTGCTTTGATCAACGTTTGTTAACAACTAATTTGTATACCTTTAACCAAACACTATGCACTTTTGTGTAATGTATATTACTATTTTCTAAAACTTATTTATGAATTTTAAAGCAGTTGAATTCAAGAGAAATAAGCAAGAATTAGTGTGACCCCCTCTCCACTGAGGTCAGCATTGATAAAGTTTTAAGTAATAAATTCAGTAAGGGTTTGCATAATTAGAGCACGTTTTAAAGCAATTTATTATTATTATTACTAACTGTGCGTTTATTATCTTTAATAAAAATTTATTAATGTTATATGCGAACAAAAATAGATTTCACTTTTAAAGATTTTTCAGAAGTTTATCAAAAGAAAATAATAATACTCATTAAATGAATGCTTTTCTCTTAAGTTAGAGCGTTTACAATAACAAAAACACATATTTTGATATAGTATAGATATGTTTAGCTATTATAAACAGTGAATTCGCACTTTTTCACCTGACAAATTATTTTTACTCGTTCACTTTCGCCGTTGCGCTATTATGACTTTTATAAATACGTAGAACATACACTTCCGAATAGTAAATTTTCATTGTTTCTGATATAGAGAGTACATGCATACATTGTGAATAGCAGAAATTAGTTTTCAGTTGGGTACAACAAGAGAATGAAAGAGCATTAGCACTTTGCACAGACAGTGCTGAATAAAAATATGATATTCGCTTAGAAAATCAAACGGAATGGTGCAAAGGAAAATTAATTTTCACTGTAAGTACCTATAACACCAGCTATACGTTAAGAGGCGTCTTACAGTGCGACACTGGGCAACCGGGTCAAAACGGATCTTTTAATTGCCTCCACCTGACTCGTATATTTACCCTTTCTCTTTTGTATATTTGCTTTCTCTTTCTCGTAGTATTTCTCTTATTTTTCTTCAGGGACACAGAGAGCAGACTGAGTGTTTACTGAGAAAATTGCCCCTTTAGTGCACGACTCTCGACAATATTTTCTTCTTGTCTTTGAGCCTTGAATGCGTGACAACGGTTGGAGAACTTAGATTCACGAAAATTCAATCCACTGAAATTTCCATATACGTTGGGAAATCTTTTTACGCTTCTTCGGAAGAATAACATCTGTGAAAGAAACTAGTCATAACGAACACGTTTGGTTATACATATATATATTTTTTTAAAGAATTTTATAGACTTTTGTGAATGAGAAAAGCTGCTGAATTGGAAGAAAAGTTTGATGGGAGCTTGCAGCATCTATATTGAAGGTCGAACATTTTTTATAAAGGAAACTGCCGCATAGGGAGAAAATAAATTTATAGAATTTCAAACGATTGAATTCGATCGATTTTTAAAGACGAAAAGGAATATCCGTTTATCGATAGATAAAGATAATCCAATTTCTTTACCCGTTATTCGCCGAGGGTTGTTAAATAAAAGATAATGCAGAATTCCGTAGTGCTCAGGGTATATATATATAGAGCTAAATTAATTGAAGGATTCCAAGTAGTTAAGCTCTTACAACTATATCGCCGATGCGTAAATTTAATCGAAACTCCTCTTCGTTAAATTAACAAAACATATATTTCAACGAAGATATATATTTATATATATATATCAGAGCAACAGATTCGAATCGATGAATAAACACTCACGCACAGAGTTCGCCGATAAGATTAGAGTAAAGTTTTGCTGATCGCTGATAACTGATGTTAAATGCGAAATTTAATGATTTTCCATCGCACAAAACAGTTTACTTTACATTAAAGTAAATAAGCATTCGAAACAAAAGAAATTCTTTTAACCTAAAAAGAAAATAATCTTAAATAAAAAAGGCAAGCTTTTAAATAAAAAATATTCCACGTAAGGTTCTTTTGATTTAAAAAGCATTGATGTGGCTTGAATCATCAATATTTGAGCGGTAATAATTCTATTTGATTGTAGAACAATATTTTCATATCCAAACGTACCCAACAATTCGCAATATCATACCTGTAATTTCATCAAATTTTAATATATATATATAGCGTTCAAACTCTGCTATACAGCAATCATAAAATGATTTTATCGCTTGCAGGATAATTTGACTAGACGCCTTCTGTCGGATAGTACGATACGTTAATGAAAATATAATCATTTTGTACTAAAGCGTTTAATTTTGGAATAGAAATAACATTTCCTTCGTTATTTCAGTTTATTTCTTTGAAATCAAAAGGATTTAGCCAAAAACGACGTTCCCTTTGTCTCAAAAGTATCGTTTCTTTCAGTGTGATTATACGCAAAGGAGAAAGGCTCTGCGAAATATAAGTTAGGAAAAAGTCTAGATACCACTATGCGTACACTACCCTTCATTAGAGAACAAATATAAGAGAGGGTAGTAGTAGTAGCGCCACGGCGGCAGTCGGTATATATCTTTCGGTTGTTACCCTGGGCATCGACCGTCTGGCAGACTCGTGTCCTGGGGCCAAGGACCTCACTCTTTCTCTCCCTCCTCCCTCAGAAATATCCTGCGCGCAGCTAGAGTCTATGGCGTTGCCTTCCCTTTAACACCACCTCACGCCGCCAGCAGCTTTTATAGATACATCGTACTGCTGCACACCTTTTCCCCACTCTCTCTCTCTTTTCCCTCACTTACACATACACATTCGTTAGATCAACACACGAGAGAGGAGGCTCTCGCGCGCGCGAAAATTCACACGGCAATCGATATGTCCGACCCGGCGCCAGCGGCAACTATACGAGAGAAAGGAAGTCGTCCTTCGAGAGATGGATGCCTCTTAACCAGCCCCGAGCATTTACTCCCGCACTTACTTCGATACGACTGGGGGGTGTGCTTTTATTTTTTCCTCTTCAATTTTCTCACACACAGGTATCCCTCTCGCACAAAGGAACGAACTTGAACTAAACGTTGTCTTGCAGCTTCTTTTTTACTCTTAATGGATTTTCCTGTAAGGTGTACATTGCTTTGGCAATTGATTGAGAGAGAGAGAGAGAGAGAGATTCCTTTGTGCGCGACCGAGTCACGAAAATATATTTTTTTTTTGATAGAAAAATGATTTATTTAAACATAAAATTTATAGTAAAATGCTGATGGAACTATACATAACGATATGATTGATTCCAAGCTTGTAGGCTCTTCTTATTAGCATAGTGTTTAAGAGTATATACACGTGAAGTCTGCACTAAGAAGAAAAATGTTCACCCTTCTTGGATATTCAGGAGAAAACAATGAATATTCATGCGATTTAAGTGCGTCTAGTGCTTATAGCAGTTTGTTGCTATTTCCAGTGTATTTTACTACGACGCTTAAGTAATTTCTTGCTGGTAAATGCATAGACAGCGATAAAAGATAATACAAATCAAATTTTCCACCTTTTTCTCTGCGTCTGCCGGACTGTATCCTATAAAAATTCCATTTCTACTTAATGGGTCCAGATGGAATTAAAACGACTCCTTTTTTATATTTCTATTCAATATAGAAATATATGTATATATAAAAATAAATACAACATAATAAATGGACTATAAAAACTTACAAATAGATGATAAAATCTTCGGCAATAAAAGTTAAACGATTTCTTACCTAAAACATAAAAAATAAATACAATTAGTTTACTAAAGAATAATATAAGTTTTCAATTATCCAATCCCTTTAAGTATATACGAAATTAAGTTATGAATATTCAAGGAAAACTGAACAACCCTTTTATGCAGTGCTCTTATGGAAAATGTGTAAATCAAAAAAGGAGGAATTGCTTCTCATGCAAATTAAGCATAAAGATTCCATACGCTACATACAAATCAGTCCAACTTCAAGCTGCACTCTGCTTTATTATTTTTTTTTCAAGCGTAGGCTTATATATAACAGAGGAGAAAACGCAACCGCATAAAATTTGCGCGTATATGCACTACCTATGAAAGGCTAGTGCTTGATATCGTCTCATTCGCGTACGCTACATATTCCTCCCTTTCTCCCTCTTTCGGGCAGATATGTATATATATATATATATGTATGTATGTTATATACACGTATAAAGTCTTTGATGTCGCTCTACCGCTTGTTTTCTACCTCTGCTCCGTTATATACGCATTTTTTATTTTCTGCATAACATTTTCTGCCGTCCTACTCTCTTTCCAATAGGCGATTTTTTGGGGGGTGGAACCTTCGTATATTAAATTTCTCAAAGTTGAAAGCTTTTTAAAGTTTACAGACCAGACGGGGATACACGTCATCGTGAAAATTCTCCTCAGGAAAAGCCAATAGCATCGACCAATCATTTTTAGCCTTTCTTTGTTGTTGCTTTCGCTTTGCGTCGCTCTTTGTAACGGATTCAGATATTTAAATTCAAAAAATGCGCCAGAGGCGATTAAAAAACTTTCGAGAGAGGGTTGAAAGGAAGAAGAGTTTAAAATTGCGTCGCTAAATTTGGAAAACTCGCATAATTAACGTTCCTGTTGAGCTGTAAAACAGTACGTATTTTACTTAGAAAAGAATAAAAATATGTTAATATAAGCTTTTTGCGTTTTCTAAGTGTGATGGAATTACTCTGGCGTGTAAGACTCCGTAGAATTACTTACAACTATTCCATTTAATGTGCAAAACCCTCTCATTATTTACGATTAGCATATAATTCAAAACATATATACATATATATACGTATTATCCTCGAATTACGTCAGCGCAATAAAGCGTTTCGAGACAAACGAGGGTTTCAAGACCGCATCACGTCGAGTGTATATATGTTATGAACTGACACGTGAACGAAACTCCGATATACATGCGCATTACGCAGTAATTCAGGTGTATCGCTGATTGGATAATTCGGGACGTCGACTCAGACCGGTATATAATACACGATTTGAAATGTTTAAAGGAGGAAGCAAATATATGTTAAACCAATAACAGCGGTAAATTTTTACATTAGTTTCAAGCGCAAATTAACGGTTGTTCGCAATATTCATTTCATTTGTCAAAGCCATCGTTAAGGCGATTCGTATAAATGTAGGTCACTTATTCCGGAGTACCAAGTAATTATAACTGTCTAAAAATTAAAATCGCTTGCGCGTACAGTTCCAAGTGAAATTGTATACGTGTATATGAGTTAAAAAACATACAAATACATTTAAAAAAAATGCATGCTCTCGGCTAAGTAATCGGCATGTCTCCTTCACAGAAATCGATCCGGCGCGTTCGAAGATGCGTGTCGTGCGAGACTTATTGCACATTTCGCTTCCTTTTTTCGTTGTTGTTAGCTCGTGCAAGAAGCAAATAATATAACGCGATACTTTTACACACGCGATCTTACGGAATTTCTCGGGTATAGATTTACATAGTTGCCTACATATATATATGGACTATTATCTGTTAAAACGTAAGTTAAATAATTTGTTATATATATATTACGATATGTTTCAATAATATTTCCACAAATTCCCATGAGACTAAAAATCAAAATTCATGAAATTATTTATCGATTAGAGTAATTTAAAAACACATAATTCCTAAATTAAAGTGAAGATTAATATTCATCTTATGATACAAGATTAATAAATAATTACAATATTCGTGACAGTTTTCCTTGTAATTCTTGCAATTCTTTTAAGTTAGTCATACAAATAATGTAATAGTAGTACTTTCCAATGGGCCATACACTTTCATCAATGGATTGGTTATTGATTTGAAAATCTATAATGATCTTAGTTGTACCCATAATTTATTCACATAAGTTATTCTGTAAATTGAGGCAATTTTCGTGATTATTGGCTTCCCTGAGGAATTATGAATTTTTAACTATAAAATTCTGAAATAGTAAAATCTAAAAGAATTCACTACATTTATAGAAAAAAAAATACTAAAGAAAAAGTAGAGAGTTGTTTAAGTGGCGATTTAACAGAGGGTATATGCGCGTGTATGTGTTGAAAGAAATATATAACCACGCGTGTCGTGCGTGTGTTGAAATTCTAGTGCGAAGCCTTTGCGAGGCTAATCCGAAAACTAATTAAGGGATCTCCTCACACGATAATTTTATTTGTTATAATACACTGAGCTTGAGGTGTGAAGGACCCATAGTTGAGAGTCGCTTCTGAGATTTTGTCATTAACCGGACGCGTATAATATAAACTCGGTGAGCCATGATACCGACGCCACTAATGGGTGGAATTTGTGTCATGGGATTATCCTTACCGAAAACGTTGAGTTGTTATGCACGAAGACCGCGTTTCGCAGTCGAATAATTCAGTTGTGGTTTTTAGCACACGGGGAGAGAAAGAAATGAAAAGATTATGGTCGTAACTAATATTACGTATATAGAGTTAATTTTAAATACGGACGCGTGTTAAAGCGATGATTAACGATTTTTTAACGAGAACTTTCCTCTATAGATTATTACCTTTATTATTAGACTAGAAAAGAAAATTTGTATATGTTTAAAATTCCTTCGTGTCGAGAAATTGTGGATAGAAAGCAAATAAGGATATGTTCGTGACGCTTTAATGATTTTCCGGTAAGAATATAACTTAAACGTATCAGCATTTACGCAGTATATATAACACATATACATAACTGAACTATCAAACATCCTTGACTCGAGCCATAGAACAGCTAAAACAATAAAATTATCGAACGGTAACAAAAAAAAACGGAGACAAAAATTTATAAATACACAAGCAGCAAGCACAGGAAGTTGTTGACTGTCGACGCACGTATACGCCATGTCCAAGAGACTGGTCGATCTAGTTTAACGGGTGATTTTGAAAAACGTGATTTCGGTGGAATATCCGGAAAAAAAGTGGCACGGAGATATAGAAAGCAACCAACGGATCAAGGAAAAAGGCGTTGCATACGCCGAAATTCTCTTCGTAAATCCAATGATACAACCTCTATATAGAGGCACACGTCGTCGTCGTACGGTATGCATAGGAGGAGACGACGCGCATGTGTATTGCGGTATATTACCACCCGACCGAGCGATTCGTCGTGGAATCTCGGCGAAAGTAGAACGCGAGTCTCGGAACTGCTAAACACCGCTCTCTGATACTAAATGAAAATGACCCTGTGATATTCATTCTGACGTACGGTTTCGCGTTCTCCATTAAGACTTTTCATATTCTCCTATATATTTATAAATTTTTTTTGTTTCTGCTATTTCTTTGAAGCTATTCACGCTAGATAATGTTCAAATGGATTGTAACATTCGCTTAGCCGTCTTAGACGGTACAATTTAATCTCGAATAAGTGTATGATAAAGAACATTACCATGCAAAGTAAGCGCAAGACTCTAGCTAGCTACATCCGTTCGTACATTTAAAGACTATGCGCGTACGGAGTATTTATAAATTCCAATAAGTAGAAATTAACTTGTTAAATAATGCAAAATGTTCAAAGTCGCTCATGTATACTATATAAATGAATTATCGAATTCATTTCAAATAAACCCTAATGTAGACATTTATAATTGCTCGTTCAATAAATTATAAAGAAATGGAACAATACAATAATTACGTTCATTAATATTAATTGTGACCACCAAGTACCGAACTAGTTTCTCAAATTCTAGAGAGCTTATATAGCATAAGTGAATTACAAGACTTTCAATATTTATTCGTTTCGCTTACTTTTTAATATACAAATGCTAAATTTGAAGATAATACTATATAACACATATTCCACTGTTTCAAAGGTGACAAATGCTTTCGCTTGTACAGAACAAGTGAAGTTTTCACTTAGAGACATGCATTCTGCTTAATTGCGTTTTAACGAAACAAGATTCCCAAGTCTACCTTGTATTTCTACTACCCCACACCTCCTTCTCTGTTAAACAGACATATACGTATACCAACGTCTTCTCGTTCTTAAAATCGCTTTGAAACTTGTTTGAGAAAAAGACTAAAACGTCAGGAATGAATGCATATATATATACATACATACACACATACATTAAACAAAAAAAAAAGAGTGGTTGTCATTGAGCTGGTTTTTAATGAGGCGTCCTCTTTCCGTTCATTCCGCATGTTGTTGCCAGGTGGGCTACGCTCGCGGAAACACACTGCACAGGAGAGCGTGCGCCGTTTCACATGACAACGAGAAAGAGACTCTTGCTACTACTAGTTCGCGCGCGCGCCCCAATCGATTTCGGTACAATGCCCCGACAGCGCTATGCATATACATACGTTTATATACCTATACATAGCGTCGCAGCAACAACTGTATATATAACACTAATGATTGTCGTGACTATGTAAAAAGGACACGAGGAGTGTGGAAATCAATTTTTATAGAATATAGATTTTTTACTGCTCTGCTGAACAGTTTTTTTACGCTATTCCTTGTGTGTATAGTGTGTATATAGATGAAAAATCAGTGGTATAAAAAGAGAAAAGCTTGTTTGAAAACAAGTGTTTTGCATCTTGGTCAAAATAGCTCAGCTAAAATTAGCATTATTTTGGTTTTACGTAAAAACACGTGTATAATGTGGATTATCTGTCTTATTGACTTTACGCCTTCTTATGCAGATCTTCGTCAGGAAGCCCAAGGAATGATGTCAGCATAACGTTATTTCACGGAACTGGTGACTGACGTATTTATTATACACGTCAGATATATATTGACTCAAGATATATATACGTAATCTTTAAAATATACACGAGCGATTCGTGAAAAATTACTCGCTTTAATTTTTAAAGTGAAGACTACTTTATAATAATAAACTACTTTAAATGAAATTTCACTCATTGAAAATGGTAATGATCAACAATATATATATAATTAATAGTGTTCTAGACGAGCGAGTTTATATTCACTCTTATAGCACGGCACTCCTCTTTTAGTTATGTAGATAGATTTCCATTCTAATACACTAAGTAGTTAATAATTATCAAATGTTATACTTGATAATAATAATAATAAAAAAAAATTTTAAGGGAGCTTACTAAACTTTTAATGTCTAAAACCAAAATACAATATTATTACAGTGCTAAAATTTTTTTTTAATAATGTATTAAAAAATGTTATTTAAACAGATCCACTAGAAGATGATATTATATAGTGTAGGGAGATGCGATTTTTTTAATTTTGACTTTTACGCAAGCTACAGTTGGAACAGCTTAATGAATTTTTGAAATTCAAAGCTCAAATGATGTTAATTCTATGTAATTATGGGCTATAGAATTAAACTTTTTTAAAGTAAAATATTACTCTCTTTATTACTCTTCATATATATTTAATGAGTTTCAGAAAAGGATCATTTTCTTGATTTTTTTTCAAACAAATTAAATTTTTTATATATGAATGATTCGTGTGATGAATTTTCAATTTGAAATTCGATAATGACTTAGAAATTATCTTACAAAATCTTGAATCTGTTCCATTGTAAAGCCATAATTAAAAAAGTCTTCTTTGCACAGAATGATAATATCAACTTCTGGTGGGTCTTTTTAACTAATGTTTTTAATATACTTTTAAGAAAAAAGTTTAGCTTTGTAATAATATTAAATTTTTTCATATAGATACGGAAAGTTCTGGTAGCGGGGATTAAGTGTAAACCTCCATTAAAAGAGTTTTTTATAATAATGTGTATATTTTGAAATTTATTTCTAAACAAAAAAGAATATTTAAAAAAAAAAATAGTTCATCAAAATGATTGAAAGTGGGAAAAGTTGGTTTATTTTTTATAAAAAAATAAATAGCCCACTTAATTTATTATTCCAGCTCTGAGCTCTTTCTTTTAAGTTTCCGAGTAAAAAAGCACTCCGAATTTTAGAGTGAAAAGATCATTGAATGCCGTAATTCTAAAAATTCACTTGGATAACGAATGTTATAACCAACAGCGCTGTATGCATAAACGATATTTCAGATTCTTTTTTTGATACTTTATTACTAATCTAAATTTTTACATCTTATTGAACAGATACATGATTGTGAATACTAAAATGTTATTATATATAACGATTTTATATTATATTTCTTCTGGATAATCTAGAACTTTTTTACATTCTTCGTTGTTACTGAGAAGATCTTGAAGGTTAAACGATATTTGAATTTTCTCGAGTCTATGAGTGACATTTCACTTAGATGACGATCGACTTAAGAAATAGACTTAAGCTCAGGTGACATTTTTATGTCACTCTAGTTTTAAAATTCTCAAAATTCCGAGTAAAAAATTCTCACTCTTAAAGTACACTAAAAATCCGTCCATTGGACTTCATCTTGAAAATTCTACCATTCGCCCTAATATAAAGTGAATCGAAGATTGTAAAATATAAAGATTGTAGTCTTTTTTACAGATCTACCCTTTTTCTTCCAGTTACGTGAATCACGAGCTATAACGGAATTATTATCGTGTGATAAATCGTCGAACGTATCTTGTGCGTTTAATAGCGGAAGGACACGTGTGCGATTTAGGGATTAGAACACGCGGTGTATATCATAGTTCAAGATTGAATTAACTGTCATTAAATCCTCTATCCCGAGAGACTATTACGCAATATATATAATACCCGGCAGTTACATCAACGAATTTGCGACGGTAGTTCTTGCGCAATTAAATCTGATTATTCTTAGTGGAATTTTATTCCCTCGAGATAATTGTTATATATACTATTTAGTTGATATACAGGTTATTTATCAAAATTCTATGTCACTGTCGTCTATATTTCGACTAGTGGTTCGCGAGTTCTCTGTATTTCTATGAATAATTCGAGACATTGCATGTACAGTTAAATCGATATTCGATTATATGTGTCTCATCCCATATACTACGTATTGTTCTATACAAAATTTAAAGCTATCGACGTTTTATTACGACAATTTTTCATGCGATGATATTTTCTGTACATAAGAATTCGAAAGTTTCGTACGACTCATGCTTATCAATAATTAATCGAAGGCTAGAATATTCTGTTAGGCATACGCGGAAATGCTCTGAGTATACGAGATTGATGCATTAACGGGATACATCCCTTGTATTTAGAGAATTGAGTATTATATCATGTATATAGGTATATAATTTCTCAATTAATGAATATTAAAATGACATTTATCTAGAAACATACTTTTGATGAGAAATTCTGATATCATATTCCACAATTTTTTTTTACCAGAAATACTGCTCCGAGAAATATGCTAAATTTTCTCTCCGGGATGGAAGGGAATAGCGACTGATTGTCTACAGTGGAGCAGTAGTACGGGTAATTAGGACTCAACTCGCTGACAAAGTTACGTACGGGATCTTTTTTTATCTCTTTCTCTGTCTCCTTTCTATCTCCGTCAACCCTGTAACTTTATGGCCGACTAGCTTCTCTATATAGGTATACATACTATATATGCACATTGCACATATACTCATCCCTAGAGTGCGCTTCGATATAGCCTTCCTCTTAACGGCGCGTGTATATTACCGAACTCGAGGAGGCGTGTACCCACGCGAAAAGTTATTAAATTTTTAATCAACCGCATCTCGTTGAATAATCGATATGAGCATTCTTTGGAGAAAGGAAAAAAATGAAGGTAGTAGGCCGGATAACGATTCCTTTGGGAACCCAGTAATTATAGGGCTAATGAGGAATTTTTCCAGCTACTCTTCTCCCTCTATATATACATACACAAACCATACTTATTTTATAAAGCCATAGATACAATCTTTGGAGGAAAATACGGTTCTTTATCTCACGGTACCAGTAGTCGCCCGAGTTGGATAAGGAAGAGAATCGATCGATTTTTCGATACCGATGACTAATTGAGCCAACCGAACAAGTCGGTCGAGGGATTTTCATCTTATTTGCTTCCGACTTGCGCGGAAACGTTGGCGCAGCGTGAGAGAGAGAGAGAGAGAGAGAGAGAGAAAGTGAGCCAAAGGAATTCCATTATCCACCCGAGGGGTTCTTTCCATTTTTCTATCCCAAGCGAGCTGCTGCTGCTACTCTGCAGCAGTAGGAATGCCTCATTTCCTTTGTCCGTTTCCTCTCGCGCTCTTGTAGGCACACAATTCACTTGACTCTACCAGCTTTGAGACGTATTAGAGCAAAAGGCGTATTTTCGAAAAATGTTTTTTAAATGTCTGGTCCTACATTTTCATAATAGATAGTGTTAACTCTTAATTGCATGCTAATTACGTCTTACCCAATGTAAATGTCGAAATTTTCACTCGATGGTTCAGTCGATTAGTTTTGCGGAGAGACCCATGTATTGCAATCGTTCTTTAGTTACCTAATCAGTGCAGTTGTATATCTAGGCAATTGGGCAGCAAATCGTACACCAATACATATTGGGACTAGCACAATCACGAGACAGAAACTGATAAGATCATATACAATTATCGTGTACCAATCGCGCATACGAATAAATAAAAATAATCAAGCACGTACACATTCGAATGTTTCAGATATTTTTTTTCGTTTATAATATACGAATGTACGTGAATAAATGTGAATTTCATGAGATATATAACATTAACAGGCATATACTCTCTCGAGCTTATGTAATTTATCGAAGAGAAAACGTGTCGTATTATTGAAATGTCCTTGATCGACTGAAAATAATAATTGTTATGTCAATAGTCGAATTAATACAACGAAATACAAGAAATCAAGTTGAAAGATGTGCAATTATCATGTGTACCGCATAATGTATAATTTTATTGTAATGCTAATTATCCAACGTACTTTTTTCTTGAACTTAATTGTATATATGTATATATATATATATATATATATATATATATATATGCACTATAGGCACTGTCACTACTATTACTGCTGGGAATTTTCACAGCATCCGTGGGTCATTGCATCATGTTGTCATACTATGTGTAAATAGTTACGGACTCACTAGCTTACGCTAGTTTATATGGTAGATGAATAATAAAGAAAAATTTGCATCCTAATTTGAATTGAGAGATTCAAATTAGGAGCTCATATACTCGTGTTGAAAATCAATATTGTAATACATTAATTAAATGGATTTTGAATAAATCAGTATTAAAATCGTATTAAAAAACATCTTTATGTCATGATCATTATTCGAATTAAATTAAATTTTTATCATTACAAATTTACCTCGTTTGATTTGAAAATTATCTAAAAAAATGAATCATTCAATATCTTTAATGCGTTTTTATCACACTCATTTTTATCGCATACTTTATTGAAAGAGTGTATTTCTTATACATATCTAAATCCAAATGAAGAGATTCCATACGAATCCAAATAGCATTGCATAAGTCTAATAATTTAACAATTTCGATATCAATCTTTTATCATCAGCCTTACTTAACTAAGTGAATCCATCCACAAGTACAAAACGTCAACTTATCGAAAGAGCAAGAAAGCAAATGCCTGACTAGTAGAAGAATCGCTCCAAACGAATATATATATATATATATATATATATATCCTTATGGGTAGAAAAAACGAGCAATTGGAAGAGGACGAAAGAGCATTGGCGAGCAGAAGGCGAGTCGCACACCAAGAGAGAAGAAGCTCACGAAATAAGCGTGTGCGCGCGCGCACGTTCAATCTCGATCTCAGCAAAGTGGAAGGACAAGGTTTCTCGTAGCGCTGACGTTGCCCACAGGTCAATGTACCCGTACAAACTCGCTGCTGCTTCTGCTGCTGCTACTCGACAACGACGATGCCGCGAGAGAAATCCCATAAGTCTCGATATCCCCTTCTCTCTTTTACTTCGATTCTTGGATTCTCTCTCTTTCTCTCTTTCTCTCTTTCTCATGGCAAGGTAGAGTCTTTTCTGAAACTGCCCTGACGCGACAACGCACACAACTATATATGTCCCCCCAAAAGAGTCGTCGACGATAGTTCACAGCTTTGCCTTCAACTTGAACTTTCTACTGAATTACCATTCCCGTCGATCCCGCGAGCAGACGTGTCTAAAATTCAAATGTTAAGGCAAGAGAGATGGGAAAAATTACTCTGCTAATGAAAATGTAGTCATTAGCTCTCGTAAGAGCAGAGTTGCACTAAGTACATCCATGAATCGATTAAGGTGTATATACGGTACCTGTGATTTTAAACAATTTTTAATGCTTGGGTTTATTCGCCAAGACCGAAGCAAGCATTTTATTTGAGATTATAACAAATTATTCTAGAAATAATTCAGTTTTTTAAATAAATTTTTTTGCTTCAACTCATTGACTTAGTATAATTTAAAAATTATATGGTCTTTTTACAATTCGTATACGATAAAAGTTAGCTTTTACTTTTCTTTTTAGTGTATAAGCATTAAAAAGTTGGCCAATTTGGAAAATATTGTAAAGAAACTAGTGAATTTTTAATGTGAAATACTAATAAGTTCGGTATAATTAGCGACATGTATTCAAAACTAATTCCAATTTTTGTGTTCAGACCTCAATTCGTAATTCTGAAATAGTTTGACCTGGATCCTTTGATTACATTGACACAAGGACATATTTCATTTAGTAAAAAGAATGTTTTGAAAAACAACAGAAAATGTATTAAAATTATTATTTTGATAACTAAATTTATCAGCATAGAGTATATGATAAATGAGATCTGATGATATTCAGAAAATTGGGGGTCACGTCGAGTTAAATTCTTTTGTACTATTATTTGAAAACAACGATATAAATTAAAATACACGAAGATTCAATTGTACTTTATGAAATATGAAAACAATGTTTCCAATTGTATAATAATATATAAACTGTAGTTTCGAAAGCGATAAACATGAGAAAATAATATAACAACAAAAATTGTATTTTCCGACAAAAAATGACTTGAACGTTATCTTCAATAAGATAACTGCCTAATTTTTCGATGTAGATGTGTTATCTTTGGAATACATCGTACGGTCAAAGCTTTAACCCGACGATTTGGACTAAAAAAGGTCCAATTGAACTGTAAGAAAGTCGAGAGAACAAAAATCATCTCGTTAGTTGAGGGAAATCCTCGTGAGAAAGAGAGAAAATAAATGCAAATAGGATAGCATCGCCTTCGACTTAAACTTTCTACGAATTACCATTCGCGCCAATATCCGGCGTTATACGGCAAAATTCAAATGTTCGCTCAGAGAGTCGGAGAAATCTAGAGTTACTCCGGAACAGCGTATCCGCCGCGTCCCTTCCCGACACTCTGAGAGATGACAATTATTCTTTCATCGTTGGAATATGATATGCTCTTTTGCCGTAGAAAAGCTCCATCTCTTAACTTCGAAGCTCTTTGTGTTATATAAATATACACTCGCAGATAAATTTTATCAATTCCTCTCGAGTGACTCAGAGTATCACTTTTGCAAACAACATCGCACCTGCGACATATTTTTATCGAGCACAACTATATAGCACGAGTATCCCTCGCTTGATAAAATGTAAAAAAAATAAATACTTTTAATACAACAGTACGAAAATTATACCAACGCAGAGTCGGGGACTTTTTCTACTTCTAGGAATAATCACTTGAGCCGATCTCGCGTCGAAGAGACTAGCAGCTAATCAACATTTAGGCTCAAGAAAACAATTAGATTTCCATTAAGCGCGTCGAGCGAACGCGTGATACAGACCTCGTACACGAGTAGGCGTCCGAACACACGAGTATATTATGTAGTGCTGCAGCAGCCATCGGTACAGTCGACAAATTAAGCTCGATAAAATCTGCTTTGTGGTTTAATTGCTTATATACATATATATGCGTTTGCTATATATCGTTTATACGACGGACTGGATTATTGTTATTGTTGATTGTTTGATAAATCAAGAGATAATCGAAACTGAAAAATATCGTTGCTTGCGTGCTAGCCCTTTCGGTTTTTTCTTTATCTTAACGTATATATGTGAATGACTATAGGTGAGACACGATTTCTCTTTTCGTCGGGTTTATAGCATACGTTAAAGAAGCTGATAGATTCTTTCGAAGGCGATTATTCAACCGTCACTTGTATTTTCTTTTTATCTTACGATGTTGCAAGGGATATCTCAAAGGCGTTGCTCTTTTAAATTTACCGTTGCGCAATGGCATCAGTTCGCTATCTGCCTTTTATCAATTTATCGAAGCCTCGTTAAATAATTGAATTAAATCGACGTATGTGCTTAGTACTCATAGTTTCTCTTCATTTTTTTATATAGCAGTCATTTATTACAGTTCAAACCTTCATAAATTACTAATCACTTTACATATGAAATTTTTAAAAGGTGTGCACAGTTTCTTTATGATCGAGATCATTAATTGAAAACATAAATATTGTGAGGGTTAGTAATTTAGTTCGAAATAGCTCTTTTTTTATCAAATACAGTGAATGATCAGCAGAAAACTATTGTTTCATAAACAATTTTACTACGTAGTAAAAATTTGTTACTTAAATCAGTATATTTTCATAAATGCAACCGTAATTTTTTTTCTATTTTATTAGTTATATATCGATGTAATTAATTTATATGTGAAATCTATATAAGAATTTTTTCTTAAACACACAATGATGATTCTACATTTTAGAAATTATTATTATCGTTGTTACTGATTATTTGATTGATATTGATTTGCTTTTATAAAAATTTATTTACGTTCTCTATACGAAGAAAATATGACGATATCACTTTCAAAGAATATTCTTGAAAGTCCTTCTTGATATTCAGTGATTTATTCACAGTGACCAATGCTTTGTTAAGATAACCTTTATCAAAGGTGAATAATGAAATTATTTAATATTTTCTAAAAATTATTTATGAATTAAAAATAAATTGAGTTCAATAAATTTATCTTATTAGAGGAAACCTTACATCGAACTATTTGTTGAAGAGAAAAATTCGACAGACATTAATTTTCCGAGAATGAGATTAACTGTCGAATATTATTAATATTTACGATATGCGTAACAAACTTTTAACAAGTAATAAAAATATAAAAAATTCGAAATATTAACATTATTTTGAATTCAATTTTAGGCACTGAATGCGCACATTTTTATATTCAGTAAATTATTGTCACTCATAGAAACAATGAATAATAGCGAAATTTTAAATGTTAAATTCTCACCGAAAGGAACGAGATAAAAAGATAATAAACTATTATTCAATCTAAAAATACAGAAGTAGGAAGAGCAAAATAGCAGGGGTCCATTGAAGGAAGCGATGATTAGTGACATCAAAATTACACATATCTCTCTGTACGTAGCAGTACGTCAGTAAATTTTAATTTATCAGGAAGTAGGACTACACGTGGAAACAGAAAACAATGGCGCATTGTCCTCGAGCAAGCGCCGGCTTTAATCACGGATGTACCCGCCTTTGTCAATTTCCATAGAGCGCCGTATATGACACTATAACGCCACCTACGCACAAGCACAACTTTTCTCCCCTCAGAAGAGTATATCAAAACTCAAGAATGTCTATATGCGTCACGGAAACTCAAGAAAATCTATTCTTCAAAAATGAATGTTCACGGGCCTCCTCTGAGCTCTTGCGTAAAGCTTTTCACATGGAAACTCTAGTTTTTCTATCAACGTTATAGACTCCCTCAAAGCCTCGACACCTCCATGTAGTATATAGGCATAGCATTGCAATAGATAAGCAGTGTAATAGCTCACGAGACGATAAATCCGGCGCCCTATATTATCTATCGTTCGTCTTTGTCGACACTCTGTGCGTGTAAGCTTCGATAAGAGTATATCATATTACGAGCTCAGAAACGTGATATTCATTTTCGTTAATAATTTTTAATGGTCGCTTTCGCACGCGTAAAGACATTAAAGTGTGCGCCAACGTTTCATTGATGACTAATGTACACTGGAACAGCGCGCGTTGTTAGTGCGATTATCACCCGTGAAGTACTGAATTTTTACTATTGCATTGTAGCCAATTCATTTTGCTCACTTGCCAATCAAATTTTTTTACATTATTTGAAACACAAAGCGATACTTTTGAGACTAAACCTAGACGTATTCCTTTTGATTCTAAAGCAATAAATTTGAACAACGCACATGGATTTTTTAAATTAAAACAATGTGTTTTTTAGTTCATCGGTAACTAAGCTTTTTTCTACAAAATGATTAAATATTTTCATTAACCTTTCGTACTATTATCCAGTAGATGCCTAGTCAAATTATCCTAGCGGTAAAATCATTTTATGTTTACTATGCAACGCGGTATATTTAATAGTTTCTGCAATAATGATGACGCGGCGTTAAGTTGTGTTATAATTGCTGTAGAAAATATTGAAATATTATTCAACTATAAGTAATATTACGTATAATATTTTGACTTATAGACTGTAATTAGGAGAGAAGGCATTCGTTTCCACTCGGTAACTATACTTCGAGACAATGATTTACGTTTGAAGCAACGCGAATCAAAGGATCTTGAAAGAAAATGTCGTTATTTTCATTCAAATGGTTATTTTATTCAGTGTGGAGTTGTATCTTTATGAACTATTGCTACAAAGTGAACGAAAGTGAGAAATTGCGTGTGGAACAATGTAAGTGTTATATCTACAGATGAAATAAACGATTAAAGAAAAGTGCGTGTGGTACTCTGAGCATCGATTTTTCCACGAACTTTTGTAACGGTAAAAGTTATATTCCTCCACTAATTGGAAAAACAAGGCTTCTAGGTAAACCCACAGATAAACATATACAGATATGCGTTTTATCCAAGGGATCACTATGCTTGTATGTGTACACGTAACTTACTTAATCCATTCTAGGAAGATATCTAAAAATGGCACTGACGCATTGACTATATAATAAACTTTACCCCCGTAATATGCGTTAAAAACGGTGATGATATAACCCAATCCATCCAAAACATATACGCTACAAACAGTATATTGACCGTCGAGATAAGGTATACATATTTTTTTCTAATTCATCAACTTTTGAAAACACGAAAGACCCCAAAATCAAAGAAAAAAACCAAGAAGTCAAATCAGAGTAAAGACTTAAGACTCGCGCGCGCAGGTATAGTGCAGGATTGACAGTTTGCCAGCTGTGGCGTCCTCGGGTTAGGTTAGATCTCTTTCTCTCTCCGCTGGTCTTTGGCTCGGTGGCGCGTTTAGGGGTCGCGGGGTCACGCTAGACCCCCACCGGGAGAACCCGTTCTCTTTCTCTCTCTCTCTCTCTCTCTCTATCTCTCTTTTATACCTATACACTCTCTACACTCTCTTGCTCTCTTTGCGGCTGCAACACTTTTTCCTCCCACGCGCACACTCTTGACGTAAAATATAACAACGATATAACTATAAACATGCACCCAAGTTGTATAGCCAGTGTCAAAATACAGGCTAAATGGCCTTTCTTCCCTAGAGATGCCAATCTCTGTCGTTCAATCCGTGAGTATATAATACATTCTTTTTTTTCGCGATACTGTTTATATGCAGATGAAAAGATCTTCGATTATGCATGTATAGGAATATAGATCGATGTAGCAAAGAATTTCGCGTTGAAAATGCAATGAAATTCGAATCGACGATGGTACGATTTATCGGAAAGATTTTTTTTACTGTTTCGATATGAAAATATGAATAAGATACCGCCCGACATCGAAGAATCCAATGATAAACGGGACTGTTTTGAAAATAAATCCAGCTGAAATATATGTGCTACGGGATCGTTTGATGCACCGCGCGTGTCTAAGCAAACCTCAACGATGCATTGCAAAACAAAAACAATGAGAAAAAATGAAGAAAAAAATACCTCGTTGAAGGCCATCTTCTTCGTTAGGCTCCCGGAGTCTCTGGAGCTTCCGGCGCCTCCTTGGCCCAGTGCTCGCTGTTTCTGCTTCCTTCTCTTCGCGTTCCTTCTAGCGTCTCTATTACTTCAACAGCCGACGACACTACTGGTAGCTCAACGACTCGAACCACTGCAACGAATGCAACGCTACGGCCTCTCGGTTGATACTGCTGCTGTTGTTTCCTCGTGACCGGGCGTAGACAGCGGCATCGAACTGCTGTCAGAAATTCTACCGGCGACGACGAAGACGCTGCTACTACTGTTGCCGAGCTATCCACGACACGACACATACGTCACACAACCTCGCTGATTATCTTTCTTTTTCCTTCGCTGTCTTTTATTTATCACACCTACACCGTTTCTCGAGGCTTTTTAACCTGCGCGACTGCTTCCGTTCAAACGGTGTCGAAGGTGTACGTAATTCACTACAACTTGTGTATATATAGTGTTATGTGCACCTACGGGCGCCTTGACCTCCGCGACAGTGATGCACGAAGAGAGAGAGAGAGAGAGAGAGAGAGAGAAAGAATAGAAACACTACTGTGCACTTATCGATGTGTCTCTTCTCGTAGGCCACAATTTTCTCGTCAGACTTTTTTTTCCCAGTGTCTATGGCAGGTACCCCCTATAAGTAGTCGTCCCTCGCATTCCTCAGGTGCGCCTGGGACGAAAAGACGAAGAAGAGAGAGAACTGCGGTAAAGATAGGCCGACAGAGCAGTGGAGGGCATGGGAGCAAAGCGAGCGAAAAAAAAACTCGAGGAGCAACGGTCAGACTCTTTATCTATCTCTCTCTCTAGGCCAAACGGTTGGCACAGAGGCACTAGGTCAGACGATGCTGCCGACGACTAGGAGTCACTTCTTCCTCTTCCTCGTCGTTCTGTTATAACACTGGGTTGCGTTGAATAAACACACACTCTCGCACAGACTATAGACACGCTCTCTAGGTCCGTCGTCGTAATATAGCCAATTGTTCGTTTCACTCGCACTCTCTGCTCTGCAGCTGTCCCGCGAGGCCGATGACGCGGACGACTCCGTTGCGTCGATTCACTCTGGAACTCGACGCTCTGCGTCTATTGATGTCTCAGAGATACCTCGACGTTTTGAGGCATTGGAAACTGCTGCAAACCTTTCGTCTTCCTCGTCGCTCGCGGTCGAGCCTTGTTCGCGCGGATTATTTACCTTCGCCGCGGAGAGAGCCCTGGCTGCTACTCGGCAAACAGACCAGCGCCATCTTGACCCTTGGATCCGTCAGGTGGCGCCAGATGATGGTCGATTTTACGCGGGCACCGTTTTCAATGACTTGGAATTATAATTTCTTTTCTTTTTTTCCATGAATCTCGTTGATTGTGTTGTTAGTTGTTGTTTCTATCTGGAGAATTTATTACTTATACATTTGATTTATTACAGGGAAAAACTAATACATGAAATGGGATGGTACTCTGTTAAATCTACTTGTTATTCTTACGATACATTAAAATTACAAAAGAACTGCAAGAATCGCAGGAAAATCTGACAGGAGTACTTTGATCGTGTATTATATTTCTATCATAAGAATAATTACTCATCTTAAACTTAATCTATGATACAAGTTAAATAAAGTTTGTGTATGTATTTAGCGAAGAATACTTCTCTGAGAAGCTATCAATTGTTTAAAGTGTAGTGTAATCGAACACAAATTTTTATTTTTGGTACTCTATCAATTAAAACTTTATTATTAATTTAATCTATTGCTACAAGAATTACAAGAATAGATCGTACGAATTGTATAACTATTTTAAAAGTAGATCGTAAAATAATTATTCTTTGTATTCATCTTACAATCCAAATGTTTGAATACATAGTTTTCTAGCTGACCGTACACTTTTGTCAATTGATTTCATTAGCTATTAAATTGAAAATCTATAATTTTATCTATTTTTTATTTATTTATTAATCTAATGGAGCAATGCAAACTGTTTGATATTTATAACGACAAGGTTTAGATATATTACATATAAATATAAAGCTAAAGTAAAATTGATTGTTACTTATAATTGGGAATTATTTTAATGATTTGAGATAGATAAAAGGAGTTGTTTATATCCAACCATTTTGAATTTACATTATAAAGATTATAGTATAGTAATTTTGTTTGTGTACATAATGGAATTATGTATGTAAGTCATTCTAGGGCATTTTGACTCAAATACTTATTTCCAAAAGTATTGTATATACGTTTCAATGTTTGCATAGTGAAATTCAATACTATATTAATTCAGAATAAATAGTCCAATTAGATGGTTAAACCAACATTTGTAGGTATATTTGCATAGGTTACAGGTGTAAGCATGAAGTTTCTGGATTTTCACTATTAACATTTTATTCCTGAATAACATCTTGAAGATGCACATACGTATATAACTTTCAAAGTATGTTATTCTGTAAATGAAATCAGTTTTATTGAACGAGGCTTACGTTTTCAGTAACAGGTGCGTCCCTGCTTTTCAAAATTAGGCTTTGTAACTTCCATAAAACCGTTAAAAAGAATTCTAATAAAGTTTATGTAATGTTATTTAAACATTCCCAAACTATAATGTTAATAAATAACTTATTTAATAAAGCAACGATTTGACAGAGAATCGGCTATTTGTGCGTAATGTACACATAATATGCGTAATAATTAATACATAAAAAATAATAATGTAAAGATAAATCGAATGTACTACGACTAAACCGTCATCAGGTGTCGCCATGTACCGAGAGCGTTCGACAGCGCCCTCTAAGATTCTCTCGCAGTCCGTCCTTGGAATATTATACCAACATAGCATCAACCGCAAAAGCGGCACATAATCCACGCATAAGATCGCGAGTCGAGACTCGAGACTTACCTATAATAGTTTGTCGATTGAGCATTCGAGTGGCGCAGCTCAGTGAGTGTACCCCCTACAGACCAGAGAGAAAGAGGGAGAGAGAGAGAGAGAGGGCAGCTGTAGCATCGCCACTTCCGTAAGGAAGAGTACAAGTTGTAGAAGAGCAAGGAGAAGAATCATTTCCAAGAAGGAACTCAGTATAGTCAGAGCAAAGCCTTATAAACTATTAGGTAGGCGAGGCCACCTTATTATCATTTGGAAAACGTCGTTACGCGGTCAACAAAACGGCGCTCGACGTACTCCACAGTTCGGCGTTGCGTCGGCAGCAGCAGCCCGTCCCGAGCAGCAGTAGTAGCGGTCGCTCGACACGCGGCGGCGGTCTCCTTATCGAAGAAGAGAGACGTGTACTCAAACTAGACATAAGTACTTTCGTACCGAGCTGTAGTAACAAAATGGGCAGATCGCGTTCGCGTAGCAAAAGTCCAAGCAGGCGACGTCACAAGAGTAAGCATTCGCACAAGCACAGATCGAAATCTCGCGAGAAGCGATCGAACAGCAAGTACAGCGAGAAACCCAGGGAGAAAAGCTCGAAATCTAGGTGAGTGACCATGGCTATTTGCAAATTATTCCTTCGATTGCGGAAGTCAGCGGATCGTCTGTTTCCGCATGTCCGCTGCGCGCGTGTGTGCATGCATACTCTGCGACGTAGTTCGAGAGTAGTCGCCATTTTACGCCCTATATATTTTTCTATGCGAGACTCGCTGCTCATTGATTTTTCTCCCCTGTGTATATATATACAGGTACATGTATACAGGCAAGTTCTACCATGTGTTTTTTTCTAACGTCTCATGTTTATCGTACAGAAAACGCTCGCACTCGGTATCGTCCAGCAGCGGCTCCGAAGCATCCGATGATGTACACATTGTCACGCACAAAAAGCGCTCGTACAGAGACAGGGAGCGGAAAATGGACGAGGTTGAGAGACTCGCCGAGATGGAGAGGCAAAGGTAAATATAAACAGTCGTAGGAGAGAATCTACGTACACATTATGTAACGCGGGATTTGAAAAGCACGTGGAATCAATGGATTGCAATATTGTGGATTATGTTTTCGTTTATATTGTAGGCGGCAAAGAGAAGTCGAGCAAAAGATTGTGGAAGAGGAAGCTGCCAAAAGGATAGAGGACCTTGTACAAAAACGAGTGGAAGAAGAGCTCGAAAAGAGAAAAGAAGAGATTGAAGCTGAAGTACAAAGACGAGTAGAAGAGGCTAAAAGAGCCATGGAACGACAAATGATGGAGGAAATGGAATGGCGACAAGCTAAATTACGCGAAGAGGAAAAGAGAAGAGAGGTAAGACCAATCCAAAGAAACATCGGTATTTAGCTCAAATGCTGATGCTGCTAAACTATTAATTTAATATCCATTACAGAGACTCTTATTGTGATTATTTTCTTAACTATTAAGCTCTGAATAAAGATATTTTTTTATTGCGTTGTCGCGTTAGAGGTAATGTGAATATGTCGAATATTGTATATGTTTCATCGGGTTGTGCAGTACATAACTTAGCAGCATTGCAGTGTTTGGGCTGGAAGCATTGTGGTTGGACATATTTTTGAAACCTCAAGCGTTACAAAAGAACCTCAGTGCTTCCCTTTCCCAGCATCTTTGAAAGTCCTACTGTGGGAGGGGAGGGTTGCTTATACAGTCCTGTGGAAGGTTTTCTACTTAATACAGGCGCATGTGAGTTATTTTGTGAATGATAAATTGTACCTACACATGTATGCATATATCTATGTATATATATAATACTAGTCCTGATAAAGGCACAAGTTTTATTAATATATATATATACATGTATGTTCATATATGTTTGTAAAAAATGAACAGATACATACTTTTTGTCGTACTATACATGGAACGGAACCTGCATTGATAGTGATTACAAAATTGGATTGATTCTTCTGGAGGGATCTCCCCATTTTTATAGCGCTTATCAATCAGGAACGAGCCTTATCTACCTGAGAATTACCCATTAATTGACAAAGAATACATGAGAGTCTAAAGAGAATACAAAGATAATTTTGTAAAATATGTTTTGTTAAATAAATATCATATTTAAAGTACACTTAAAGTTCTTGTTTTGTGAGAAAAGAAAATTTTTACTCAATAAGTTTGATGTTTTACTTTCTGCTACTCTCTGTTTAATTGATTTTGTTTCTATTAAAATTAGTTTGTAAAATAGAATATACAGTAGTTATTTTATAAATTTAGCTTAGGAGAATTCAAGTTGTTTTCTGTTATCACGACTCAGTACATTCACTTGATTTGTGTAACAAACAAAAAAAAAATTAAATACAATCAATTGAACCGGGGCCAGGTAGACTTTACAAGGCAGAATTAGAATCCCATAGCAACAAAGCACGACCTAGCAAAATATAGGTCGCCTTTCTAACTGACTACCAACAGAAGATGCCGGTATTTTACTCACTGCCGTGTTGTCAATGAAGAAGGCATCCCCTACGTGAGCTGGTGAGAGCGTCATTCAGGTATTATCCAATTTATATATTCATAATTCACTATACGATATTGTTCATCATACCTAGTATTCCTTACTAAGTTATTTTTCATATTACGAGGATATACTGTTAGGAACGACCACAGAGTTCAGGATGAGCATGTGATACGTTTGGTACCTCTTAATAAATAATATCAATATCTTTTATATAGGCAGAAGGAAGGGAGAAGAGAAGGAAAAAGGAAAAAGTCTGAATACATCAAAATACGCTTACCTAGAGACATTTCAATGAAATTATAACAGTAAAGAACTATTTTTTTTGCTTTCTTGAGGTATAAAGTGTTTTTTACTCATATAATTTTTAGCATGCACTTCTTATATAAACAAATATGGACTATAATCAAATGCTTTTATCAAAAGGTGTTTGTTATTAAAACTTGCTGTTGTACATTATCAAGGAAGTTAATAAAACTTGTTTCAAAAAAGATATCACAGTATTTTTTTTACTTCATATTTAGTAAACATGAAATGCATTGTTATATCTTGTGAACAAGAAGCAGGATTTTCGTTATACTTATTGGACTCTTGAAAAAATTCTTATTTTTCCCTCTTCCAACACCTATCCCCACTTATAATGATACCCAGGATGTGCTGACAAGCATAGGTTGTTATTATAGCAGCACCATGATTTTGGATTTATGAGAAAAAGGTGTAACTAAACGAGTTAACTCAAAGGTATTATTACCTCATATAAACAAGCTTTATTGTCGTTGTAGGAGGAAGAGCGGAAGAAGCGTGAGGAACTTGAGAGGATCATGGAAGAAAACAACCGAAAGATCGAAGAGGCTCAAAAGAAGTTGGTGAGTATTCGCAGTCTCTTGTTTTTACTCCACGAATAAATCGTCCGGTGGACATTTCAAATTAATCATGATTTTGGTCATTTCAGGCCGAGGAAAGGCTCGCCATGGTCGAAGAGCAACGACTCATGGAGGAAGAAAGACAGAAAATGAGAAAAGAACACGAAAAACGCGTCAAGGAAGAACAGAAGAAAATCCTTGGCAAAAACAACTCCAGACCGAAGCTCTCGTTTTCTCTAAAGCCAGTTACGTGAGTCTATTCATTCGGTGTAGTTTTTCATGTGATATATTACAGTCTCCGTCGGTTGGGCTCGCAATGGCATGACCTTCTGAGCACTATAGGTTTCACCTTGAGACTTTAATAAATCGATGAAAACGGACGATTGTTTTATTGCTGTAAAAAAAGTCATTGATTTTCGCGATCGAGAGAATCGTCTAGTATGAGATTTTTTAAAGTTCCAAAGGCTAGTGCTATTGTTCTATAGTTTTTCGAAGACGCTTTTAACTTCTTCGGAAATGTGTATAACAAATTTTGTTTATTTTTAATCTATTGATCATTTTATTGTGTAAAAAGAACTATTTCTACAAGCGTAACTGAAGGTTAGATGATGAGAACTATGCGATCTAAAGTGAACTATGTGGTATCAAAGACGAATCCAGTTACAAGTGTTCGCGGTTATTTCTAAACGCGATTCGCCTTTGAATCTTTCGTTGGAGTGAACAAAAGCAAGACAAGACTTAAACAAATTTAAGTGTGAATGCTGAATGAACTAGTATCGTTTTAAATTAGCAATACCATTTTTTACGTACATGATCGAAATGAAATATGTATATATATAAATACATACTTGAAAAAAAAACAAACTATATGCTACCGTACACATATGTGCTCTACGTGGAATTTCATAGTTCCAAAGGAGTTCAATATATAAAAAAAAAACAAATAAATTCCATTAAAACGACATTATGTAATCTTACTTGTATGATAATGAATAAACGACAATTTTTCTAAAAAAAATCATCTGTTTTAACTAAAAGTTTCCTGTCACGTCGCTTGAGGCGATCAAAAATTAAATTTTTACTGAAATTCTGAGTACTCCAGCGCCACGTTTGTATTCACTGTGATGCCTTGGTTTTGCACAACTCATTGCAATCATTGAATTTCGAACGATTTTCTAGCAAACGTTCGAAATAAATAAAAGTTGAATAATCCTTAATAAATCCTATAATCGAAAATGTTAACAAGTACAGAATAATTTAACGCTGTTAACTATGTATTATAAAAGTGTCCGTCCCTTCTCGACCAAGAGGAAGAGCTCCATTGCCCTGATTTTTCTCCTTCCTGTTGAGATTGCCGGTCGAGTACAACCGACTGTAAATCGAATAGAATTTTTGCCCCTCGCATTTAAAAGTTTGTAAACACGTTGAAATCAAATATTAGCGCCAAAACGCAGACAGGATCCCACAGCAAGATTCGAACCAATAGGATCGCCTAAGCTCTTACTCTCGTCGGCTGATTTCCTTTTTCCTCTCTCCGCTCGAGCGGAGCAGAGCTCCAAAGTCGCTCTGCTAGAGTCCACTGAACAGTACATTGTACTTTGTAGCAGCTTTGGTGTATGGTGGGAGGCGTCACAGTCACAGACAGTCATGGACAAAAATTCCTCGATACTTGAGAGAGCTACTCCAAACTCCAGTGCAGTACGCATTGTTGTACTGTATAGCTGGCAGTAGCGTGGAGACCCGTAGCCCGTAGGCTGTGTGTCGTGTCGCGTGATGCTGAATGCTGACGCGTAGTATTATATACGTATACGTGTATATATTTACTATATAACGATCACACACGGCACACGCACGCGTTGGTACATATATATATATATAGGGAGAGAGTGTGCGTAGTTTGTGGAGCAGCGAGGACTGAGGAGTGAGGAGATCAGGAGAGGGAAAAAGACATACGTGAGTGTGTACATCGCGCGCTCGAGTGTGTAAAGAGTAGCGCGAGCTGCTCGCTCGAGAGAGACTTATGGAAGGAGTGTGCGGGCTGTGTGAAATTGTACGAGAAGAGACACTAGTTGCGGCAGAGAACTCACAGTGAGTATAATATCGTGTCGCGCGCGGTGTACGTACTCTCCCCGCCTTTAAATGCTGCGCCGTAAACGTAATTATCATTACCGACTCCTCGACTATTCAACAGTTCCTGCGTCACAGTCAACGAGAGCGGAGCAGCAGTTCGAGTAGAGAATCTACCGTGCAGGAGCATGTAGCATGCCCCCTAAGGAGCGAAACGATCTTCTGCCGATGTCGTCGCGCAGTAACGACTGAGACAAGCCCGTTCTTTTTTTTTTCTTCTTCTTCTTCTTCTTCTTGTAATCAATTTTCTCTCTCCGTACAGCTGCTCGTTTACGAGAAGAGCAGCATTGAATAATCGTGGAACATAATACGGCGCCTATATGCGCGCCAACCGATTTACCGACGATGATGATGACAGCGACATGGAGAAAAGTCAAGGAACATCAAATGGGCGTTGGTATGGGACAATCATCTTTCTTTGCTATTGCTATATGCTGCGAACTTCTGCTATCGCGCGCGAGCGCTCGCTTTGCTCGATTACTAATGTGCGCGCTTCCTTTTTTTTTCTACTTTTTTCTCTCTCTCTCTCTCTCTCTCTCACTCACTCTCTTTTTTGCGCGATAATGCGCGCCTTCGTTCGCCTTTGTACGCGCGCACCTATACGCGTGTGTATCCTTGAAAATGACTGTATATACTCTAAAGTTTCATTTTCTTACTTGAGAAACGTTAATGACTCAAGTTTTCTACTCAATGATTCACACACCGATTGATCTGTCTGCTATGATATTTTTCTTGGACGATTGATGTAGTGCTTGATACGTTTTATTTTATTTCGTAGCCCTCAACAATTTCACACAAGAAGAAGACTTTCGATTGCAACTGTGCGTGGGAGATGCTGTTATTATAAAACAAGAATGCGACGAATGGTATTATGGTTGCAAGAAGTACGATGGGAAAGAGGGAATTTTTCCCAAATCTTACGTACATCTTCGACAGAAACCTACAAATATGGAAATGGTCTTGAACGAGATCACAAATATATTAAGAGAATGGGGATTCTATTGGAAGCAATTGTACATTGTATGTAGTTTGTCTGCCTGATTTTTCGCTCTTCAATTAATGTTTATACGACTTTTTCATTTTGATAATTTCTCTTTTTAGACTCATTCGGAGCATTTTGCAACAATGCAGCAACAAATTTTAGAGCTTATAGGATATCGTAACAAAATTTTAAGCGGTAATTTAACAGTCGATGAGTTAAAGGATATGAAAAAGCTAGCAACGTCGAAAATAGACACTGGCAATCAATTGTTAGGTCTTGACATGGTAGTCAGAGATGAGCATGGGAATGTGTTAAATTCAGACCAAACTAGTACGGTTCAATTATATTACAATCATGAGACTGCAGCTGAAAGAATAAGAAAAGCAACAACTGAGACAAAGAAAAAAACTATGAAAGTACAGTCTCCGGTATATTCCTATATATTTTTTGTCAATATCAGAAATTTTGTTTGCAAAATGGCCGAGGATGTGGAGTTATTGTTAACTTTGTACGACAGTAAAGAAATGAAAGCCATAACGGAAAATTATGTTTTTTCTTGGAGCAAACAAGGTCTCATGACTGACATTGATCAATTGCACAACCTTAAAGTTTTGTTCACTGATCTGGGAAGTCGCGACTTGTCTAGAGAAAAAGTTTATCTTGTATGTTACGCTATCAGAGTAGGAGGCATGGAAGCCAAAGATATTGATCACAGGCGTTCAAGTGTTGTTCAAAATAATCAAAAATTGAAAGGAAATGAGAGCATGAGAAGACCATTTGGTATTGCTGCAATGGATGTTACTGTTTTTATTAATGGTAAACTTGAAGGAGATCCTGAAGTAGAGTATTGCATTCCATTTTTACAGTAAGTTAAAATTTATGAAGTTTCTTTCCAATGACTTTAGTTTTTTGTTCGGCTCTGTTTGTTGTTTTGTTTTGTTCCAGATGCTGTGAGAAAGAAAGTTTAGATGGCACTCTAAGACGAATTCTTACACAAAAAGAAGTTAATTTACAAAAGAACAGTAGTGTAGGAAACAACGTAGGTCAAGGGCTTTGGTGCAGTTTTAAATTATTAAGAGGAGACATCAAACAAGTATGTTTTCATAATAGACCTGTTTTCTATTCATTTATTATGTAATTAATATAATTAATATTATTTTATTTTGCTTCTAGGTAAGAGATGAAAATCCTCATTTAGTTCTTGGTAATGTATCAGTTGCTCGCAAAATGGGTTTCCCAGAAGTGATATTACCAGGAGATGTTCGTAACGATTTATATTTAACACTGGTAAGCGGGGAATTTAGTAAAGGTTCTAAATCAACAGGAAAAAATGTTGAGGTAACAGTCAAAGTGTGCAATGAAGAAGGTGTGGCTATACCAGGAGTGATCACTCTTGGTGGAGGTACACAGTGTATTGATGAGTATCGTAGTGTAATATATTATCACGAAGATAAACCGAGATGGTGTGAGACGTTCAAAATCGCAGTTCCAATAGAAGAATTTAAACAAGCACACTTAAAGTTTACATTTAAGCATCGAAGTTCAAATGAGGCTAAAGACAAAACTGAGAAGCCATTTGCTCTAAGTTACGTCAAATTAATGCAATCCAATGGTACAACTCTACAAGATACACAACATGAATTACTAGTTTATAAGATTGACAATAAAAAATATGAAGAAAACGATACTGGTTACTTGAAGCTATTATCTAGCAGAGAACATTTGGTAAATTACTATTATACTAAAAAAGTGGAGAATCTATCTATGCATACGAGTGATTAATTCAAATTATAATTTTACAGAGTGATCAATGTATTGATAAAAAACTCACAAGTGGTTCACTGAATTTATCTACGAAAGATAATTTTTTAATCGCTACAAACGTTTGTTCCACAAAACTTACTCAAAATGTAGCGTTATTAGGATTATTAAACTGGTCTTCCTCTAAAACGGACCTCAAAGAATCCCTCGCAGCTTTAATGAAAGTAGATGGTGAAGAAGTAGTGAAATTCTTGCAAGTACGAAAATGTTCAACTACATACAAAGTATATTCATTGAGATTAAGTATTTAACGGATATGGATTTTTTTCAGGATGTATTGGATGCCTTATTTAACATTTTAATGAGCAATACAGATAGTGATGATTACGACGATATAGTTTTCGAGTGCCTTCTTTATATTATAGGATTAGTTTCGGATCGTAAATACCAACATTTTCAGCCAGTTTTAGATTTATACATTTCGGAAAGCTTTTCTGCTACTCTGGCTTATAAAAAATTGATAGCTGTCTTAAAGAAACGAATTGAAAGTGCTAGTGTTAACGATGGTCAAGAGAAAGACTTGCTATTAAAAACGATGAAGAATTTGCAGTACTGCATGCGTTTTATCGTTGAATCTCGGCTACTGTTCACAGAGTAAGGGATTCGCATGAATCGTGATAAAATGATGCACACGTATGACTATTTAATTCTATATTGCTGTCCATTACAGATTAGACCAAGACGAGGAAGAGTTTTCACAAACGCTTACTGAACTTTTGAGATCCATAGTAGATCTTATGAAATACCAAACCGACGGAACTCTTCTAGTTCAAGGAGCGTGCTTAAAATATTTGCCGTCCACAATACCTCACTTGCTGAAAGTTTACAGCGGAAAACAACTAAGCATGATTTTGATAGATTTACTTGTCACTCTCCCTACGGGAAGACTAACTAAACAAAAAATGATGACTGTTAACGATATAGTACACAGCCGATTATTTTTGAGCATGGAATGCCGGCAAATTTTACTGCCAAGGATAACTATTCTTGTACGAGATCTTTTAGAAGCAAAGGAAGAGGTAAGTGCGACGAAATCCTGCACAATTGAATAACTGCGCATTTAGACGATACTAACGAATATTCATGACGCCATGAAGTGAACTTTTTTTTACCGTAAAATCAATGTAGTCTCTGCTTTATGTTTGCCGTGCAGCTTGACGTCCTTCGCCACATATATGCAAATCTCACTGTCAGCTTTCTACACTTGACTATTGAACACCTTTATGTAGACTTTTCTGCTAAATTTAGTTGAATTTCTTGTTAACTCGTAGATACATTCTTATTTTACGCAATGTTTTTTTCCGCACGCGTAAGTGCAATAATGATCTACTTGGACGGCATCTTCCGTGAGTAGCATGCTTCTAGAATAAAGTAACTAATAGAGCATGTTAAATATCAACGGATCGGAAAAATTGTTTCAAGACAATTAAATCATTCATTGTAGTAGTAAGTAGTAATTTGAAACTAATTCCTTAATCATACTAAACATGTCTAACATAGATTGTATTTCGAATCTGCCGAAAAAAATATTTTCCTTCAATTTTAATACGAAATTTACTGAACTGAGCATTATTGATATTACCGAGATTACTGAGCATTAGTACTTTCTTTTTCATTTGAAAGCAGGTAGTATTTTAATATCAAATCGACAATGTTTTATAACAAACAAGTTAATAAGTAATCGATTAAAAAAATTTTTAAACAAAACATGTATTAAAATACAAGATAAATAGAAATTCCAAATTTTATCAACCATCACTTAATCTATTTTCTATATGTGTGATTTTACATTTCGAAACATTATATATGTGAAGATGCTTCTTTACATGTGCTTTATTTATTGAAAGATACAGTAATAAAATTAAGAGCGTAATAAAAATAATAATATAGCCATCGCATTCAGAATGTAATTAGATCTAAATCAAAGTAATATAAATAAATTGTCCTATTCATATAAAAATGATGAAACTTTCGTTCACAATGAAGAGTATATCTTATCAAAATTATCAGTTTTAGCTCTTCCGTAGACATATCTCCGGCATTGCAAAAAGTAATTTTTATCACTTCTATCGCGAGTAAGAATTATTAAAAATAAAAAAAATCTAGCATTATTATTTTTATTATCTTCTTTAAAAAATGTAATTATAGTACAGTATAGTACTATCAGCATATAAACAGGCCTTTGTAGAATCAGCCCAGTAGGCACGAGTAAAAAAAGCATAATTCGACTCCCCAAGCCTATATAGTAAAGAAAAAGTTATATTATTTTGGATATGGTTTTTATTTTCCTGAGTTTGCACTAACCTCGGGTTTGTTTTATTTTTTTGTGTTTGGTATGGTTTTGGTTATTGGCGCGCGATGTAAAGGGACTGTTGGGTAAGCCTGGCAAGAGCGTGGCGAAGGTAGCCAAGCTGCTCGGTGAAAATAAGCATCGACTGAATCAACACCGCGGCTACTCCGAAGAGGTAATTTTGTATATCTAAGTGACAACGCGCCTGAACGCGTGGATTTGTTTTATCTCTTTATTCCAAAAATTCCTCTAAATTTCTTTGAGTTTTCGCGAACAATGTCATGTGGTCTCATCAAAAAATATCTGCGTGAATTTCCCTGCAGGTCGAGCTCTGTGTGAAGATCCTGTCGGATGTATTAGATTTGACGTTTCGAAAGGACGTTGGTCCCACCGCTTCTGACATCAAGGAAATCATGTTGACTGCTCTGAGAACTATTATACAAACTGAGATATCCATGGATCGAGAAAATCCATTGGTGGGGAATTTGGTATCCGTCATGCTGTCGATATTCAGGTGAGTAAATCCACAAATTCGATTGTAACGAACTGTATTGGATGACGAGCTAACGAGCTGATTGAAATTCCAGACAAATGACTCAGCAGCACTATCAGATCTATATACAACACTTTCTCACGCAGTTTGACCTACTGGACTTTCTCATTGAGATTCTAATGGTTTTTAAGGACCTTGTGTCCAGAAGTGTCTTCCCCAGTGATTGGTGTGAGATGATAATGTTGCAGAACAGTGTGATTCTGAAGGCACTGAGATTCTTTTCGACAACCATTCGCGAGTTGTTCAACAAAGATTTCGAGCAACAAGTCTGGTCGAATTTCTTCCATTGCGCCATCGCCTTTCTTACCCAACCAGCTCTTCAGCTCGAAAACTTTACACAGGCCAAACAGAAGAGGATAATCGAGCGTTACAAGGATATGCGCAGGGAGACTGCAATAGAGATCCACAAGATGTGGATCAGCCTCGGAGTTAAGAAAATGCAATTTGTCCCGGCACTCGTAGGTGCCATACTTGAGATGGCTTTGATTCCCGATACTGTACTGAGGAAAGATGCAGCTATGCCGATATTCTTCGATATGATGCAGACCGAGTACTACCGGTCGAAGTATGTCGAGGGTTTCAGCGATAAGAGGGCCACTAAAGATTTCAAAGCTAATTTTAACGAATTCGAGAACGAGATGATTGCTAAGCTCGATCATTTGGTTGGTAGTTTGCGATTGTTTTTTCTTTTCTCAGAACGAGTTATCAATATTTAACATTTTGTAGGTCGAGGGTGGCAGAGGCGATGAGCAATTTCGAGATCTATGGATTAAAGAAATGACTCCACTTTGCGAAAAACATCACGCTTTACGTGGACCAGGTCTTCGTTTCGTCGAAACAGTGGCAAAATTAATGGATCACCTACTGCAATATCGAGAGATAATCCACACGGAGTCTCAAGAAAACAGAATGCTATGCACAGTCAATCTTTTAGAATTTTATTCCGAGATACATAGAAACGAGATGTACATTAGGTGAGTTAATTGTGACACGCTTTATTACGATTGATAAACATTGAAGTAAAAAATTTAAATATTCTACTTTTTCTACTGTCAGATACGTCAATAAGTTGTGTGAACTTCATTTGGAGTGTGACAATTATACAGAAGCTGCCTATACATTACAACTACACAGTAGGTTGCTCACTTGGAATGATCAAGTTTTATCACCACTTCTAAAATCTAGCAGATATCCTCATTGTCAGACTCATCGTGAATTAAAGGAATGTTTGTACAATGACATAATCGATTATTTTGATAAGGGGAAAATGTGGGAGTCTGCTTTGGCCGTTTGCAAAGAATTGTGTGCACAATACGAGGAAGAAACATACGAGTATTTGCAGTTATCGGTACTTTTGAGGAGAATGGCTAAGTTTTACGATTCGATAGTTAAGCAACTTAGACCCGAGCCTGAATATTTCCGCGTGGCATATTATGGACGAGGTCACCCGCCTTTCTTGCGCAATAAAGTCTTCGTTTACCGAGGGAAGGAATACGAGAGGCTCAGTGATTTCTGCTCTAGAACGTTGAATCAGTTACCTAATGCCGAACAAATGAATAAATTGTCTCCTCCAAGCGAAAAAGTTATGGAGTCTAATGTTCAATACGTGCAGATTAATAAGGTTGATCCACTTATGGATGAAAAGAAAAATAGATTAAGTGGAAAACCTATTACCGCTGAACCAGTTTTAAGGTTTGTTTTTTTATTCCTTAGACTAAGAATTATGAAGACAAAACACATTTAAAGGAATAATTTAAACATTTCAATAATGTAGTTTTAATAATTTATTTCTATTTTAAGAGAAAAATTTAGCTTTGATTGATAAGGTCCAGGACTTCTTTAAGTCTCTTTGATGGCGAATTGTGCATGTAATAGAACTACCCTCAAGATACAAAATTAACCAGTGTATTGAGCTCAAACCTGGTAGTACTGATCTGCTACACTCCTTTTCGTATGAATATAGGGATATAGAACCCAATAACTAAGAAACTTATTCAAATTAATACATTTTAAATTGTGAAATTTCTTCTAATCAGTTTATAACATACATGCGAGAAGAAGTGTATCATAGAAAATTTCTACCTAAATATAGCTGCATTCGTTTTTCGTTTATTTTGAAATACTATTAATCTTGCCAATAGTAAATGCTGTATCTAGTCATCGAAACGATTTAAAGAAGGCCTAGATATTGAATCATTAATATTTAAATATTTTAATGTTTTTCATATAATAATTTGCTTTAAAAATGTTTTGTCCCCTTAAGATTTATATTTATCCATTAATAATTTACTTAATAATGTCTTGCGTAGGTACCATCGCGTGAATAACGTACAAAAGTTTCGATTTTCGAGACCTGCTCCACGAAAGGAAAATGGCGATAAAGAAAAAGAAGTAGGCAATGAATTTGCTTCCCTTTGGTTGGAGAGAACTGTGTTAGCTACTAGTCATCCACTGCCAGGAATACTTAGATGGTTCCCTGTTGTTTCAAGTGAAACATACTTACTAAGTCCACTATGTAATGCCATCGAAACAATGGAAGCTACCAATTCAACCTTAAGAGATCTTATTATATCGTACAGGTAATACAAGAATCTACGCAGTCTATTACCAATATATGTCAGTATGAAATAAAACAATATTTCTTTTTTATTTGCTATTATAGAGCTGATAGTAGTTTACCATTAAATCCATTGAGTATGAAACTCAATGGGGTATTAGATCCAGCTGTAATGGGGGGTATTGATAACTATGAAAAAGCATTTTTAAATGCTGAATATATAGAAGCACATTCTGAAGAGAGCAAAGATCTTGAAAAATTAAAAAATTTGATAGCCGAACAAATTCCGCTACTCGGCGTTGGTGTTCAATTACACAAGTCACGAGCGTCACATGAGCTTGCACCTTTCCACCAACGACTCGAGCAATGTTACGCTACCATGCGAGTGCAAGTTGAAGCTAAATACGGAAAACGAGTAAGTGACATGTGAAAAATTTTATCTCACAGTTTAAACGATAAGATCAACTTTTGATTGGTTTAAAATTTTAGACATGCGATCTACAAGTGGAAATTCCAACACAGTCGGTTACTATGAGAAGACATGTATCGAAAGGAGACACCAATCGCTTGTCTGAAACAAGCATCGTAAGCAATGAGTGAGTTTCTAGAGTTTCATATTTGTTGTACTTTTAATATAATTTTGTACTTGCATTAAGGTTTTGGTTGAAGTTTAAAAAGTTTGCCCGATAATCAAACAAATTAAAAAGGTTTCTTGAGCAAAACAATTTTCAATCGACAATTCGATTTATGGCTGGTTAATACATCGCGTGGAAATTTTTGATAATGTTCTCATTCAGTTGCGGTACGCGATCCAGAGTTTCTTCACTCACAAGATCACAAGTTGCTGCTCTAAAGTCTCTAGCAACGTTCAATTTCAACAACAGTTCCTCTATCTCGGGGTTGTCCAGTGTGGGGTCAATAAGGTAAAACAAAAATACAAACGAGGCAAATCAAAGTGGTGTCTGAGTACTTCTTCTGCACATTTAATGTATTACTACAGCAGCAAAAATAACTCATTCAAATCGAAAAATGTATGGTTAAACTTAAAGAAAAATAGTTATTCATGATTTTCATCATTTTTACAAATATAGAAGGAGAACGACGTTCATTATCATCGCGATTTTTTTAACTAGTCAATAACGCTTTCTTACAATATCATTCGTTCTTTTTTTAACCGTCACTCGCAAATCCGTACTTTGTACAGTCACAGCTAAATAATGTATAAGTTGTTTTGTTCAACAACCATTGGTTGGTATAAATGATTATTAAATGAACTAAAATAAAATTTCTTCTAAGCATGGTTTCCACTCTGAGTCACCCAATCAGCTGGCACAATCTACAACTCATATTTCTTATATGACTAATTTAGCACTTTTCCTCATTTCTCTGTAAGAGAAATAAAATATCAATTGCCACATTCTTGATCGTATTCGATATTACAAATAATGGAAATTGGTTTATACAGTATATAATTATGAATAACATATGTATATAAATATTTCATTGTAATAACTTAAGTTCTGTGGCCGATGATATTAAAAGATGCTATATTAAATATCTATTTGTTTTTAGAAATAATAATTCGCCGCGCTCGCACATTTTATCAACAACTTCATTACAAAAGGCTCTGGGTAATTCGAATACTGGTACAAGCAAGAAAAAAGACTCGAAACGACGAAGTTCTCGAAAGAATGAGAATACGCCGAATACTAAAACGGAACAGCCTACAAGCCAATGGTATACCATGCCAGAACCAATTCAGTGCCAAACATCAACTCTTATTTCTGCCTCAACACCCAGTCTTCCATCAACTCCTATATTTGAACTTAGACAGGAGGTAATTTGTTTCTTATTTAAGGTGCAAGATAGCTTTAAAATGATAAATAAAATACTTTCAATAATAGAATCTTAACTTATATTTTTTCTAATATTGAGATATATAAATATATCTCCTAAAATTAGAAGATGTAATTTAGCCATCGAAGAGATTTAGAGAAGTCCTAGGCTTCTTCAGTCATACAACCTATCTATTAAAATTGGAATAAGAGTGTATCATGATTGCATTATTGAAAATATTTTAAATTCTGTTTCTCAATATAAAGGTATCTTGCCCCCTTGATAGAATATATTTTATTCTTATTGAAATAACTAACACAACGATACTTTGTTACTACGAACTCAGCTAACACCAACACGACCGCTGAGATCGGAGGCAGAAAAAGAGCGCCGATTGAGCAATCGTTGGTCGGGTCAGTCTCAAACATACCTACGCTCGACGAGCAATGGTTTAGATACACATAGTTTAGGTAAAGGTAACCGTGACAGCGTCGGTACGACAGATAGCACGGCATCGGAAGATGATCCACCGCCACCGCTGCCTCTTAAAACTCGAGAGGTTGACTACTGCAATCTACCCGATGACAGCTCCTTCAACTACTGCTCAACCAGTAGTCTTGTCAGCCTGACTCGCGCTGTTGTTTATCGTCCGAAGAGCAAATTACCGGTGCCAATAGACTCTTTGGATGGTAATAGTAAACCACCTACGCCACCACCAAAACCTAAGAGACCACCCTATGCCATGACTAAAGCTCCACTCATTTCGCCGAGCGACTCGGAGAGTTCGAACCAGGATTCGTCAACCGCATGACAAATTACTTCACGACTCTGGCTAGCCATATATTACCTGAGATACATGTAGCTGTTATTTATTAGCATAATTAGAGCATTTATCGTTTTTATCAAATGCTTTTTACGCAAGAGCAAGACAAACAAGGTCGAGAGTAAAATATTTTTTATCGTATTTTTTATAAATAACGTTTCTATGTGAACTATTGTAAATTGTTTTAACAAAGCGCACAATTTTTGTAAATCTTTTATATAACAAGAGCTGCGGCATTAAGGAACCATGGCGTTTTGATACTAATTTTAAACGATCTATAGACTTAGTGCAAAATACAAAGGTTGGATCCTTTTTAGCGTAGATACGTATATTTATATTGACAATACAATACTTTTGATGATGAACAATCACTTATAAATTTTTAGTATTAAAAGCACAACTATATACGTTAATGATGACGTAACTTACTTTGTAGAATGTCCATTAATACTCAGTTGGTTCGTATAAATTCAAATTTTAATTATCGTGCAATTTATTATTATAACAAATTTTTATTATGTATAAAATTGTATACGTTCCAGGGGCATGAGTCTTAAATGCTAAACTTTTCCCTTTAGTGAATTTGTTAATATTTATTATTATGATAATTTTTATACAGTTCATTAATACCACTATCTTTCATTGTCATGCCAAAGAAACCATTTCTAGTATTATTTAAAAAATGTCAGCTGCAGTCCTTTAAAATTAAAGCATAGTATTATAAAAGAAGAGGTGTTAGGAATTGATTACTTACTGATGCCATAGACTCCACGATTGAAAATAAAAATTAACGCTAGTCTATTGTATAACGAACTATACGTGATGAGTGTATTCAAACATGTGCCGAAATTGAAAGTTTTCTCCGTGCCATTTTAATGTGTATAAAGCTTTTATAGTTCGATATTTTTTTAAGGACCAGCTCATTGCGAATCGATAATTAAATATGTCTAAAGCTGCATTTGTTTATTGTTATAAAATGTCATTTTATACATAATATATTGTCATACTACATGAAATTAAAATGCTATTTTATTAAACCATCTTATAGCACTTTATGAAATGGTACACATTTCATTAGAATTTTTACGATTACCTTTGGGTTTAGAGAAATGTGATCTTGATGGCGTGGTTTTGCAATTATTTACTTGACTTGATGGTGATAACTTCGCATAGCTTGAACCTGTTGAAGTAGGGTTATGATAGTTAATGTTATTTGAATTAGTTGGCATTCTGCTAGTGATAGATGTTGATGTTGTTGGTGTTTTTCTTGGATTATTAAAAGAATTCTCGAATGGTACTTCAGTATGCTTTTCCAACTGTGGATACAAAGTTGAGTTTCTGTTACTAGTTGATCTTGATGGCGTGGTTTTGCAATTATTTACTTGACTTGATGGTGATAACTTCGCATAGCTTGAACCTGTTGAAGTAGGGTTTTGATAGTTAATGTTATTTGAATTAGTTGGCATTCTGCTAGTGATAGATGTTGATGTTGTTGGTGTTTTTCTTGGATTATTAAAAGAATTCTCGAATGGTACTTCAGTATGCTTTTCCAACTGTGGATACAAAGTTGAGTTTCTGTTACTAGTTGATCTTGATGGCGTGGTTTTGCAATTATTTACTTGACTTGATGGTGATAACTTCGCATAGCTTGAACCTGTTGAAGTAGGGTTTTGATAGTTAATGTTATTTGAATTAGTTGGCATTCTGCTAGTGATAGATGTTGATGTTGTTGGTGTTTTTCTTGGATTATTAAAAGAATTCTCGAATGGTACTTCAGTATGCTTGTCCAACTGTGGATAGAAAGTTAAAAAATAGCCATGTTACGATAAAAACCGATTAGATTAAAAATAAATTATTCAAATTAATATTATCTACCTGTTTTTCATTATTATGTGGAAATTCATAACATCCAGTACACTTTTCTGCATGTGGACAATTATTTTTTATATGCTTTTGATTACACCATGAACAATCTTTGAATTTAATATCAGCCATTTTCTGTTTATTAATATCTACACTTTTCATTGAATTTGTTTTTTGATCATTTTTATCAATATGAGTTAGATTTTTAGAGTTTAGTGGAAGACCTGGGTTGTACGTACGTTTGGTCTTTTTTCGATAATAATTTTGTGATTGCTTACATAAACCATTAAAATGGTTTCTTTTTTGGCAAACATTACAGATTATGCCAATAGCAGGACAATTACCTATAAGGTGACTAGTAGAACATTTCCAACAAGATTTTGATGGCATTGATGTATTTTCTATATTATTTGAGTTCAGTGTACTCTTGGCCAATTGTGTTAATTTATCATTACTTAACAGAAATTCTTTGTAATATCTTGTTATTTCTGATAGTGAAACATTATCTATAGAAAATGTCACATTTCGCAAATAACTGTTTAAATTACGAATAACCATGTCTCTTACCAATTTTTCAGATTGTATTCCAAAATTACAAGTCAAAGCTAGGTTCTATAGAAATAAAATATAATTAAATTCTTTTGTTATTGATTTATTTTAATTTATTAAACAACTTACTTGTAAAACAGTTATATAGTTATCGATATTCTCATTTGATCGTAACACCCTTGAAAAAAATTTGTATCTTTCTCCAACTTCATTCAATGGAGGGTCATATATTTGGCCAAATTTCATAATTAAAATATCCATATCATCTTTTTCACTTGGATGGTTAAAGGTCATTCGTTCCATGGCAGATACTCCTTCTGTACCCATGAGATTTAGTAGAATTAAAGCCCTTTCTTCTTCTGTGCATTTCTGGTAACATCCTGACAATCTCAAATATATTAAAAATTCATTTTTCCAAATATTCCAATCTTGGCCAACTTGGTTTTTACTTGGTTTAAAAGGCTTTGGTTTATTAAGTTCCATTTCAGTTTCTCAATTGTTTATAGTATATTTTTATTTAAACCTATATATATATGTAGTAAAATATATATGTCTAGTAAAAACAAATCAATTTAGTAAATAAATTTTGTTCATATACTAGTGTATTATAGTGGTAAATTATAATGAAATATCAATAAAGTCACAGCTGCTAAATGTACTAGAAGTGAACTCACTGACTAATAACGATACAATGCCTTAAAATGTCCGTTACAGGGAAGTACCGGATATGATTTGAAACAGTGGATAAGCGCAGTGATAATTGACAGTGATTCAATATAAATCGCGCCAGCTTCTCGAGCCTGCGCAGTAGCGCATTCGATTATCGATCGATAATCGAGCGCTCATTGGCTCTCCCTGCCGCGCGCTCTTTGTATAGTATAATGAACGGATGATGCTACATTGTTTGTTTTTACGATTTTTTCACGTTGTTTTAGATATGAAATGTTAGTATTACATGTTAATAATGCTTCAGTAACAAAACAAGTATTTAAATCACAAAATAATGATTTATTTATAATGTGTAACTATTTATCGCAAGACTAAAAATGTATTTATCTTTTATTCAAGCATTATTAACATGTAATACTAACATGTTATACTTAAAACAATGTGAAAACCCGCAAATAACAAACAATGTGCATTGTCTTATTCTCTACTTTTCAAATAGCGCGCGATTATGCAGAGCCAATGAGCGCGCCACGATCTAATGCGCTACTGCGCAGACTGTCTCGATCCCGGTACGAGATCTGAAGTTCTGAGTGTAACGAATGGGGGAATCACACCGTGTTACTTGTATTAATAATAATAAACACTTGGTACAATGAAGAACTTTATACGTTTTAGTGTAATTGTATTTCTGTAATAGTCTTTTTTCTTTCGCAATAGAAATAGTTTTTAAAATGTCATTTAAAATCATGTAAATGCATTGTAAGTTTATAGTTAGTAACTATATTTATAAACTCGAAATCGAAACTACAAAGCCATAAACACGTAAAACGTAATGACGTAACGTATAATGGACAATATGGCAGACGTTCAGTGTCCGTCCAGTCCAGTTCCGTTGTCCCAAAAACATTTTATTTTATATTTTATGATTATTTTTTAAATACCGTAAAAAAATTCTTGAAAGTAGTTTTATTGAAGACAAAAACTATGAACTATTGGGAGTCTTTGACAGATTAACGGTTAAAAATTTATTTTTTCTTTTCAATATTTACAAAATGGTCTTTCACACTATATCTGCATTCTTGACTATATTTAGATGTGTAATGTATATCGAGTAAAACAATTGGATACAGTTTTTAGAAAATTTGTATACAGAAATAGTTGTATACAATTGTTACCAATTTTTATATAACATAACATTTGTATAAAATCATTTGTACATAATTTAAATACAAAAATGATTAACGATTGCGATAACGTGGTCATTTTACAATCGCACAAAATAATTTTAATAACGAGATCGTGATAAAAATATTTAAAAAATGGAGAACCAAGATCTGACTCTCTATTCTTATTCAACTGTGTGTTATAAAACTGACTATTATAAATCTAGAAAAATAGTGCGTTAATTAATAATAATTTATTTGAAGAGCTGGGAGTGAACGTAGAGCAGCAAACAGTGCACAACTGCTGTAAGTACACTGAAGGGAAGAAATTAAAATATTTTCTATAACGTAGTGGTAATAGACAGTTATTCCTATTATATTAGGGACGTATTTATAAATGATTGTAGATCTCTATGACTTCCAGAAGTCTCATCGGTGACTATACTAATTGCACCACAAAATAGAAATTTCACTATCCGCAATGATTGGACTGAGCTCCTTTCGCTTGAATGAAGAGATTTAAAATCGATTATATAGAAATATTATTAAAATTCTCGTTTTTAAATTAATTATTAAGAAAGCCAATGCAATTCATAATAAGGAAATTCTTCTGGGGAATAACAATTAATCGATAATACAAAAACATTTGTATTGTCAATTTTTAATTGTCATTGTATTGTCGACATACCTCTTTAATATCTTAGCGATCTCCTTCCAACAGTTCTTGCAGCTTATCATCAACCGGTACATCGTTAATATTTTCTATCTCTGAAAAGTCGGATTCTCTTATACATTTTTCCGCAAGAGGAATACGAAAATTATTGTTGTTGCAGGCTTTAACTGACACCGCTTTTTTTCATTCAAAAGCGACCATTACTCTGAACTTTTACAAACCGTCATTTACCCTAGATTTTCGTTACAGGAGCCGAAAAGAAAATTGATTTGACGATAAAGTGAAGCCGACATGGTTTAATACTTCGATCATGCTAAATAAGGCAATAAAAATCGACTTAGTTAGCGAAGCTGGCCGGTGTGAGTATAATGTCTATATATATATATATATACATACACACATTAGAGTGAGATGTTTCGCGCCCGTTTGTTCTCTCCTTTACGCCTCGGGACAAAAACTTTAATCAAAGTCAGATTAGTCGCTACGCGCCCTCGTGGTTTTTCACACCCCTTATAGCATTAACACGACGTAAGTAACACCGATCAGATTCGTAATGTAGAATCGAAGTCCAATGAATGGACTTTTTATGAAAATTTTGTCACTCCACGATTTTCAGTCTGATTCCCATATAATCAGATTTGATTATATTTGTATACGCAACCTATTTACAAGGCTGTGTACACACAGCCTCTGCTATAGGCTAAGCATAAAAATAGATGTAAACTCTTAATTAGTTTTTCCTGCGATAGATTCTATACTCGTTTTCTTTTCTTTCGCGCTGCTCGCAGATATACCTATATATACATAGCAGGAGAAAAAGGATGCGCAACGAAAAGACTGGCAGAACGCGTCTCCCTCGTCCCGGAGGCTTAGGTTCCTAATGAATCTGATTTGCATTCGATCCATCCCAATGCCAATAAATTATTTAGAGGCGCCACGTCGCTGCAGTCGAGGCTCACGTACACACACACACACATATATATATATATATATATATACACACGACTGAGACACGTATATACCTATATGTATATATGTATAGAGTGAGAGAACAAGCACGTGACGATGATTAATTATACGCCACTGCGAGACTGTTTTCATTCTCTTTCGAGGCGCCGCGCGACGCTTTTTAATAGCACGAGCTTCTTTTTCTCCCTTCCTCCTCTTGCCCCTCTCTGGTTGCGCAGAAATACACACATAAACAGCAACTGGACTTTTGCTCTCGATCGCGTCGCTTTGTCAGGATTCCAATGCTCGTTAATAAAAATTAATCGAACGATCGCTTCGCATATTCTTTTTTGGTTCAGCGTACCCTCGATCTCTTTATATAAAAGTCACCCCATTTGCTTTTTATCAACAACAATAACACGGTCCCGAGTGTTTAGCGTGGATCCCGAGACATATACACATACGATTCCGCCTTCCGAGAACATGAAAATTAAACGGAAAGGAAAAAAACATAAGATTTAGGGTCCGAGGGCTAAAGTAAAGTCTCTCTCGATACGAGCTTAGTATCCATAAATTCATAAATCCTTTCTCCCCTTGGATGCTGCGAAAGACTATCATCGCTTATACCCAAAACCAATAAAGTACGCTGGTGTGTGTGTGTGTGTGTGTGTGTGTGTGTGTGCGCGCGCGCCTCTCGCGCGAACCCACGGGACGAATCCGGGCGTCGATCGCTCATAATCTAATTAAAAGGCGAGTTCTCCCTTTTGCGAACCTCCTTGCACCCGACGTCATTGTTATCAAAAGCGCGCTGTATGTATAGCACTCGCTGGAGGAGAAAAAAAAATCATCGGCAAAGCGGTATATTTAAATGGTAAAAATTTGAACGCGCGCATAGGCACATATATCATTGGGATATATGTGAGAACGCGAAGGCGTAGGGGTGATTGTGGACTCTTCGATTACTGTATAGCTTCGATATTATTAAATAAAGGCGCTTATGTATACCGCAGGCGCGCATAAAGCACGTGCGAAGGCTATAATAGCGTATCGGAGAGCGGCGCACCCCCCTTTTAGAAAAGTGAATATGTGGAGGGTGACTATACGTGTACCACCGTCTTGTTTGAACTAGGATCAAGCCTTTGCCTTCGATGTACATATATATATATATACACACACACGTAGGTATATACATATATCTAGGATGCGGTTACACCATGCGCGTCGTGAACAATTATTTGCTTAGGATATGATCGCAATGTATCACACACTGACTTTTCTTTTTCTCTCGGTTTGTACAATGAATCGACTTTTATACAGTAATGTTAACACGCACGTGTGTATATGTAATATATAAATTTAAGGCACTTTAGGTATTTAACTCTTCATTAACCTTTTAACTTTACAGGGACACTTATGTACAAGTCGCTTTTCGACGGGTTATTCTGAAAGCTAATGATTTCAGAATAATCATCGCGGAATATTAATCACACTATATGGAAAAGTTCATTCAAAAATCAAAAATAGAATATGATTTTTCGTTACCTTAGAATTTGTTTAGTATACGTAAATTACAAAATGGAGATTTCCTGGCTAGAGTTTCTTCCTGCAAAATGTGGGCTCCTGTACGAAAATGTCTCAAAATTCTTCAATATTTTTTCATATTAATTCGTTACAATTTTTGATATTTTAATGACGATAAACTTTTTTATTCTTATTTTGGTTGCTATGCTTTTCGAAAACTAAGTAATTACCATTTCATCGTTAGTTAACGCTATTTTTTACGTGTTTGATTTTTGTACTTTTACTCACTTACGACTCTCTGGTTGTGCAGAAATATACTGGCTTCGGTGCTGTTATGATTAAAATGTTCATTTAGAGTGCAATCACGGATTATCCGATTTATTTTTCTAAAAAAATACTTCTTTTAATTATCAGATGCTTTGTGTATATGATATATTATTATCAAATTACGTACATTTCTTTTATATAAGTGTATTAAATAGTTAGACAAAAAATTATATTTAAATAGTCCTCCATTTAACGTCGAGAGGCTACAAAATAATCCGCAACGAGTGAATTAAAATGCAAAAATGAAATACTTACGAGAATACCGAATATCAGTAGTGTCCAGAATGATGAAATAGAGTTAATTTCGTTTATAAATATCGTTAATTATACGCGTAGTTAAGGTCTAAAAAATTACATTTACCTTGTCTATTAACTTGTCTATTCTCCATAATGAATAAATCGCTTTGTATTATTTTCAATATTCAATTCCCAGAGTAACCCTCTTATCGCAGTGCAAGAATCTTGCGAAAATCACGATCGAAGTCGGTGTATCCATAGTATAGGTGCACGAGAGCCAAGTGCGTCTACGAGGAATAAATATACTTATACCGCGTTATATATTGTATTATATATATATACCTATATATATATACACACAGGCGGGGCAGTTGGTTGGGTTTATTGAAGAGGGTCACCAGGTACGCGCAGCTTTGCACTTAATAGCACGTTACCGCTGCAGACGGGCTAATGTAACTGACGGGACATCAACTACTCCCTTCGTACACACGTTGCGTTCATGTTACTTCATACTTGAACGCGTACGCGTAAAATTACAGTTGCTTGCTTTTTTTCCTTCTCCCTCTACTCTCGCATTGACAGGTTGATATTCGCAGGTCAATTCTTGAGCCGTTTCGGTTTCGGATTTCCAGCAGCAGATTCCGCGGGCGATTAAAATAGCAAACCCTGTAAATTCGCGCTTGTTTTGGAAAGCTCGAAATAACTGGACGCGAGGCGATAAGCCCAAGCTTATAAGAAGATTATCGAGTATATATATATACAGCCTATAGCCGTCGAGGCGTAAATGAAATTTTTCCTACACCTTCCAAGCGGCCTTGCGGAAGAAGACATGTATAAAGAAGAAGAAGAGAAACGAAGGATTAGCTTCTCGAGAGTAAACCGCGCGCTAGACAAGAGGAACGAGGCGTCGTGAGTAGTAGCAGTAGTAGTAGAAGAAGAAGAAGAAGAAGAAGAAGAAGGGAAAGCCTTTTTCCGAAAGCTCTTTGGATCACCTCGGTTATTCCTTGGAAGCCCTCCTGGCCCACTGAACCAGCTTCTACTCCTCGAGATTTGTTTGCTACTTTTCTCGGATTACCCCTCGAAAAGAGAGAGAGAGAGAGAGAGAGACATAGCTCAGAAGCATAGATCGGATTTTCACGAGCGTTATAAGCGCTCGTATACACACACAACACGGACTCTCGATTTTTGACGGATGAGTTTCCGACACTATACCTACGGAATAATAATAGCAATAATAATAATTGTTTTCATTTTCAAAAGAAATAACATATATATATATATATATATATATATATATATACGCGTGATTCTTTGACAGATTGACCAGTCAAAAAATGCCCTGTTTCTAAATAATTTTACATTGTTTTTTCGTAGTTTTTTTAGCGCACATAATGTGACTTCGTTCGAGTACAAGTATAAAAGTATGGAATTCTATATAAATTTGATTGTGATTTGTTGTAATTTCAAGTTTGCTAGAAATGTGGACTTACAAATACTTTAGACTAACATATGATAGTCTCTTTACCAGTAAGGTAAGCTACCTCTCTATAAATTTTAGTGATGCTAGGTATCGTCGAAGTCACGATTATACATATACGTATACGTATATACATAATAGACATTTTAATTGTAATGTTAGTTGACCTGACTTGTTACCTTTATTTCTAGCACGGACGAGAGCTCTATGTGTAAGTTGCGACTAATATTCATATTTTTCTAATTAATAAGGGTATCTTAATAATGAATTTTTTTTTATTCTGCTTCGAATAATCGATCTTTTATTTTAAGACTCAGTTGGCTTATAAACTGCGATTATGAGTTATAAATACGAACTGGAAAGTATTTTATTTGACAAGCTCAAAGTAATATTTTATTTGTGTAAAATGACAATAAAATATCAAATATAAAAAATGCTGAAAAAGTTAATTAATATTTAAGTTTGTGACCGATGAATCTGTCAGAGAATCATCCATATACCCATTTCTTTGAAGATGCGTGGAAAATAGCTTTAAAAAATTACTGGTATATAAACAAGAGTGCGTTTTACGATTTTATTTCACAGGGCATTTTCGACTTACGTATGGTAAACAGATATAAAATAATAATCGCGCCGCTATTGACTTATGCACATACGTAATATGTAGGTATAGGCGCCTCACTTATACACTCTTTTATCGAAAAATAGGGGCTATACCCGTTGTAATACACACATCTCGACGTATATCTTCGCGGGATCTCTGTGTTTTACAAGCCAGCTGGTTGAGAGTGTCTATACACATACATATAGGTATACACATATATGTGAGTATCGTGTTCCGCATTGTTGGTCCTTTGTCCTTCAGAGCTCTCTCTCTCTCTCTCTCTCTCTCTCTCTCTCTCGCTCTCGCTCTCTTACATAGGCAGGCTTGACTTTACTCTCGTATTCAGGGGCTTCAACTATATAGCTACTATACGACTATACTGCTATACTACTGGCTCAAAGGCGCTTTTTCTGCAGCCCAGGATCATCTCCCCGTTCGCTCTTCACCTTGTCGGCTTAGCTTTCCGGGATTACAAGGATTTCTTTATTCGGCCGCTCCTACACTTCCTCGAATACTCGGATCCTCCGTCACTCCTACCGTTCTATATAGAGCTGCTGTTGCTGCTACTCTTTTTCTTTATAGAGATGATTTTCCGACGCCGACGCGATTGTGCCACCGAATAACCTTTTTTTCTCTTCCTCTTCACCTTGTACTATACGCGCGAATTATTATTTTGAGCTCATCCCTAGTACCCCGTCACCGCTTCAGATATATATATATATATATATATATATATATGTATACAAAGCGGGATCTTCGAATGACTTTATTCGTCCGGTTTCCCGCTGCTTTTCTTTCATCCGAAATTAATTTTTTACTCATTCTACACGCTTATACGTATATACCATCGAGCTTACATCCAAGTGTCTGTGAGGGTAAATATATACACGTATATGTATATAGATATACGTATGTAAAGTTTTGTAATCCATTAAAAAGAACTGATAACATTTACCTTCGGCGATGCACATCAGCTGCGGCAGATGCGCGTCCTTTCACGCGCGCTTACACCCCCGCACCTGAAGTGTACAAATAATCTTCTCAGTTGAGCACGCGTATAGATGCAAAGCTACGATAATAATGTATATAAGCCTCGTCGCGAATATCGGCTCATCCTTCAAGCACTCGATTTTCAGTATGAAAGACATATCTCTCTCTCTCTCTCTCTCTCTCTCTTTCTGCCATCTGCCTATTAATTAAGGGACGCGCGCCTATTGTGCGATCATCGCCCTTAGTCTTACTTTGTTCCCAATGAAAAAAAAAAGAAAAAAAGGGAAAATCCATTATGATCCATCATTTCCGTGAATTTTAGCGTAATTTTTTAGTCAGCCTCATCAATTTCACGAAACGCGCGCCTCGTATACACACAGATACTCACAGAAAAGCTAATCTTTAAAAAAAGAAAGAAAATAAAAGGAGAACGAGAAAAGCGAAATGTATATCCAAGCCCTGTCCATCACTATAGGAGCAGTACAGAAAGAATGTCCGATGGCCTCGAACGTTGATGGATGATTTTTCTTAAAACCGTACGCCTCACTCCTCCTTCGCGATACGTATATATATATATATATATATATATATATACCTCTGGTGCTTCATCGTTTACACAAACGTATATCGTTTAGTCTTCATATACATATATATATATATATTTTATTAAAATACCTGGAATATAAGTGTCTGCGAACCGATAGAAAGATAAGCTTCATTCTTTAATGCAACATTTTTCATTTTTCACCGAAGCGTTACTGCTAATCGCGCGTCGAGAGAATGAATCGGCTGAAAAAAAAATTTACCCGTGAAAACGTCCAATTTCCAAAACAAACGCACCTGCTGATGCCTCTTTTCTCTTCTCATCCTCGCTGTTTTAATTAAGTGTTAGCTCTCTTGCTAAATCATTAAATGTATAATATATAGCATTCCATCTATATATATATATATATACACGCACGAGGAATTTCCTTGTATACGAAGAGTGAACGACATTTAGAAGGAAAATTCCAAGATGTAATGAAATAAATAGTCATAACTAGTGCGATATTTACGAGCACTGCGCGCGTCGAAAATTGTATTACCCTATGATATATATATATATATATATATATATATATATATATATATATACATATATACATACATAATATAGTGGCGCCAGTCGACGATTTCTAAAATCAAATCAGTCTCTTATTTATTCGAATCCCATGAAGCTCGCCGCATGCCTACCGCGTGTATATTTACATCATCCCTCGCTCGAGGAAACGAAAAAAAAAAAAGAATAATGTTCAATAGCGCTCTATTAATAAATCCTTCATAGTGTATTATGTACCGTATAGTGGCAAGTGTGTGCGCGCGCGTGTGTGTGAGTGAGTGCGTGTATTATATATACATATGCACGGATAGAGAAAAAAATCGAAGCTTTCTCGAATCTAGGGAAATTCTAAGAAAGGAGCGAGATGCATATAACGGGTAATATAACGAAGCGTGCAGCAGAGAGAATTTTCGTTCGCACACACAATGCGGCTCATTATGCTATCGGCGCATCTATTCCTCGAGCGCCCAGCATCATTTATCATTCTTCGGCCGTTCGCTCTCACAGGGATGCGATGCTCAAAAAAGAGAGAGAAAGAATCTTTAGGTATATACGTTTATATGTATATATATGTATATGTATATATAGGTATAGGTGTGCGTGAGTACAACCCTCCGTTTCTTTCTTTTTTTTTCAATCATCGTTTTTTCTTCTTCTTCGTCTTCGTTGCGTATTCCTTTCACTCGCACGCACTGTCCGAATCTCGACTCTCGGCTTTCTCTTTCTTTATAATGCTTGCGCAGGTCTCTTGATTACGATTTCCATGCTGTCTTTGGAGCCCTTGTCATTTTACGCTTGTATAATATAGTCTTGATTTGTATTCCGTATACAAGATTTCGATATCGACTATTTTTTCTCTCTCTCTCTCTCTCTCTCGCGAATTAAACTCTATTTCGCGTCGATAATACACGGCTGTCTTGCGATTATCTCACTTCATCGGTTCGTAGCAGACAGGTACACGTGCGCACTCGATCGTCTTATCGCTTGAAGCTCGTCTCTCTCTCTCTCTCTCTCTCTCTCTCTCTCTGTCTCTAACTTGACGAAGAGATTGGATCAGGTGTGCAATGCTTCGTCCCTTTGTCTTTCGGGAGCATCGGGGGCCGATTATCGGCTGTGTGTAATTATTCGGATCGTGTCGGCGATAAACCGAGCTTACACACGCTCGAACGAGAAATTAATCAACCTGTGCACTCTCACACTCTTTTGTCTCAGGTTTCCATGAATTTTTCATGTCTCCACTAAACGGTCATTTGTACATTATATATACATCTGTTATACACACTTGCGCCTCCGTTTGAATTTCGCGGGGGATCATATCTCTTACCGCTATTTAATCTGCTTATACATGAATATTTAAAATTTTCTCTTCCTCTCTCTCTCTCTCTCTCTCTCTCTCTCTCTCTCTTTCACTCTCTATGTTTTTTTCTTTCGAAAATTGAAATAGTGAAAATTTATTATTTTTTAATGACAGATGGCGCGCTGTTTTATTAAGTCGATATAATTTACTAGATGAATTTTAAAAACACTTTATAATAACATTAATTTACCTATATGCATCCGATACTGACGTATCGTCCTAATTTTAAGGCTAATGTCAGTTTTTGAGGAAATTTTCAAACACAATAACTATTGTGTTTAATGTATGTACAATTTTTACTTTGAACGCTATTTGTGAGTGTATTCATGAAATTAGAGAATATTCACTATTCTGTTAAGTAAAAATATTTTAAAAAGTTCACATTAACATTTCAGAAATTAGTAGAAGAAAGATCATGAACTTTTTATAAATATCTGAAATTTCTTTGAAATTCATAACATTTGTATGCGTACAAAATTTTAATAAATGGTTATTAAAGTAAATCAATTGACAATCAGTAATAGGTTACAATAATTAACAATTGTTGCTTATTTAAGAATCAATATGAATTTGAAAGCTTTTGTATTATTCATTATGCGCGTGAGAGACTATTATACTTCATTAAATAGAATTTATTCGCTTATCCAAATAGCGAATAGTTTATTTATTTTATTTATTTTATTTATTTCGTACAACAACATGAAATAGTGTTTATTTCGTTAATCTCAATTACCACTTAATTCTTAAGTCTCATAAACAGAGACTTAAGAATTAGTGACTTAGGAGTCAAAGTATAGAATAAATGTAACTATTTATAAAGTTGTCGTTGACACAGTTTCCCGCGTCTTTAACTTAAAAATGTGCATTTTTTAGTCTGTAATCAAGAAATTCTTTACTCTTTTTTGAAGGTATATCTGTAAAAATGACTAAATTTTCTGGCATTTAAAATGTAAAATAGCACTTGTTATATAGAGGTTGAAATTGAAGGTAGTTTTTCGAGATGACAAGCTTCCGTGAATTCGGTGTAGAGTAAAAGGAAGGTTCATCTGCCTCTCGATGTTCTCACGTCGGTCCGACTGATTGTTATTCTCGATCGAGCGAGTAGTCGACAGTATATAGCAATGGAAAGGGGAAAGGGACGAGGTGTACGAAGGTGACGGCGCGAGCGATAGCCCGATCCTTGTCGGCCGCCGCCGGTCCGAGACAGAGCCTTCCTTGTACCTCTGTCACCTCCTGTCTTCTTCCTTCGCGAGTGTCTATCCTTGATCGAGCGATTCTCGCTCTTTTTTTTTCTTTCTCCGGTTCATCCCTATCTCCGCTTTCTTTTTCTCCGCTCAGACGTAGAACGCGGACTGCACAGCTCCGCGCCTCGAAATTGAAACTGTTTTGAGCGACCCGAGGAAGACGAATCAGGTGAGAGAGTACGTACACCATCTTCTGACCTTCCCGCGATTCTCGCTACACAACGGACAGTTCTGTACAGACAAGTGTTTAATATATATATATATACCTATACATAGAGGCGCGTATAAGAAGACACAGGCAAGTATAAACTGGGGGGTTAGATACGGGGGAGTGTCGTCATGGCTACGCAGCAGGAGGCGGGGCAATCGATACACCCTTGTGGAACTCACGCACTGTGCGCTCAGACTATTATATATATATAAATATATATATATATATATATATGTATTTACGTATATATATACCCATAAGCTATAACCGGACTCAATGCGTTTATCTATAAATGTGTACACGTATTATATACACAATGATCGAAGCGTAGTGGAGCCGCGGAGAAATCGTAGCGCTTGGAGCGCAAATTGGAATTTATCGTCGGGCAATAAAATCGAACTTTTGAATAATTAGGCGCACGTCGCGTCTCTCGCGGTGCTTTATAGAGCCGGATTTCTCGTTTCGCGCACGTCGTTTACGCGATTCGCCTTTCTTCCTGGCACTTGCGCGCCTGTAATATGATGAAAATGAAAATATAAAAAAAAAAAAAAATAATAATAATAATGATAAAAATAAAAAATAAATAAAAGAAAAAAGTAAATGAAGAAGCGAAGGAAGATTTGATCGAAGCAACGCGAGGGCGCGCACACGGTCTCGATTTTCGGCCGTTTCATCTTTGCTCGTCCCGACAATAATAATGCCTCGAAGAAAACTCTCTTTCGAGAGTCGGACAATGAGCCTTTGGCTCTCGAAGAGTGTATATAGTGTGTATCATTCGGTCGTTTATGAACTCGGGCTCGTTTATCATCTGGCCACCGCCGCAGCATTTTTCATCGCGCGCCGCTCCCCGAGAAATTTTCATTTCATCCTTTCTTTATGTTCTCTCTCACTCTCTATCTCTATCTCTTTCTCTCTCTCTCTCTCTCTCTCTCTCTCTTTCTTTCTCGTTCTTTCTCGTTCTCGTCTCGAAAAAAGTGTATTATAATATAAAGAACACACAGCTCATCGGTTTGGGTTTCGGCGAATCGTTCGTTCGCTCGCGCCTTATACACGGCCATTGTGTATACACATTCTACGGTATAGCGAAAAATCGAATTATAAAATCGTGATGCGAAGGGTCAGGTGAAGTGATTTACGCGTTTCGGAAAATTTATATACCTCCTGCCTTTAAACGCGCATTCATCTTTCCGCGTGCACGCACATTATGTATTTCTATATCTGTTTATATGCATATCTATATATGCATACACGCACACACGCACACACGCATACACATACACACACAAATGAAGTCGATTTACCACCGTATAGCAGGTGAAGCAATAAGGGATATATATAGAGAAGAAGAAAAAAATGTTGAGTATAATCCAGAATGTAATACGTTTAGCGCGAAATTATTCCCGGCAGTACTTTGTAGGTGGACTACGTGTCAGATGCATCGGCCGATAATACCGATGAATACAAATTTGCTCGTGGTTTAATTTCAGGCTTGCACAGCTATACGTACATATACGTATGTGTGTGTGTGTGTGTGTGCGTATATATATGTGCTTGAATTTAAATTGCCCGGCGAACGCGCGGGCGCTGCTGTGACCCAGTTTCCGCTTAACTGATCCCAGCGCCGTTGGGAAAATGTAACAATTACCGGCGTTAAAAATAGCCGATATATATCCGCGATAAGCTCTCTTACAGTATATATTCGTAAAACCACTTTCGTTGCACATACACGTACACGCGTATACAAACTTGTGTTTATATATATATATATATATATATACAACAATAAGAAGCGAAGCATCAGAGGTAAAGATAAAAAGGAAAAAAAAAAAAAAAAATTTGGCATCGTGGAACTCGAGAAATGCAATAACTCTCTCGGCACACACGCGTTCTGACACCCAGCCGTGTGCCTCGCGGGCGCGCACCTGTCCAGGTAGTAGAGAGAAAGAGAGAGAAAGAGAGAGAGACTATCTGCTCTCGCTTAGTGGGTCAGCTCTTCTGAGAATTCGCGGCGGCTCCGGCCTGTCTGCCGAGATCAGGATCATCGCGAGAGAGTTTTGTCTATGACCCCGTGCTGCGGTTCTCTCTCTCTCTCTCTCTCTCTCTCTCTCGCTTGGGCCTTCTTTCTCGCTTTAATGAGTTTTTGTTGCAAGCATCATCGCTGGAATTCAGAATGGAATTCCGGAATATTAGACTCTCTCGTTCGCGTGCCCGGCTTATTAGCCGAGACGATGCATTATATATATACATGTGCATCGGACCTCCCGAAAAGCGCTTATATTGTACCTGCATATTTGCGATGACGCGCAGATTTTTATGTACATGTAATCCTCCGCATATAAATGAAGGATATTTTTTTTTGGTTTGTCTTTTTTTTTTTTTTTAAATTATATTTCTTTGCGCCGTTACGTGCGCATTGGAGCGAGGTGTATATGCGTGTATTATATATATACATATATATATAAAAGAATCGAAGGTGATTGTTGAAATTTAGTGCGAGTCTGCGCTTTTTGTGCGAAACGTTTTATGCGCGCGAGATCGTAAAAGGATTATTGTGCGTTCGTAATAAATTTTACGCATTTATTGCGAGCGACGAGATTTTTCTTCGATACTTTGTATATAAGTATGTCCGAAGTTCTGAAATCGATTTTCGGCAATATACGTTTATCGCTCGATTTCAATTCTATATATGTATATATGTTGGATGTATAGCTACGGCTGTATGCGCGTCCGCGCGTTCAGCTGTCTTTTTCAAGGATTGTTTATTTAAACTTGCTAACGCAGTGTCAATATAGCTTTTCACCTTTTATAAGCTTAATCAGGAATGAAGATATTCCAAAGCGATTCGCCGGTCGGGCGCGAACTTTCGCCGCATATAATCCTCGCCATTCGCAAAAGAAAAGAAATGGAGAAAAAAGGGATAAGGACGCGACATAAACACTCGATCAAAACGCGTATAAAAGCCCAAGAAAAGATTTTGGAGAATTCAAGAGAGGCAAGTCGTCAGAAAAAACCAAGGTAATTTAGGTGCCGCCTTAAGCTCGAAAAAACAATCAGACAAGCTGAAGTAAATGAATACGTGAGACTAATTTGCAGCAGCGGCTACACACACACACACACACACGTGGTTTCTCGCGCGCGCGCGAATGAGAGAGACAGAGGGAGAGAGAGAGAGTAGCTGCAACGTTCGGACATGTGCGGCCAGGAGTGACGGATGGCCACATCGCATTTCGAGACTCTGTATCTCCTCGATTTCTCGCGTGTAATTCCCGTAAAGTCGTTTCTTCGCTATATATACCCTTACCTATGCTACTTGACTTATTTACCTTCTACACTTCTCACATACATAGTATGTGTATATATATATATATATACGTTTGTATATACTGATAGAAAGATTCGTTGATTGTAAAGTTACTCTTCTGACGAAAATAAGGATTTCGAGCAAAATAAGTCCATTTAAGATAATAATCTTTAATAACATATCTAAGAAACATCTTTTTGGTCCAATAGGGATCAACATTATTTTCTGTACGTTTCTTTGGTTTTGAAACGATTTGTATCTCTGCAGGCCTGAATCATTTTCTCGAAATCGTTACCAAGTGGAAACCATTCTATTCGATTGAAAAAGAATATTTTTCCTTCCACTTGAATTTCAACAAGTCGAAATAATATACGTAACTACATTATAGCTATTATAGCTAGAATATATTATAATCTAACCATGGATTATCATTATCGCAGAAAAAATTGTAGAATAACACATATCGTAGTCGAACACGATTGGATGAAATATAATAATTAAATATAATAATTAAAAAAATTATTATTTTGACGTATAAGGAACATTTTATAAAGTCAAAATATCGTTTTGATTGAAAAATCTATATTTACTGTTTCTTACTGTTTCTAGTAATGTATACAAACAAACTTTCTCTCTCTCTCTCTCTCTCTCTCTTTTTCAAAGTTATTATATAGTCATTTTATTCTATTTTCGTCGAAGAACAATTTTCTACCAAATATTACATATACATAATCCAATTAAATGGTCGCATTGTAGATTTTTTGCCGCGAGACAAAATTCGACTGGCGCGCGTGTGAGTGTACGTGTGTCTACCAAAGGGATTATAACTACGCGCGACGGATTAAAAAGGAGAGCGCGCAAGCGAATGACGAAAAATTAAAAGGCAAATGGTTGCGCGCGCTCTCTTCGCAAGGTGTAGAGCGCGTTCTCGCGCAAGAGATACGAGGGTCGAAAAGCTTGGCTGAGTAATATTTTGTGCGGCAAGCGCGCGGACAAAAAGGGACACAATGCCGAGGCGGAGGATCGATTCTCCTCGGTTATATACTCGTGCGAGAGAGAGGAGGAGGATGAGAGTCGAGAGAGCGAGCGAGCGAGCGAGAGAGAGAGAGAGAGAGAGAGAGAGCCGCTGGGATATGCTGATGGCCCCGACGAGCGAACGCGCATCCTCTCGAACACAATAAAGACTCACAGCTCTCGAGTGAAGTGCAATCGTAATTAATCACTTTTCTTACGTCAAGTTTCTTCCACCTATACATAATGTACTTTCCCTGAGAACATGATCTGGTAATTAGTGCCCGAGAGAAACCGGTATAAATTTTCGAGTTAAAACCAAAGTGCTCACCCGAGAGACAAATTTACACACGGACGCGGTATGCACAAGTACTTCGGAGTAAGGGCGTTAATCAACGGATCGTTTAAGTCGATCGACTCTACGAAAGCTGTGTGTACAATATGCGCCGCAGTGACGCTGATGTTCAAAAGCCGCTACCAACCTCGACGATTGCATACAGTGTGTGTATATACAGACCCTAAGCAAACTCATAACTACGCCCAGGGGGCTGCTTCTGACACGTTCATCCCTTGGCGGAGCTTCCCTCCTTACAACGCATAATGTGCTGTTGCACGTACTGACGCGCGCACGTCGATTCTCGACTTAATACACTTTTGCCAAACCATTCACGTGTATACATATGGGCGATTCTCCGACAGATCCTTCTTTTAAATGACAATTTAAAAGATATTTTAGCCTCTGTATTTTCATACTCGTTTCAGATCGATCCTTTGTACTCTTGAAATTTTACAATTTAGCGAATGTTGTTTTGAATGTCGACTTCTTGATCAAATAAATTCTCTCAGTAGTTGATTACTGTACGTTCGTTCGCTTTGATAAAACTTTCAAAGAGTCATATTAAGAATTTCGTACTTTTCAAAATGTATTGTTAAATTGAAAAATAATTTGGATTCAACGGAGACATGCATTTGTAATCGATATTTACACAATCCAAATAGCACTTATTTACATAACGTGCTTTTTTTAGCAAGTCTAAGTAGTGAATACCCTTTTTTGGTAAGATTTTTTCACCTATTAAAATTCTAATAATCGGAACATTCATCTCGCAATTAAAAATCGCAAGAGTTCATAAAGAATAGATAATACCAGTACTTTAACGATTCCTTATTTATATTCATGTTATAATCCAAGTGTTCGGGCATAATATTTTCCAACTAAACATTCACTTTCATGAATTAATTTCATTGATAATTAATAATGTTCTTATTTCTGAACCTACTTTATTACTAATAAGTAATTAATAGGGAGATCTGGCTTATAGAACACTTTTCCAGATTTGATATATCAACATGTTAATGTTTTTTTTTTCATCAAATTCACGACCATAATTATTTATAGCCACCAGAGTAATTGGTTTTATCTCGCCAAACTTTATTGGCACTTTCGCAATTAAAGATACAGTATATTAATAAGATTTTGCAGACATATCCGTGACTATTACAAAATTGACTCAATTTTACACAAAAAGCTCGTGTACATCTTGAAAAATACTTCTGCGAGGAACTCTTTTTGTTTTTTGTTGTTGTTTTTTTTTTTTTTTTTGACAAAAAAAGTGCACGTGACGATCTGGCAGGGAATCGCCCATATGCACATACGTACATTTCTCTTTATCCTTGAGTTCGTGCGAAAATATTCCTTCGTCGTCCCGTTGGCTCAGGAAATCAATGCACACAGCGAGCGGCTATCTCGTAAATAATAAAAACAATTACGAGCTCGCGAACGCGCGTATACAAAGCATGTGCGCGCGGGCTATGCTATTGAATATGACAGGAGACGGCACGGGTCCCGTCGTAAACGGCATAAATCACGAATATGAGCGGTCCTACGCGTTGAGAGAGATCGGTGTATACCGAATGTTTATACGAGCACGCGCGGAAACTCTATACACGAGAGCGTCCGGGGCTCGACTCTCCGGAAGTCGTGCTAAACCGGAACGTCGAGGGTCGACTCGTGTGCCCTTCTCTATCTCTCTCTCTCTCTCTCTCTCTCTCTTTCTGGTATCGATTAATAATATAACTTCTTATATATGTATATGTATACCTATATATTGTATGTCACCATAGAAAACCCAAAGAAACGTTCATTAACAGAAAAGCAAGAAGTGATAAATATAGTTACGTAGGAGATGTACAATTTTTGCGATGTATTGCCAATAGAAGTAAATCAATTGTCAAGATAAAGTTGACGAAAATTAAACAAATGCATACTGCGAGTTATTAAATAATTAAAAGCATACCATTCTACCGCACTGTCCGATTATTCTAAAAATATAGAAACGATTCATAATAAATCAATTGCAACAATAATAATTCTAAATTTTATTAAGCGAGCATTCAACTCAGCTGTCTCACTTTTTCTACGCGCTCGCGTCTTATAAGGTCACTTTAGCAATTTATTCCGGTACGAAATAAATAAGCAAATAAACAAGCACACCATCGAAGAGTATACAATATTGCATATACGGGAGATATAATGATTATTTGTATGTGTATAAGTATAAATAATATTGAGTCGCGAAGTTTGGAATTAGCAAAAAGTATTATGCATACATGCGATGTATATACATCTCTGATTTGGAATTAGCGAGATTATTAATATAGGCAAAGTGCCACGGCAAAACATACGTCGCGTCGGGTGGTCGCGCCGATCGAGAGACGTATAGACGTGCAAAAACGCGATCTCTCTCCGCCGATCGATCCCACGTATTAACGATCTCATCAATAAAGCGTTCGAGTGCAAGAAACGCGCCAATTTGTTGAAACGGATAGCCCATAATTTCGCGGGAAAAAGCTGAGACGACGCCGAGACGCTGAGCGTATACGTATTTTTGTCATAATATATATACTGTCTACTCCGTAAAGCCGAATACAGTGAAATTTTACACTTTGGTAGTGTCGTTTCTATTATTTTTAAATGTTACAAGTATGCAACTGTTAAAGAGTTAGTAAGGCCTTTCTCATAAAGTGAAAATAATCCACTTTTTAAAAATGTGTAAATACACGGTTTAAAATTGGCAATAGACTCTAATTGAGAGAATAAACTTAATTTGAATAATACATATCGTATTCGTCTTGTCAGTAAACTAGCCAATAAAAACTATTCGCATCACTGTGTTTTGACTGTTATATTAGCGATTATCCTATTAACTTGATTATTAAAAAAAATAAATTCTACAAGGACATCAGAACCTAATATACATAATATGTTTAATTAACAGCGAGTTTTCACTATATAAAAGTCATGCATTGTACCGTTGTATATGTTACGCATTTCAAGCAGTGAATACAATATAATACAACTCGTGTAAATTTCATCAATGCATTAATATTCACCGAACATCGACGAGACAGTTTTGTTTCGAAGCCAATACTGCAACTGCTATTTAAGTAAAAAAGGGCTACGGCACATTAGTGAAAACACTGTTTCACTATTTCTTTCGACTCAGCCCACACCGAATGGGTAAACGTTGCGCAACGAATACCAGACTTATCTCTGTGCGTATACGAATATGTGGTATATATCAATACATTTAAGCTCAGCTGGCCAAATAAACTCCCGCGGGAAATTCCAGAGGCGTTGCGAGATACGTTATAAATCCCCGTCAGTCGTAAACGCGTTGTTAAAGCGTTAATTAGCAAAGATTTTTCGTAATTGTGTATACGTACATGTATATATGTATTATATTATACTTTGGTGGCTAATTAGCATCGCAAGCAATTCGGGTCGCGTCTGGTGATTTTTTTGTCGAGAACAGCTTATCAATCGAGATGGTCATATGCGACGTTTCGTCTCAATAAGTTTTTGCGCTGTGCGCAGTAGCCAGTGCGCTCTGCGAACATACATATTGCATGCTGTCCGCGTAGACATATTTATTGGCAGATTCTCTTTCCATCTATACCTCGCACGACCACACGTATACTCCTTTCGCATGAATAAGGTATTTCGCGATCGCGGCGCTGATTTTTTGTCGTAAGCATGATGGATGTCGAAATTATATGATAGAGACTCTCTCGTTATATGCGTCTTTTTAATTACGCGCGACTGAGAGCAGAGAGACTCGGGCGCAGCTACTTCTTTGTAAACTTCTTACCGTTTAATGAATCGTTGCGACCTTCTTAAAATCCAACTCTCCCTGGCGCTTTTCCATCCTCTTCTATATATATACGTAACTCTTTTTGTCCGTATACAATTTCTCTCTTACTTGTTTCGTCTACTTTATATTACAGTGTGTACAACAGAGGAACAATGCGAAAGCATTGAAATGATATAACAAAGAATTATATTTCATTAGTAGAATATAAATAGCGAACTGATAGAATGGATACGATAATAATTATTTTATCTTCGTTATATTTTATCAAGTCTAACCATTGTGTAAAAGAAATTTGCATGAAAATTGTTTTCATTCGAGACTGAAGCTGTTGTTGTTAAACATGTATAATTTTAAAAAAAGCAAAATTACGTGTACTTTGATGTTTTTCTACCAGTGGAGGCGAACTAAAGACTTAATGTAGCAGAGCTTTAAATATATATTAATGAAGTTGTAATCGTGTTATGATGCTACAAAGAGATTGTAACCAATCAAAACACTTAAAAGCACTGGTCATATTTGCAGAAATTGATATATTTCTTAAAAAGATCTGCAGGTTCAAAATCTTAGTTTTAAGGCTTAGTTTGCAAGCTGCACAAGTTTGCTAATCAAAAATGCTACATTGCTTTCTCGATCCGCAGTCAGGTTTGTCAATTTATTCTTTAAGTCATTTCGTACCAGACGAGCTGCAGGTGTCCTCTTGTTCTCTATTAAATTACACGACTGTAATGTATAATTTTTCAGAAAAATAAATAAACAAATACTTATACATAGTCGTTATACTACACGATCAAAAGAATGAGAAAGTCGTATTATTCATTCGGTTCGCTAATAAAGGGCGAGTAGATTATATTCTTAACGAAATTAATATAGTCTCGACCCGTATAACTAATTAAGCACGAACGAAAGGACAAAACAAAAGTTAAGTGCGTTTGCGTTTGCGTATGCGACTGACTCTCTCTCTACATCGTATATAGACAAAGGACAGCCAACGGACACGATGAGACAGACTTTGTAGCAAAGCAGATACGGAGTGATACAGGCGTATAGATCAGAGCGGAGTGTGTGTAGCAAGAGGAGGGTGTTTGTATATATATAAACACATAGGTATAGAAGAGAGAGTTTAGGGGCTTGCGATGCGATCCTGTCGAGGACAGGACGTTGCCGCCCCCGCGATTACAGACGAAGAGGAGAGAGAGAGAGAGAGACAGAGAGAGAGAGATGGGGACACACGACCATCCCCGCGCGAACGTCTCTGCCCGTGACAGCTTAACCCAACCCCTCGCTTATACTCTGTTGCGCGTGCGAGGCTACCTTGCGCGACACGCATTGTATACACTAACGTTATATCCGAAAGAGAGACGCGACGACGACGACGACGTCGGTGGTAGTAGTGGTCGATCGATAAGGGGTCTTTCATTCACCTCTGCTGTTGCAATTATCTCTCTTTGAAGTATTATATATACGTATATATATGTATAAGTATCACAAGCGCAGTTTTTGAGAAAAAGCGCAAATGCAATCACGGCTTTCGCAGAGAGAGAGAGAGATGAGACTCGCTTGAAGACAGCTACTGAAATCAAGAAGAGATTGTCCGATTGCTTTTTACCTATATATCTATATGTGTCTGTATATATGTATATGTATCTGCACATAAGGATACACATGTGCTTGTATATGTATACACGCGTACCTGAGAGAGAAAGAGAGAAAGAGAGAGAGAGAGCTACCATTTCTCGGGCGGTGATTGGCTCCGCGGGGGGTGGACGGCTTGGCCGTCGCATTAACATTCCGGCCTCTTTTTCTTGCTCGCCTCTTTGCTCGTGATAGATCGCGAACGCGCGAGTGTATATAAGCAAGCAAGTCCTGTCTCTGTCTCTTTCTCTCTGTCTTGCAGTTATTGTTGGAGATACCGCGCTTCGTATGATTTTTCGCCACTGTTATATATGTATAGTATATACGAATTTTCTCCTTCTCGATTTGATTTATGAAAAGCTATCGGTAATTAAGACTGAATTGTTTTCATGCGGTGCTTTATTGTATATACTCGCCGCGGATTCCGAACGCATGAGTAATCGATACGTGAGAGACAAATATTTTCGTAGGTATTTGTATATGTGTGTGTGTGTGTATATATATACATATTATATATAACATAGGTAGATATATACACATACCTATCTACAATATATACGTTCTTACGTAATTGTATTTCTGCATCGGGAGAAAAAATAAAAAAAAAACAGTCGGTCTATCATTTGCATCATCGGTAGAAACGATTATCGAGGCTCGTCTTGCGCAGGAAAGGGTGTCCGGTTGATGCAGTTTCGCTATTCGCAAAGGGCATATTGGCGCGACGGGGTGCATCGCTCTAAACAGCCCTCTTTCTCTTCGCGCATATACACACCAACAAACACACACACACACTCACATACACACATATATATACACAAGAATACCTCGGTATATCCCTCTTCTTTTCTCATCGCGTGCGCTCGCGTGATTTAATGCTCCTCTACTCCCTCTCTCTCTCTCTCTCTCTCTCTCTCTCTCTCTCTCTGCAAGCGCGCACTACAGCTTATATATTTATGCAGCCGACATGTAGCAGGAGCAGCAGCAGCAGAAGCAACGGCAGCAGCAGCAGCACGAAGAGCCGCTTACAAGTACGAGATCCGCGGACTCGCATGTTATAATAGCGCGCCGTTCCAGCTCAGGCATCTCTGTATACGTATAGTAGAAGCTTGTTCGAAATTAGTAACTCGTTGGAATCGCAAATTTTATCTTTCGATTATTTTCTTTGAGTCTAGTATATATATATATATATATATGAGTGTGTGTCTATGTTACTCGACGATATTTCCGGAACAACGAGATAATTAGATTTTTTCAAGAATATCAGTTTCAATTATGTGCATAGAAGATTCTCTGTTAGCTCAAACGGCTCAAAATATTTGTCTTCGGTAAATAATTTTCAAAGATTTTTCGGCACTGTATATACCACTTTGGGAAGCAGAGGAAATTATTTTTATTTGATTTACGTAACCGCATTCGTTGCGAATAATTTTTCTTCAGATTTTTGTTATCACAATAAATTTGTCTAATTCGTAGAGAAACACGATACTTTATATCCCTATAAATATTCAAAAAGTACTTGCGCTTAACTTTAAATTTCCTGCAATGCATTTTTGAATGAAATTTAGCACTTTAAGGTTTTTTCATTATTTATGGCATCTTGGAGAAGAATTTCACGCTATTTCAACGCACAAGATACATTTTTCATTTTATAATACTTTCTAGGTTGAGTAGAGAAATCATTAAGTTTTAATAAGGTTTTAAAATCGGATTAATAAAAAAAAGTCCTTATTTAACTATAAAATCATCCATACAGGCCTTACTTTGTGAATCAAGTTCCATTTCTAACTAGCATACATTTTTCAGTCAAACTATTTGATATTCCTAATAAAATATTAACTTTATGCCGTATAATCACTATCGTACACCGACTACACTTAGCATTACTAAAATTTGCATATAAAAATAGCTTTCGTTAATACAAAAATATACAACGTTACATAAGAATCTACTACACTTGTTAAAAATAGATAATTGAATATATAAGAAAAAAATCAGCAAATTCAAACGATGCAGTTGTTTGCAGCAGTTGCACCGAACAAAGGCCTTCACTATTGTCGTGCTATAAAGAGCCAGTATTGACATGTATTGGTAATGAATTCTCGTAGAGAAATTTGTTTGAAACGAAAAAAATATTTTTCCTCGTATAAACGTAAAAATTCGCGGATATATAATATACGATGAAGTAGTAGAGCGCTTTTATAATAACTCCATCGCGCTGTAGCGTTCGGAGAGAATGTCTGTCTAGCTGAAGACTACTCGCGCTTTTAATTGCGATTCCGACACAGCGTGATAGTACACAGCGTGCGCGTGGAGCGAAGGTAGCCGAGCCGATCGGAGAAAGAAACATGGCTGCGCTTCGGAGCAGCGAAAAGAATTTTAATTGCGCGAGTGAGTGAGCGAGAGAGAGAGAGAGAGAGAGAGAGAGAGAGAGAGAGGAGGAGGAGGTGGGATATAGCAAGTTGGTAGCCAATGGGATCATATATCAACTACCGCTGCACCGGCAACCTTTTACTCTACTACTACTTCTACTACCGGAGAAAATGGCGAACGCCACGCGAGATTCTAATGTTCGATCAGCGACTTTATACTTATACATATACACACACACACACACACATATATATACATATATATATATATATATATAAGATTTCAAGTCAAATATAGTCATGCTAATTTTGATCCATTTCTCGAGGGCAGAGACCCGCAGCTTGTACGTGCAATGCGTACGCACCTGCATTTACGCGGAGGCGCGGGTGGAGCGAGAAAAATTCATTTCCGAAAAGAGATTGCATTTTCGCGCGCATAATAAAAGGACTGTGCGGAGGAATTTCTGAAGAGTAAGATTGAAGAAGATAGCAAGTGCACGTACACACACACACACACACACACACGGTCCTCCCTCGCAATGCGAAGCCGAGCGCAAGGCATCAGAGAGCTAATCTCCTCGAGTTATCTCTCTTGGCTAGAGATAGAACTTGCGCCTTGTAATTAGTAGGCTCGCGAGTACGCGTGTGCGCACGGTATTCAGGCACACGTATATATATATACACGTTTTGCATAGCGGAGGCTACTGCTGTACGTTGAGCGCGAGTTTATTTATTAAGAGAAAAGGGGGAAAGCCTCGGCGCAACGAGTCTATACATACATATATTTATATATATATATACGTGTAACAAAGAGCGAGTGGGTGGATACTGCGGTAGCACCTGCCGCATTGTGTGGGTGTCCAGAGTTCCTTTACATATAAGGGCGCGATTTTTCACGTTAGCTTTAACGAGTTTCACGTGCACTGAATTTTCATTGCGGGATTCACGCGCGGTAAGTGTCTAAATACGTGTGTATACGCATACGTTTACGAGTACGTGTGCGATGGGTATATGTTATATATATATATATCATACCTATATCTATATTTGGTATAAATACATATATAAATATATATATAGACGTACAGAGATGCGTCGATTTTTAATGGCCGTTTCCTTTTTTACACTCACACGTATATATACACAAATGCAAGTGTGCACGTGAACAATGCGGGAGAGAGAGAGAGAGAGAGAGAGAGAGAGAGAGATGCAAAAGGCACGATTAAAAATATGACGAGCATTCGTTTCCCCAGTCATAAAATCATTAGCATAAGAATTCCTCTACCTGCAATTCTCCAGTCTCTTTCTCTCCACTCGTTCTCTTTTTTCGGGCAGAGAGAGAGAGAGAGAGAGAGAGAGACTCTTCAGCAGACACGCGCGCACGCGTATTTCGTATTTTACTCGTCGTCGGGCCTGATTTATAAACATATAATGTGACGAGGGAGTGGCCGCTCGCTACCACATAATGATAGGCCAACGTTAATTACGTTTGCGTTTGAGCTTGTGATCGGCTGCTGCAGCCCTTAGGCCCCAAAGCGTGCGAACCGCCGCGATGATTCATCGCCCATAAATAGCGGTTATACTTTACTTTTTTTTTTTCATTTTCTTATACTTAGATATATATATATATATACCTATATATGTATAATATCTCACTTTTTCTCCCCCTTTATCTGCAACTCTTCGAGCACGCGTCGACTTTAAACAATATCCAACCGACAATTTTCGAAAAGAAATTCATTTTTTTTTATTTAAAATCCCTATACGTATACATACACAGGTCACCGGGCTCTTCCCAATATGTTAATCGACGCATTAGCATAATACCGTGATTTTTCAAGGATCATTTGGAAACGCAAATAAATAATTTATAATATTTCCAGTGATGCACGCGCGAGAAAAAGAAGGAAAGAACGAGCGCGCGCGCCTCTATATAATATCTCAGTCGATTAATACGCTCCAGATCTTATCTCGTCAAAATTACTTTTCTCGTATCCCAACTCTATATCTATAATATCACTATATAATAGATGCATTGAATCAAGTCATTAGTAATGCAGAGGACTCCCGACAAATTACCTGTATATAAACCGGGTAGAATAAAACCTGTCTCTCGCATACAAAGAAAATAATAAATTCCTTTCTCGAAATCCGCGAAAAATAACTGTCTTCATAAGTCGTTACGTCGTCGTTGCGGTTACAAAAAAAAAAAATAATAATAATAAATTAAATTAAACGTATGATGTTTGTGCCTGTGCACACCGCGCTCTATTTCTTTCGACTACATCGATTTTCGAAGATCGACTGAAATGTAATAATCATCGATTATCGTGTACTAATCGACTAGACAAGTATATATATATAATACACACGGCACATCCGACGCTTATAATCACGATGCAACCTTTTCGGAGAATTTTTCGAAAAGCAATTTTTGCCGCCGCGGTCTGTGTGTGTGTGTGTGTGTGTGTATGCATCGCGAATAATGAGCAATAATCCTCTCGACTCGACGATAATAAATCAAGCGGCGATTCGCGAAATTTATACGGCGCGTTCTGCGCAACTAGGCTACACTCTTGGCGAATGTTATATCTCGCGCGTCTTTTCTTCTTCTTCTTCTTCTTCGTCTCTCTCTCTCCATTCGCGAATACACGAAGAGGCAGGAGCGGATAGAAAGAAGAAGACGAAGAAGATCGTGCTGCTGCTGCTGTTGTAATAAGCTCCGTAGATCATGAGCTTGGACCTTGTGTTTAGGGTAGATATATATACATATAGATATATAAGAATTGTGTGTATATAAGAAGTGTAACAAACTATTTGGTTTGAAATGCGCGAGGCAAACATATATAAATATATATATACATCTTGTTTTGGCAAAGTATATATATATATATATTTACTGCTTATGAAGCTCTTTCGTCTCGCTTTATTTCCGTCTCCTTGTTTCTTCTCTCGAGATTCGTCGTTTTTTGCAAGAGAGCGACGAGTACACTCTCTCCACGGCAACGAATGTCAGCTCGTAAGAAAGATCGATAAGCTTGAAATAAGGCGAACTGAGGACAAGGGAGAGGATATATACAGGGTTGAGTATAAAAAAAAAGTCTCTTGTTGGCTATGGCGATAAAAATAAGGAAATTTATCGCGATTTTTCAAGGGCTACTCTCTTTCTCTCCTTGTCTCTTCTCGTTCGTATACCTGCAAATATATATGTATATAGAATACGTATACATTTATAGGTGTGTGTGTGTGCGCGCGCGCGTGTGTGTGTGTACAAATATAAGAAAAAGATTGCTACAATTGCACACGGAGTTGCTCGGAGTCAAGCTGATAGGATCTAATAATACGCTTGTCGTCGTTGTCGTGCTTTATAACTGACCGGTTTGAATAACATAGAAGTGTATTAGATCGATCCCTCCGATATGACGTTACATATATTTGATGAACAGTGTTCCGCACGATTCCCGCGCTATTTTCAAATATGTCCATTCGATCTTTTATTTTCGACTTCCCAGTCCGAGCTGTAATTCAATAATATATTTCCGCGAATCGTTGTAACGCGTAATAAAATAAACAAACGAAATAACGACGAAGCTACAAGTATCGATGCTATAAAAGATAAGAACTAAAGGAGTGAGACGTACAGCTGTCTCCATTAAAGTCGATTACCACAAAAGATTCCCATGATGAAAAAGAAGAGAACAAAAAAAAAAAAAAAAAAAGAAACGTCCACACGACATAGTGCTCCCCCAGGAATTTTCAAGAACGAGCGCGAGAGAGAAGGTGAAAAAATCGTCCTCCGCTGCCCTTTTCCCAGAAGCGGCAATAAAACTCACCGAATGTAGCAGTAGTAGCAGCAGCAGCAGCAGCAGTAGTAGTAGTAGAGGAAAAAGCATAATCCGCAGCAACAGCAGCCGTCGGTAGATAGTGGTAGCAAGAGAGGACGAGCAGCAAAAGGGGCACTACGTATACTACGTATAGGTATAGGTATATATACACAGGCAAGCCGTAGTCGAATCACGAAATCCGTATAGGACGAGAGCGCGTGGCGTAATCTCGCATGATCTCGTCAGGGGCGTGTCGTTGATTCCCCTTCTCCGAAAAATTCCGGCGCGCCTGCAATAACAGAATCGTCCTGTCTCTCTCTCTCTCTCTCTCTCTCTCGCTCTCTCGATTTCGGGATAATCATCTGACGAATTCATCTAGATATCGGGCAATAAAATTCTTCGCTGTGTATACACTGCGCACATACACGCATACACGTGTATATGTGTATATAGGTATAAACCTATATAATACAACACACCGGTGAAGAGATCCTATCTCCTCCGCATTTTTTATCCCTCCAATGGGTGTACGAGAGTCTGTGTGTCTAGTCGACGGCGCCAAGGCGTGTTTCTTTTTCTCTTCGTAATTTATTCCCAAAGATTTTGACTATCGATCAGAGTGTATATACGCGCGGAGAGGAAATTTAGAGACTCCGAACCCTGTGATTCGTAATTAATTTTTAATGACTCGCAGTGATAAAGCTCGAGATTTATGAGAGAATATTTTGAAACTCTGTGCGTTTTTTTACATATATAGGTATATTGCGCGCGCACACTCATACGCACACTTGAGCTTACACGTGTATAATATTGTATAGAATATTCGTGAAATTTAGGACGTGATAATAAGCGGACGTCGCCGATAAATATTCATTCAATTATAAAATTCTGTCCTCCTCCTCCTCCTCCTCCTCCTCCTCCTCCTACTCCTACTCGCGCGATCTGCGATCTATTGTCGCGAGAGCGCGCCCGCGCGAGAGAATGAATCGTAACTTGTCTCTAAAACGGAATTGGAAACACACAAAAATCGCGATAACCCAGTCGTCGCGGCAATGCTCTTTTATTATTTATCGCTGGTGGTTCGAGATTGCGTCGACGAGGAATCAAAAAAAGTCGTGAGAGAGAAAGAGTGGGAACATCGTCACGCACACGCGAATTCGCTCGCAGATATCGGTGTGTATATAGGTATACATAGGTGTATATATATGTAGAGGGAGAGAGAAAAGGAAAGAAAGAGAGAAAGAGTGGACCGAGGCGCCGAATGCCAGGGCGCATTTTATTATCTCGTTCGTTCATAAATTTCGACGCGGAGAATAAAATAAGCGCGCGCGCGCGCGCTCGCGCGATCCCGTAACGGTCCTAAACAAGTCCCCGCGACGCGACTACGTTATTTCATTTTCTCTCGGTCGAGAAATTTGATTTGGGATTTCTTGATCGAGCCATATGTATATATGATACTGTAAGCGTTTGCTGGTGTTTAAAAAAAAAACGACGATTATTATTATGGATAAAATCTTTATTCGAGTCGTTGCTGGACATGATTTGTTGTAGAGAGACATTGAGTGTACGTTTGCGAGTGCTTATAACGTTCTTATTTTTATTTATTTATTTACGTTTTTTTTTTCATTTTATCTTGTTCGTTGACTAATATAATCGACACGAGACGGCCGTCGGCCACAAATATAACTGTATGCGTTTGTAGTTTTTTTTTTTTAATTTCGTAGCTTCTTAGATAATATACACTCTATAACAGTCGGACTCGATTCGAGGAGAAAGGATATAGCAACTATATATGTATAATATAATATATATATAATATATATATATAATCGATAAAATTATATACGCTCAATTATTTTCTTCGTCAATATAGTCGTTTCTATTTACAGGTATTATCACACAGTCATAGGTCGCGAGATACATTACACATTATACATAATCGAGATAATATTGTACATCGAACACAGTTCGTTAATCTTTTACAAACTTAGATGTATTTCTACGATATCTAAAGGCATTCGCGCAATAAACAGTTTTTCATTTTACACACGTGCATACTCACCTATATAACTTACACAATCAGGTAATATCTAGACTCTATTTACACTTTTCACATACTTTTCGCTCAAAATACTTGCGTCTACGGTCGGTTGCAATCGTAAACGCAATGATAAGAAAACGAATATTCACTATACTTTCGCGTATCATTAGAATTGCGAATTTAAACTTTCTTTACTTATTTCATTTTCCCTTTTGATTTGGCAATTTTAACGAAATTCAAATTCCGTCTAAGAATTTCTAAGTTTACAGCAACCAGTAGTTCGCGGCCGATAAATCAGCGATATACTTTCAGAATTGAACGTATAGCTGTCCAAATAGTGTATTGCGTATATATCAAGCGCGTAAAGTCGGTCTTTTTTATAAAAAGCCAAAAAGACCACTATATATATATTGCCTTAGTGATAAAGCAATCGCGTTTTTGCTTGATTTCGCAACGATTACGCACGAACAAAAGCAGCGAATGTAACGAATTTGAAATGTTGATATATCGTTAAGATCGGCAGATCGTAAAATGCACGTAAAGAAAGATTAAACGGTTTCGCTTGGTTTTCTTTAAAAAATTTTTCCCTAAAAAATAACAGTCAGAATCGTAGTATAAAATAAGGGTCGAGGCAAAACGGAAGCGATCACGAGATAAACGACACCGAAAGCCCTGAACTCGAAGTAGTAAAAATTCTACGTAATAACACTATTTAACGCGCTAAAAATTGCCACAACTGCGAATCCTCGCTCTCGAGACATCGAATAATAATACTTGACGAGTAGAACGATACGTACATCACCCGACATCTATATACACGTACAATATACAATTATTTTTATTTTTTCTCTATTCCGCGCTATGAAGAGACGCCGATATGAGCGTCGAAAAAAAGATACAGGGGAATAAATAAAGCGTACGGTGCAACATTATAATATCATACATATACAAGAGACTAAAACTTGCAATAATCACATGTTATACGGCGATGTCTTCCCAAGTTCTTGAAAGATTTGCCATATATTTATATATGTATATATATACACACAATATATATATATATATAAATATATCTAGATGTGTGTGTGTGTATATATAATATTTATCAGTGTATTTCCGTGTGTACGAGTGTATCGTATGCAATATCATCGCGGAGGCACGTGCGTGTTTATTCTGGACCGCATGCTTAAAAAATTATATGTACAATGGGACAATATGGTTAAGGAGGCGGTGGGGGTGGGATAGGAGGACAGGTGGGGTCGATTGGAGGGGGTCAGCTCGGATTTCGACTGGCGTCTTCGCAATTATCTACAATACACACAGTCGTGGCGCCCCGTGGAGATCTTTGATGCAGCTTTGGTGGTGGGCAGTAACGTCGTCCAAGTCGCTCGGCTAATAGGCCGTGGCCTGGTGATGCATCAGCGGGTTAAAGTGGTGACCGAGATGATGAGTTGGCGGAGGTCCGTGATGGCTTGGCAGAGGACTGTGTTGCGGAGCCATCGCCGTCGGTTGGCAAACGTACCAGTCGCCAAGGTGGTGATGGTTCGACGGTGGTTGTTGGTGTTGTTGTTGCTGTTGTTGCTGGACATTGTTGTTCTGGTGGTTGTGCAAATGGTGAGTAGGACTGGGCACAGGGTTGTTCGACGGGGTTGAAGTCGAGGATGGCTGAGACGGTTGCGGCGACTCGGTATGACCGGTTACCGAGAGACTACCGCCGCTGCTACTGCTTTCCTCGCCTTCGCTCTCGTATCCGCCGCTTAGTTTACCGTCGCCGAGCGTCACTCCGTGAACCTGTCATCGAGTGGGACAAAAACATCCAAATGCGGTTAGTCACGATGTTTCGTATCGGGGCTATGTATATACTTTATCGACTCTTTGCGCGATGTCGTTTCCATATATACATATGTATATATGTGTATGGGTATATATATGTAGATTTGTAGACGTATATAAGGGAAGAAATTTCAAAGTAATCATACCTTCATGTGTTTGCGCAGTGAACTAGGATGAGTGTAGGACTTGTCACAGCCGGAGACGCGACAGTTGTAGGGCTTGTCGGACGTGTGGACGTGGCTGTGCTTCTTGCGATCGCTGCTGTTGGCGAACCGCCTGTCGCATGTTGGGTATTCGCACTTGAACGGCTTTTCACCTGAAATGACAAAAGAAAATCGGAGGGTTGAGTTTTTGAAAATTTTCAAGGAAATTCTTTCTGTAAAACTAGTGAACTACTCTACTCTACGCCAAGTATATGTATATACGCATAAAGTTGAGTTTTCGAGGGAAGCCGCGTTGGCGTGACTTTATTTATCTCAACCGGAACCAGCCGCAATATATATCTTAGCGACCCCTCAAACGATTCCTGGCTTCTGTCCCCCTTTTTCGCTGGGAAAGGAAAGGCGCGAAAAACGGAAGCGCAAAGTTGGCGGATTTTTTATGAGGAAAATGGCGTCGACCGAGACTTGTACGATGCCAAACTCTTTCTCTCTCTTTCTCTTCGTCTTTCCTTCTATATATGTCTATATATTGTGGTGTCTCTTGAGACAAAGCGAAAAAGCAAGCGACAGTGCTCACAGCACGAAAGTAAGTAAAAGTAAAGTGCCTCTCTCTCTCTCTCTCTCTCTCTCTCTCTCTCTGTCGACTTTATCTGCGGAGTGCAATTAATCGCTGTGGTATTCGCCTCACGTGCAACGCGATAATCTTTATAATATACAGTGGACAACCACACAGGCCGTTAATATTTATGAATCGCTTTTCACACGAGCCATTGACGCATATATAGCCATTTTTTTCGGTTCAACGGGCGCTCTTCTTTTTCACTGCGGGGATTACGCCGAGTATCTTTTTATACTCAGCATAGAGACCTACGCACCCTTTGGAAAAGTATCGAAAGAAGACCGATCAATTAACGCGTCGGTAGAGGAAAGCCATCATCGCAAGACTGATAAATCAATCTCGCAGATGCACATACGTGTTTGTGTGTGTATACTGTATACACAAAGAGCAACGGTGTGTCGCGCGTGCCGAGAACTCGACAACGATTAATAACTTCGGAGCGAGAGAGAGAGAGAGAGAGAGAGAGAGAGAATATCTGTCCCCGGCAGAAAGAGAGAGAGAGAGAGAGAGAGAGAGTCTAGCTCCTTGGAACGGCGCAAATAAATAGCGGATAAATAAAGCCGACGGTAGCGATCCGAGGAGGTTCCTCGGTGCAGATGGCAACAATGTGCCATGAAATATTGCGCTCGCGAAGCGAGCCCCAATCTATATATGTATATGTATATAATATACGTGTGAATCGCGCGTGCGCCGATGAGAATCGAGAGGATGATCATCGCCCCGCTTTTACGGATGTGTGCGTGTGTGTGTGTGTGTGAGTATAGCGTCTGCATTTCTCTCTCTCTCTCTCTCTCTCTCTCTCTCTCTTTCTCTCGTGACAGTGTAGATATCTCGTGTTATGACTTTTAGAACGGGGAGTACAATGGCCCAGATTCACGCAGGATAAAATAGTTATTATAATCGTTTTGCAGCCCTGGACGCCCCCTTATATTCTCGCTGCTGATCTTCTTCTCTTAAATTTTTTTTTTATTATTTTCGTTGGGTTCTTTGGCTGTATACCTATATGCGCGACGGACCTAAAAGGTTTATATAGAGCTGCTGTTGGTGATCGGTTGAGATAGCGCAGCTTTGTATAATCGTTAGGATGGAGATGGAGTGGGAGTGAGAGTAAGATGCAGGCAAAATTGCTGAAAATGAAGAAAGAAAAGAACGTTTAGAAGAAACAATTTCTACCAAGAAAAACCAGTCTTTACGAGTGACGCAACATCTGCGTTTGCGATTGTTTTGGCCTCTTCTCGTGGAAAAACTCAATAGTACCTTGGTGAGAATAAAGACCAAAGTAGAAGCTTTGGCAGTTGCAGGGGCGAGAATGAGCGAGAATGAGCGAGAGAGAGAGAGAGAGAGAGAGAAAAAAGGGATGCAATAAACGGAGGGGTGGGTCTTTCGAAAGCCCATGGATAATGGGACACACGTCGCAACGAAACGAGAATCTAGTTGGAAAATGGTTATTTTCGTAGTTCCCGGTATAAGAGACACACCTTCGCAGGGATAGTGAGAGAGAGAGAGAGAGAGAGAGAGAGACGATCATCGCTATACTTCGCTTTTTGGAAAAAGAGAGCCCGGGGCCTCAGAGAAGTGAGAGTGATATATGGGCGTACGCCATTGTCCCGCTAGACTCGCTCGCTCCCGAGGATATAATGGATGATTTTTCGCATCTATTGTGTGTCTGCAGGGCTCTAGCGAGGGACAGCAGCAGCAACAGCAGCAGCAACAGCAGCCACCAGTCCACCGAACATTGTTGCCAACCTCTGATGCTCTATTCCCCTTATATACTTAGATAAATCCGTAGGTGTATGTGTGTATACAGACGCTCACAGATGCACAGTAGACCACTGCTCGAGAGATTGAGAACCGCGACGAGCCGAGCTTTATGCGGACCTTCTCGACTGGATAATTTTCTTGTTAAACTCAAATTATATCACCTAAGAGAGGAGAGACTGTGGAAGAGCTGTATAAGTGTACAGGCGCTCTATACGCTCTTCATTTCATTAGATGACCTTTTTTGTCCCGACGCATTGTAACACCATGGAAGAGATCGCGTCGATCGATACAGCCGCACAGACGATCGATTCCACTCGACTTAGGACACTATACAGATATTGGATTTAGATAAAGACTCGATCTGTTTGTAGATCGATTGATCGATTAGCCTCTTCTCGGCTTATGTACCTGCAGAACGTGCGTATATTCGTCGATGCGAAGAGCAGCGAGAAGAGGAGAAGACGATGAAAAAAAAGGGAGAGTGTAAAAGTGCAATATCGCTGCAGCGCGAGCGGAATGACTCTGATTTTTCGGAACAAAAAAAAAGCGACGCAACGCGTTGACCGTCTCTCCTAGAAACGGTTATAAAACTTAACGATCATCCGGCGACGACCTTTTCTATAAGCGCCTGTCCGGTTATGGACTTTCTGAAAATCCTGCGCTATTGCTTCCAATAAATCAAAGACTCTATACGACGAGATAGCATCTATACCACTTTTTTTTCTCCTTCTCCTTATAAAAAAAGATTCTATATATATAGCAATGTATATATAATACACACATTTTATCGATGAGAATAAAGAACGCATACTCGAAGGGAGAAAAAAAGTAACCTACCGGAAAGTCGAGTGAAAATACAGTATTTTCAGTTTATAATGCCTATATATACCAAAGCTATATACGCACACCGCACACTTGCAACAATGCAGCCGTGGGCGCATTTGTGTGTATGCGCACTCACATAGCCATACCCATAGCTGCACACAAGATCTTCTCTTCTCGCGGACATAATGTAGTCGAATATCCCTCTCTTGGGGAATTATGCACGCATTAGAGGTGTACACACGCATATATAGGTATACCGAAGCGTATATACATATCGAAGCGCGCGCGCGCGAAGAAAGCCATGGAGAAGATGAAAAAGGAACCGCAAATCCGTAGAGTTTTTGCTACCTCTCGTTTTACGTACAAGGCACGCTGTACGTCCGATCATTCCGCCGTACTGGCTCTGAAAGGGAGCCGCGTAGACAGATGTTTCTTTTTCCGGGGATAATTCGAGTGTTTGTACACACGTATCCACAAGCTTGCGCGCGCGCGCGTGGGGAATTTTTTCCTTCGCACTTTCGCCGACTGTATACACATCACGACTCGATTATTTTCTCCTGTAAGAGCAATGATTCATCACGGATTAATCGCTCGATGACACTTGATTTATAACCTCGGTGTCTTGTGCAGCGCATTCACTGGCTTACGCGCTTATTTACACATAGATATATATGCATAGACGCGCGCACGCGCGGATGTATATAATATATGCATATATTGTACGTATGAGTAATTAAGATTGGCGGACGTGCTATAGGTACGCGAGGTCTGATTATGTTCCAACGATTAAATAGCAGTACCGCATCGGTGGAAGAAAAAGGAAGAAAGCTCCGCGCTATAAAAGAAGCCCGCATTTCTCACCTTGTATATATTTCCAGCAACTCTTGCGCGATAGGGATCTCTCGCGCATACGTGTCCTCCCATCCCTCTGGAGTTCCAAAAAATCGCGTGTCGTCATCTACTGTCCCAACGAGAGAGAAAGAAAATTCGGTAGCTTCTCCGTCTCTCTCCAAGTATATTCGCTCTCGTATGTATACACGGGCTGTTATCCGAGTCGTCTTGCTACCGTCGCGCGCTTACACGTGTTATATTCTCTAAACTCTTTTTTTCTCCCTGTCGTGCCGTCTCTCCCTGTCTCTCGTTCCGTATCTCGCTCTTTTTCTCTCGTGCCCGTCGAGAGATCGAGCTCCGAGATTTTCGGAAACTTGTGCGGCGTATTAAAAGTCCGCTCGAGACCGGCGCCGGCTAGGATTACTATATACGCTTCTCATTTGCCTGCGCGCATACACATACACGTGTCTCTTTCTACTATACGCGTGTGTGCGGCAAACGAACGAGCTATGGAATTCGGGGAATGTCTGACGAGCCGCGGACGTTTTACGTAATTATACGGATGGTCGGCGAAATTTCATTCCTCTCTCTCTCTTTCTCTTTTATTTTTTTCCTCGATTCTGCGTCATTCGGCGTCGATTTGTAATTCAGTGTGACTATCGCGCTGTGAAATTATACGAGTCTATGCGGACATGATTAATCGAAAGGGGGGAAAAAAGGTGATGTGCGTGTGTATATTTGTAATGGAAGACTTTTTATCGGACGCTTAAATGCATATTGTTGCGGAGGGGTATACGTGTATACAGTTGTCAGGGCTTTTGGCGTTATCTCACCTTCGGAATCTATACGGTAATTGAATATCTACCGGTCGAAGAACGTACTGCACGCTTATACGTTATGTTTCGGCTATAATACACCAACAGCGAGAAATTATGGAATACGTTATACTCAAAACGCGATCCTGGATAATATTTAAAAAACAATATAAAAGCTCTCGGCTCGCGTTCCTTCGCTGATTTATATGGCTATAGCATTTAAATCTCGCAATAAAAATCCTCTTTCTTTCCCACTCTCTCTCTCTCTCTCTCTCTCTCTCGCACTCTCCCAATAAATATAAATCGAGAGGCTCTATTTCTTTGCGTAATTGAATATACGCGGAATTAGCATACATGAATATGCATACACAGCTTGTATATACGTAAAAAGTAAAAAGCGAAACTGCTCCATATATCCACGCCGCACTGCGTATATGAATACATAGGTATATATAATAATGTAAGAAACATTAGCATAGCGCGAGAAAAAAATGACGCTCGGATTTCGCTCTTACGCGCGCGCGGACACATACTTACGAAAAAAAAACGAGGACGAATAAGAAGTATAGAATCGCGGGTATAATCCGGTGGCGTGTTTATATCGAGGATCGAGTTTCCAGATCCGCGGTAATCCCTGGCAAAGAAGAAGAAGAAGAAGAAGAAGGAGGAGGAGCTCCGAATCGTCGGTCCATTATTAGCCTCGAGGCAACCGCTTTTCCGGTGTACAAAAACGCTCTTGAAATCTCCAACTTTTGCACGCTGGAGCATCTCCGTGCATATACCATACATATCTATATACACGCCCTTTTGTATAGCGTAGTCGAGAGCGCAGCTAAAGGTCGGGATCGAGAAGAGAGCCGAGAGCGCTTGTTAGGGTGCGATCCTTTGTATAGCGGTGCGAGAGAGAAGTGTCTTTCGAGAGCTGCACTCTCTCTTTCTCTCTTTCTCTCTCACCGAGAGCTTTGTGGTATACCGAGTTTGTTTTCCTTTTCGACGGATTTCGACTTTACTTTCTTTTTTTTTTTTTGTTCATCTCACTCTCTCACTCTCTTGTCGTTTATTGGCTCACTTTCGAGAGCTCGTTTTTTATTTATTAACGCGAAAGAAGAACAAGTGGATGTATATAACTCTCTTCGTGCAAGGGGCCAAATCCGAAAGGTATAATTCTTCGCGAGTTGCAGTCTCTAATGTAGTTCTTTTATATAGCTATACATGTGTGTATGTGTGAGTGTGTGTGTGCGTGTGTGTGTGCGTGTGTGTGTGTCTGTGTATATATAAGAGTCGTAGCAGGAAAAGCGGGAGGGTTGAAAAGTTTTCGCGAAACTTTCGATCCGCACTGCGTAGAGGGAGAGTGAGAACTGTTATACTTTTTAGCTTCTTCCGTAGGTAGGCCGCTGCCAAGGATCTTCTTTCGGAAGTGTCGAAAAGTATGCGTGATTTACGCGTTCTCTGTGCTCGCTCTCCTATATTTTAGCGGGGATTCTCGACGGTATATAAAATAAGTGTTTTGTACACACCCACGTATATATATATATTTATAGTTTGGTAATCGAGAGAAATTGTTTTTGAATATCTCACATTCCTGAGACAATGGGTAGAGAGATAGACTACTATATAGGCGAAAGTCCGTTAAATGCACTTTAGTCATGGTTAATTTGGTTATAGACCATTCAGCATCTCGCGTTTAATCATTAAATAGATGGCTGGTTCATTCGTTCTCTCTCTCTCTCTCTCTCTCTCTCTCACTCTCAGCAGAGATCGATTGGTCGTATTTATTGACTGTCGATGATTCGACGGATTTTTCTCTCTCTCTCTCTCTCTCCCGTCACCGCCGTCGAGCTTGTATCTCTTTTTCTGGCGTTTCGTATACCAGCCTGCAACTCATCCATCGTATTTCTCTCTCTCTACATATATATATAACGTATACCATTCTCGCGCGTGTGGCCCACTATACCTATGTATATATATGTATACCTATGTATATATATCAGTCTTTTTAACGAACGGGGCCCTACGATTGCGTCTAATGACTGGACTTGCAGGGCGTGGCGCGAAGATTGCTAAACATATTTTCCTTCCTCGATACAATATATTACTATAGGAATTCGTGGCAGCTGTCGTGGCTTAATTGATAATCATTGTTTCGCTCATAAGTCGGACGAAATCCTCGCGCTCGAGTGCAAACGATTTTTAAGCCAACTTATAACGTCTCACTTGCTCTTAACCATCGATCCGCATATATTTTCCTTTCAATGCTAAATATACCTATATAGGTGTGCATGTATATATAGCCACACAGAGAGAAAGAGAGACAATCATCGACACGGCGAAGGAGGTGGTATATACGAACGAGAAGAGAAGAAGAAGAAGACGCTGGGAGAACATAATGTTTCCCACAGCGCGCGGAGTTGTATATTTTACGATATGGCGAGCAATTTGACATCTCGCATGAAACATAATTCACGCGCGCTCTCTCTCTCTCTCTCTCTCTCTCTCTCTTTTCTCGAAACCATTAGAGCTTCGTATAAGACCGCGTGTGCAAGAGAGAGAGCGAGAGAGAGCGCGAGACAGGCCATTTTTTTCGTCCCTCGTTCATTTTGTTCTCGTTTCGATACGCCACTCATCGATTGCGCGAATTAAACTTTTCTCGCGTGTGTAATTCTCACGTTTTTGTCTACACGAACTAGCTGCACATATACGAGACACGAGAACCTGGAGAAACGTCGAGCCGTGCGTGTATCGGGTTACGGAGTATCAGAAATGAAATTACAATACGTCGTACCGGGCCGGACTTTTTTTTCGGTTATGCGCATACGTAGGGTTACGCGTAAGCGTGTACAGGTATAGGTGTATACACACGCACGCACCGACTTTCAAGATATACACGCGTCCATTGATTTTGACGTAGGGTACACATTTTGGTTCCGTCGACCTTCGGATTTTCACTCCGACTTTCTCGACTGCGTTGCTTCTGCTTCTTCGAAATCAACGTCCTTCTTTATTTTTCTTCTTTCTCGCGGGCGCGCAGGGCTGACAGCTGCTAACTTCAGCGAGGACGATTCAAAAAGCGTGGAATCGGTTTAATCGTGCAGCAGTCGCTCGTGATGGAGAGAGAGAGAGAGAGAGAGGGAGAGAAGAGTCTAGTTTGCTTCTTTTGCATCGCATACATATACACGTGTATATGTATCTGACGCTTAATTATTGCTCGGCTATCTCTCGAGAGCTAAGGTTGTTGTTGTCGTTGTTGTCGTTTCTTTATGAAAAATTGACCAAAAAAGGTGAGTTGCGTTTACAAGACACTGTGTTTTGCAAGAACTGCAACGATCCATCACTGCTGCGGGAGTTAACAAATTATATATTACGCAAAAGCTCGACAATAGAGCACGTAAGAGTGCGCTTGCGCGTTACCTCCGAGGATAATAGGACGGATTTCTCCAGCAGGAAATTCCCAGCAGCGGCGGTGGCGGTATATAAGAGAGAAAAGAAATTTCCCTTTCGCCGAAGTAGAGGAGCAGCAGCCTTAATCGCTGTGGCATATCAGTAGGAGCAATATAGCGTATTATGTAGAGTCTCGAGCGCAACTTGTCGTCGTCTAACGACTTATGTAAATGGCCTATCCGTTATCCTCGTCCCTTATCACCTCGCGTCCCTCTCTTTCTCTTTCTCTTTCTCTTTCTCTCGAGCAAGTAATCCTCGTCGCTGTGGATAATCGCGTTCTCTCTTCGTAGCTTCGCAGTACACACCGTCCATACGTATATACACACAGACACACACACACACACATATATACATATTTACAGGTATATAGTGGGAGTGAGAGACGAAGAGAGAGAGAGGGAAGAAGAGGACTGGGCCGACATTCCAGAGCCTGGTCTTCTCGACCCGCGACCCCCGACCCTCGCCCCCTAAATCATCCACCGTGAGCGAGGCCGCAATTCCGTTTTGTTTTCTCTTCTCTCTCTCTGCAGCACACACGTATTCCTTTTTTGCATCCTCAACTCCCTCCTTTTTCGCCAACTTGACTGCTCTTCTCTCTCTCCTTCTCTCTTGCTTACCGAGTGTGCATGTATATATATACATATAAATATACATATATATTTAGTCGCGCGCTCGCGCGTGCTGTATATGAGTGTGGGAAAGAGATTTTTGCCTGGCTTTCGCCATATTTTTCTCGCTCGCAGTGTTTCCGTCTTCTCTCGACGCGACTCGGTCTTATTTTTTTTTTTCTCTTTCGATCATTGCGACGATCCGCGCACTGTCCTGCTGCGGCTTTATTGCAGAAATTTATATGAACCAGTACTCGCAGCTCGCTGACGCAGGAGACTAAATTTACGCTCCTTTCCATACGAGTATATTCGTACGGAACTACTCGATGATGACGACGACGATGATTGTAAATAGATGGTCTTGTCCGGGCAATTGTCGACGTATAGCTAAGTTTATATTTTTCATAAATATAGGCTTTTTTGTTTACTCGATACCTGCTCACTCACACGTACACGTACAGTCAGCACGGCCTAACACCCAAATTAGCGTAACAAAGCAAAAGCGGCGAATTGGCATTTAAACGTTGCGGTTACACAGGAGAAAGGAAAGTATAACGTTACCCCGATATTCGATATTTTGGCCGATGATCGTCGCCGTGCCATTGTCCCGTATCATCCTAGAGAATATAATCAGAGGGGCTACCGCCGCTCGCGCTCTTTTTACCCAGAGACAAAGTAAATATACAGTTGCTTGTGGGATCGAGCGTCTGAAGCTACCGTTTCTATCTATAGTTATATTCATATGCGTACAACTATAGGTATATAGCAATATGTCTCGCAACGAGTATTCCGGACACGCGCGTGTAGTTCCCGAAAGTTTGCGATGGTTATTGCCCTGTTTACCTTTTCGCTCTTTCTCTCTCTCTCTCTCTCTCTCTATCTATATTATATTTATATATACGTATCGTTGAATAAAGCGTTTATAAGTACATTTGAACCGCTTGATATCCCGGCGTTTATATAGTATCGTCGATTCGAATACAAGCGTGCGTCTTCCGACGGACGGAAATAAGACGCTCGTCAAGGTGTTATATATGCGCGACACACATAAAGACACATCACAATACAGATATTTTTCCCACGAGTATATACCTATAGATACTATACACATTACCCATATACACCTCTATATACGCCCCGTAAGTACGAGAGTGCGTTATATTACAAACTCGCAATTAGCCGAAGCAGCGAACAATTCCTTTGGGCGACACTTTCGCGGTGAGGTTAGTATTTGCATATACCGACTTAACGAGTTCCCTACGAGAGACTTGCCTCGCTCACTATACCTTTCTCGCTCTTTCGAATGATTTAAGGATGACGGATGTCCCAAAGTGATATTCTCGAAAATCGAATATACCAATGTGGCTATGGACGTCGCTCCTATACGATTGCGCGCGCGTGCTCCGAATTTTATGAGCCGCCGTCTCAAAATCCGAACTACAAGACAAGAGTGTAAATCTTCGCCAATTTATATACTGCATTTACAGTGTGATTCGGCCGTTAATGATAATAATGCAGACAGGTTCTAATGAGCCGTAACGCGATTATTGGTAATTGGATTCCACGATATGGCGAAAGATGACGAGTTGCTTTAAATCGAGACTTTCTCTGTCTAGCTGTGCGTGTATACCATAGCTGCGTGTTTAGCTATATACCTATATAGACGCATGCGCTCGCTGCGCACTCATCATCTTTCGTCGAAAGCATTAGGAAGTTTGTTTGTCTTACGGCTCTGTATCCGAATTTCACAATCAGGCAGTGAGCGTAACAATATTAGCTGCTCGCTTTCAAAACAAGCCGTTAATGAAATAACACAATGAGCGCTGTACACGTGAGTTAACTAAAAAAATATACGAAGCTATAAACCAATCTACGTGTTCGTACAGTGGATTCCGTGGTATACGTTATAGGTATAGTATATGCACGATACATATGCGTAAAAATATTCAAGCGATTGAAATCAATGTAACCGCAGTAGTACAGAATGCTCTCGCGAAACGCTCGAGGTATATCGATATATTTTAATTAATCGCGATAATAAAAGCACATATATACATATATGTATGTATATATATATATGTATATACAGACACACACACACATATATTGCATAAGAGCATCGTCATTCCCCGAGGCGACAGTGTCATTGTCCTGAGCTGAAGCCCTTCGCGTCTGACGTCTCACTGCAACGGTATACAGCTAATTTCCAGCCTATATACGGTCTATTTTTTCAGCTGTGGCAAGCCAATCAATTCGAAACAATCAGTGCATCTCTCGACGAGAGAAGCCGTAGTCCATTACTCGCGTCGCGCGCTTCCGGAATAATAATGGGCCGCCGGTCTGGCAAAGCGACGATTTGTTTATAAACCGGATTGTTTGAGTCTTTCAATTCCAGAGATAGAATTTGCTTAGACGATTACGCAACTTTGCCAATAAATACTTTCCATTTAATTGTATATCGCGACCGATGAAAATAAAACCGCTCTATATATGTGTGTATGTGTGTGTGTATATATATATATACATATAGATCGGGTTGAAGAAGATATAGCTGAGCTTGAAGCCCTCGGGGCCGGACTGCCGCACAAATCTTTCTGTCTAAATCAGTTTCGAGCGGCTCGAAGGAGAGCAAGAGAGTACGAGAGAAAGAGAGATAAGTGTTTTTAGTCCGAGATCATCTTCGAAAGTGTCGACCCCCGACGGACAACACCTGAGCTTCATTTGATTTTCTTCCTACGCACATAATTTGTATATGTGTCTAATATGTATACACACGGTAAATTCTAATTTAATCGACACTTAGAGCTTTCAAAATGCTCACTCACCGAATTAGTATGCTAACGAAGTGCGCATCAATGTATACGTTTATAAAGGTTTCCTTTTTATGTATAACAAAAAATCTCGACGTTTTTGTTCGAATTCTCGTAGCTTTTTGCTCGGTATTCATTATGCATGACTGTCGTATTTTCAAAGTAAAATGCTTTCTCGGTCTATTTACTGTCGAATTTGACACTCGACCTATTTATTAATGTCGACAGTTATTTCTAATTTTCATCGAGCAAAAAAAAAATGGAATGTGACTAAATCGTTCTCGTGGGAACATTGTATTGGTTCGAAGCTCTGTGCGCTCTACATGTACAGTAAGAGAAGTCATGGACCGAGTGATGCAGCATGATAAAAAAAATTTTTTTTTTTCATTCTTATAAATTTTCCAACTCTCCTATATAACAGTGTCGATGAAATCGAGATTCGTCCATACGCGTATATTACAAACTCATCGCAAAAGAAGCCGCTTTGATGTTCTTTCTCGAATATAATCGGCCGCTCATTTGTCTTTCTCTCTGCGGCAATACATCGCCGATGGAAAATTCAGATTAAAAGCCGCGACCTCACGACTCCGGTATATATATACACACACACACACACACACACACACACACACACGTATACATGCACGCGATATACAAATTCCGCCCTTTGCTACCCCGGCAGCAACAGCAGCCGAGTGCTCAACCGCATAAGATCGTGACGATCGTGAGCCGAACTCGTCCTTTTATATTAGAGAGTTTCGTTCTGCTCGCTCGCGCTAGCCGATCGGTACTAGTCGACCGGAGAGACATCGTTCGCGTATGTGTAACGCCGCCGCGTTATGGCACCCCGCGATGCCGACAAGACCACGCGCGGAAACCCTCCTTTTCCTACATACACCCCCTCTGCGTTTCTTTCAATTTCAACGGAGCCGCGGTGTCTTTTTTTGGCTTTTTATGCTCCGATATATATATAATTGGTTAAAGCGTTGATTGGGCCGTAGCAATTATTTTCTCTCTAATGGAACTTTCTCGCAGCTCTCAGAGTCGTCGTAAATTTTCATTACGCTCGTTGAAATCTGCCCCAGTCTGTATACGATATCGAATTCTATTGCGCTACGACTATACTTTATACATATACATATAGATATATAAACTGCGAGAGAAATAGCTGCTGTTTCAGCGCGTGTCTTCTCTCTCTCTCTCGCTCTCTCTCATTCTCTGTTTATACGAAAACAGAGCATTTGTCGCAGAGACAACTTTTTATATATACTCACGAAGCATTTTGGTTCGCGACGAGGCTCATGTATATACATACACACGTACACACAGGGACTCGTGAGCAGGACAACGCGGAGAACCGGTTTGCAATTACCGTCTCGAGCCGGTCTACTCGCCGTATATGCAAAGCGCATGTGTGTTACGTATATATGTATATGTATATTCACATACACGCGAAAAAATGTGCCGTGTATAGATGTATATGATGTACATAATATGCGACTAAGAACGTCGGCAGTTGCAGCCCCTTCATGGGGATGAAGTGCTTCTTTCTTTTTTTTTCACCCCTGGATGCAACCAATAGCAGACACTGGAACGGGGAATCATCCCATTGTCGCCGCGAGCGCCAATCGCGTTCGCACGTGTTCTACTTATACTCGTTTTTTTCGGGGGTTCTCCTTTTTGCTGTGTACCTAACTGCATCTACATATACACGTCGATTGAAAGGGCTAATGGCCGCGTGCGCAGATTAAGGGGTCGTCGATATACACTTTTTTTTTAATCCACGAAGATTTGTCGGGCCGACGATTGTCTTCGGAAAAATGTACAAATATCCTGGAGATAACGAATCTATGTATACCTATATGTATGGTACACAGCTACATATTGGTTCGTTTCTCGCTTAATTGAATGAAAGATAGAGAGACGCGGCTCAGCGAGCAGGGACACTTTAATTAGCGAAGAGGTAAACAAAGCGCTCTCGCCTGTGCGCCATTTCGCATCGAGACTACTGCGCAGCATTGTCTACGCTGCACCTAATGAAATATCGACTATATACACACTCGCGGGGACCTCTTTTCACGCGCAAGGGGACGATATTATACTTGTGCAAACGTGTTGTGCGTACGCGCGCGCGCGTGTGTGTGTGTGTTTTCGAAAGCGGCGATTCTGTCGCGCAACACACGCACTTGATCAATGAGAAAAGGGGACTTCGCATATATAGTACATATAAACGCGAGAAACAATATGCGCTTCGCTACGATGAGAAAGGGATCGTTTTATTACGCAAAGGGAAGCGCGCTGTGGGCGTGCAATTTTGTTCGCTGAATGAAAACCAAATGAAATCTCGCGAGCGAGCGCTCCAGAGAACGCGGCTCGCTAATGAAGCAGTCACTAATTAATGGCGCGTATTCGCACAGTCGAGCTTCTAAATGCGGAACCCGATCCGTCGGACTGCGAGGCGCGAGTATGCAAATATTCGAACGTCTCTCCGATTCTCTGGATATATACGAGCGGGTAATTTCTTAATTGTCTATAGTCTCGGTTGTTTTTTTCTTCGCTTCCTTTTTGACTTTTTTTTTATTATTTATCGTCCGTGGAGAACACGTGTTTTGCGCTGTTTACGCGTTTAAAAAAGCCCGTAGTCCAGTCGTACAGTCGTGCGATAGGGATCTTTCTCCTAGAGCGACATCCCGCATCGCGCATTGATTTGCATGCGTGTATAATATATGTAGAAACTTACCGGTGTGCGTCCTCTTGTGAATCTTGAGATTCTCCGATCTGGCGAAGACCTTGCCGCATCCGGAGTAGGGACAGGGGAAGGGTTTTTCGCCCGTGTGCACGCGGATGTGGTTAACGAGCTTGTACTTGGCCTTGAAGGCGCGGCCCTTGCGCGAGCATCCCTGCCAGAAGCAGGCGTGCGTCGTGAACTCGGGACCACCCACGTGCTCCACCGTCAGGTGCGTCACGATATCGTGGAGGCTGTCGAAGAGTTTGCCGCAGAGCTTCCTCTGCTGGCCGAGTCCGGGCTCCTGGTCGATCCACATACACGACATCTTCTGCCGCGGCTCGGCCGCGCCGGGCGACGCGTTGCCAGTCGAGACGGCCGTTCCGCCGTTGCTGGCGCCGCGCATGTACCTGAGAAAGGCACCGTGCGGGTGTCCAGCCGCCGCGGCCGCGGCCGCTGCCGCGTGGTTCACGTGCTGCTGATGCGGGTGGACGGCGGGGGGCAGGTGCGGCGCCGCCGCGAGGTACTGGTGGTGGCTCGGAGGCGGCGGAGGCGGGGGCGCCAGCCTGTTGTGGTCCTGGGCGTAGTGCGCGGGGTAGTGGCCGGTCGAGGCCAGGGGATGCTGGGCCGGGTGGTGGTGGCCGAACTGCTGCATGCCGGCGCTGCCGTCGTGGTGCAGAGGCGTGAAGAGACCGAGTCCGCTCTCGGGCGTCGTGGGGTTGGCGGTCGCGTTGAACTCGTGCTCGCGACGGAGCAGGAAGTCTCGGGCCGCGTATCCGGCCGCGTGGTGCGTCATGTGGTGTCCCATGTGCGCGGCGCTCATGTGCGAGCCAGGGTGCGGATGGGGCGGGTAACCCTGGTGGTGGAAGTGGCCGGCGTGGTGCTGCTGGGCCGGAGCCTCGCCGGGCGACGGCTGCAGCGGCATCGGGCCGCCGGCCTCGTTCGCGTCGCCCGCGGGCGACAGCTTCAGTCCCAGGCTCGCCAAGTGGTGCGGGTGCGATTGCACGCCGTCGAGGAAGGCGTTCATCATGGCCATTGCGCGCGATTCGAAACTTTGGCGCCGAACAAGTAACTAAGCACTCTTGGACTCTGTTCCCTTATGCCCGAGGACGACGCACTTCGGAGTGATCGTCGCTGCGCAACCCGGACGCGGGCGCATCACCGGCTGCGGACGCGCGGAAAAACTGCACTGCACTGAGCTGCAAGTGAAGACTCTCGCCCTGTACTTTACGTACGAATTACGATTAGGAAATAATTAAGAAACAGCTGCGAATCACTGGTCACTTCTCATTGCGGAAACGGTCCGTCGGTTGAGTTCGTTTGCGTGTCGGACTCCGGCTGTCGAAGGATCCGTGCGCTGCGTTCCTTGCTGCGTTCACAGCGGGACTGAATCACCGAACTGACGTACGCCGTGCGCCAGTCTCCGGGGGAGCCCTACCAAGCCCCGCCCACTTACTCCCCACTTCTCGGATTCGGATACCAGTCGGCCATTGGGTCAGGGGTTCGCGGTGGCAGCGCACGGGATACGGCTCGACGAATGGGGATAAACGCGGCGCGTGGAGGCCCGCCTGGCGCTGAGAGTACCGGGACGCCCCCACGTGGTGCTTCCAAGCGCGCACGACTCAGTTGAGTCTCTAGCGCCCACCGCACTGATGCTGTACGCGGGGATGTCTCCGGACGAGCGCGTGCTTCTGTTTGTTTTGGGCTCGTTTATTTTCCCTGCAGCTTCGACGCCTATATCGCCTCTTTGTTTGTTCAGAGAGCGAGAGAGAGAGAGAGAGAGAGAGAGAGAGCGAGCGTTATAGGAGCCGGAATTTAATTTCTGCGAGGCTCGTTGCGGTTTTTCTCCTTTTCGTTATCTACACAGACACACGCACATATATAAGATCCACTTAATAAATCGTTCTTTCCAATTTCGCGGGGCCTCTTCGCAAATTCTCGGAATACATATGATCGAGAGCATCGATTTCCAGATTTAATTACTCGAGCAGACGGGCATCGAAGAGGAGGGGGAGGGGGATTTAAATTCTAGTATACCTCAGTTCGACTTCGTCGAAAGAGTTGTATATATTGACGTTCGGATTAAAGTATATATTATAGGTCGAAAGCTGCATCGGCAAGTTTGAACTTGCTTAGCTCGGATCAAATAGACCGACCATAATAATAATCCGTAGAAGTAGAGCATTAGCCAAATCGACACACATACACGTATATGCATACGCATACACACACCACCTTCTCTCACCCGAGGCGCAATGACCTAAACAGGTAAAGTGTCCGAGAAAAGTGTCTCTCTCTGCTTGTGCGAGAGTTGTTGTCTATGCGAATGTATAACGACAAGTCGTATAAAGTGCATAGCTTACGGCACTAATGAGCAATGCAGCCATTACACCATATAACCATATAGCTGCCGGGCGACTACAGAGCTATAAACGAATAACCGTATCGGTTTGCCAATAATGGCCTGAGAATATAATAGCGCACCTTAATTCTAAGTTTTTCCAGGCTTATATTCCCTTTACCGCTCGTCGAAGCGGACTGTCTCCACCTCCTCTATTCGAAGACCCCCCTAAAAGAAAACAATACTCGAATCTAGCCGCAAAGTGCACTTCGTCGGCCCCATATACGTTTGGTCTTCTTAAGGTCGTTATAACGGTGTCGCTCTTCTCCGGATTATCGCGTTGCATCGCTCCGAGATTATCCCGGGCGCGCAATTTAAGCCGATCGGCCAAAATTTTGACAGTCGAGGGTGTATATCGGCACCTGTGTCACACAATCCTTTGCTACTTACAAGTGCCTCGCTCTCCTCTACGCGTTATATTATAATCTTCTCGAGATCTCTCGAGACGACAGGAGATCATCGCCGATTTTTATCGCGATCCTTGTGTTTTCAAAATAGCCGCTTGATTTTTGCACGCGGCGTTACAGGCGACAAACACTTGTCTACTTGGAAACACTTACCGATCTTCTGCGCTCCGCAAGCTCCTAATCGCTTTACGCGATGTCCTTTACGATAGCTATATATATAAGAGAATTATCATTTATCGTATTCCTTTTATACGCCTTTAAAACTGGATAAGCGCTTCACCTGCCTGTACGACAAGACGAACTAGCACAGCTGATTAAAAGAGAGAGCCAGAGAGAGCGAGTAATTCGTGGACAATAAAATATAATACTATACTAAGACTGATTAAACATTTAACTCTTAGATATTCCGCAGATGGTGCAATATAATTTTATATAGTTATTTCTCTCTTTCTTTCTTTTTATACTTTATTTGGGGTTGCATTCACCATTGCAGGTATTAGCGACATATATCGTGCATAAAAAAGTATGCATAAAATATATAGTTTACATTATTGCATCGAGTCGTGTTCAATTGTGCGTAAAGCACTTCCATCTAAGAATTGACCTAAAAGGAAAAGAAATTTTATTTAAGAAAAATATCAAAAAGTCTTGATTTATTTATAGCATACTTGTGTGTATAAAATAGACTTAGTATTTGAAAACATACTACACATTCTATGATATGTGTATAACATAAAACTCGGTATTTGCGCAACAATCAATGATTATTGTCCTGTTTTCTTGTTAAAAAATGGCTCATGAGGCTGTAATAAGTAGAGACACATAAACAAAACTTCATCTACTGCCTAGAATAATAATACTTAACATTCCAAGAGAAATACAAATATCAATGAAACTTATATCATATAAATATCATATAAATACGCAATAAACAAGTCGTGTAGAGTTACATTTGCTAATTACTATGTTAATTTGTATATATACTTACGTACATACGTTTTTATGTCTTATATAGACTATAGGTAGACGATTATGTATATTGAAATATATTGTTAAATTTTTTTATGAGATTTTATATTTTATTTATTTTGCATTGATAATTTAGATCTTTTATACATTCTTCCTTGCTGCTGAGCAGCATAGAGTATTTCAGTTCTGTTATTCGTTGTCTGATGAATGCGTTTGCAGAAAAAATCTTGTTAATTTCATAACTAAATCTGCTTTCCCTCAGTTCATGTTCGAATTTTGTTACAATCCTGGTCTAAACTGATACCAACCATTTGTCATTGATTGGCCAAATTTATTTATTTTTTGCGTTTGTTTGCCAACGATATGCCAGTAGGCTGCTGAAGCCAACACATCTGGAGAACGCGTATTAAAACTACTCTTTTCTTCAATAATATATTATTTTAATAATTAATATGCTCTGTCGCTCCTTTTTTTATAAGAGGGGTAATTGTGATAAATAAAAAGTTTCGTTGTGTAAATATACATATATAGTAATACAGCACGTTTTGCACTAACAGGGCTCGTTCATTTGTCTATAGAATATAGGTATATAGATCGACCAGTGTGTCGACAGTCTGGCATTTCACTGGCGTATCACTGGCTAGTAGAAACGTCGGTCGTTACCAAATGATATTGGACAGCGCTTGACGAACCGATCATAACAGTTGGTTGAATTTTCACCAGGGAAGGCGCTGCTGCGCAACAAGTTTCAATTTAATGCAATTGAAATCTTCAATGTGTCAAGTATCATTTGTAATATTTATTCGTAAGAAGACGAAACCCGTTTTTATCCTTATAAACAATTCAAAACGATAAACAAAGACTCAAGACCGACTTCTAGAATAAGAGACCTTATGTCCTAACTTCACTGTCAATCAGCAACGGCGACAACCGTATCATGCGATATACTAAAAATAAATACAACTGTTTTTTCTTACACCAACTTAAGTTATATTTTATCACAGTAAAATACCGCAACAATTGTATCGTCAAAGTAACCTAAGTATCTTCGCCTGATTTATTAACGGAATAACAAAAATGTTTGCCGCAAACCTTACACTTCGAGACACGTAAACTGGACAATGTTCAATGCAAATATGTACCCTACTCTCACAAAATAACGGAAATTCGTTCGTTCCATTTTTTTTTCTATAATTACTATTTTGAATACTTCGCTCTGTTTAGATTCATCGAGCGCCGACAATTAGTCGTGACTAACGAGCTGCAAGTTTCCAATCCTATGATCTATAAGAGTACACGGTGAAAAGAGACCGTATACAAACGCTATGGTTAAAGAGATCGTCGAGGTAGATGATACGGTAAAAGGAGAGCGCGTTTTCGCTCGTATCATTCGTGTAAAAGGCTGGGCATTGTTTTAGTTCGGACATCGCTCACACAAGCAAGAGCAGCGGCTCTCTCGCGGTCATTACATTTAATTAATCACGTAAGTTGAATGGCTCGATTTATTACGCGACGCAGAGCGCGCGGCCACATACGTGCGTCTCGCTCTCGCTGCTAATGCCTACAGCGGAGATATCGTCGGCCGTTTTTGCCTCTCTTTTTTTCTTCTTCTTCTTCTTCCTCGTCTCCGCAACGAGCGCATAACGAATCCGGTGCGGCCAGTGCCACTTTGCAACGAGAAAGGATCGATGCGCCTGTATATGCACGTGCGCGTTTGCGTATGTCTTCGGATTGAATGCCGTATATGCGCGAGATTGTATTTAGAACGGTTTAATTAAATACATTGATGTCCGGACTGTCGCACTTTCACGGCTATTATAAAGTGTCTGCTTATCGATTTCATATTACTTCTCTATAGACTGGCTGCTTTTTCAGTTGCTAAATTATTACAGTTGATTTTGCACATACGTATATATACACATACATATATATATATATTTAGAGTTTCAATGAGCAGGTATGTATATGTATGCACGTGTGTGCGATACAATAATAAATAAAGAAGATAACTGACACGAGGAGGATGAATGAGAAGAATGAATTTTGCATGTGCAGGAGTATATTGTAAGGGGAATCGCGATTATTCACTGTAACTGCTTTTAATTTGTAAACCGGTATATTCGAGCCAATGGACGCTGTAACTCATTGCGTTCTCATTTTGCGACGATCACACATCTGGATTATATACTTTTGCGCATTATGACATTTGCATTCCCAAGTCGATGTAAGCATGTATTATATTCGTGTATAATAGTAATCGCACAAGTAGCCTCTTGTATTTGTGTATTTAGGAGATTATTTTGTATCGGAGTATTCTATTTACAGCTCGGAGAATAACATTTTTTTTTATAATTAAGCATTCGAATAAGGACCAGTGAGTTGTTGTTTTTTAAGTAATCTTGCAGATCCGAAAATAAAGGATGGAGACTATTTTATTATTTAGATTATTTAATATTGAGCTTGTAATTTTGTCAATGTAAACTTTAGCGTATTTTGACGAAAGCGTAGTATCTGTGATCATCGACTTACTGAAAACCCGTTTGTCAATATTCTAAGAAGCTTTGCTCTTATTTGGATAGGAATAAATTATATATCAAAACAGTAAAATTAGAGATGGATATTTTATGCAGGAAGTTTAGCAAAAAAAAAACTAATACAAAGCAGATAATAGTATGAAATATAGATTTAAGTTTGTATTTTATGATTTTAGATCGACATCGGATGATTAATAACGAAGAATAAATCTGGATCTGTAAACCAAACTCTGAGGCCTTAGTTTTTTTTATTAAAATTTACTCAAATTAGTGGGCTTGGGTGTATTTCAGATTCACCGATGTATATATATACGTAAAAAGAAAAATCAACATTTTCTACGGCTAAAAAATTTTCTCGTTTTTAATAACATACGGCGTACACAACTTATTCTAACAGATCCAACGAAGTTTTCAAACCACAAATTCTTCATATGCAAACAATATTATGTTTGCATATGAAGAATTTGTTTTCGAGAGTTTCACCTGCACTCTGTTAATTTATTCCAAATTCTTTCGGTTTGAGTATACTGGAATACGTATCAGTATCTGTAGATTTTTGTTATTCTTTGAAACGAAAGAATGAACGATTTTAAGTTTAGTCTGCATATTTCCCGTTTATCTTTTTTCTTAATCAAAACGCATAAAAGTAAGCTCGCATCGTGGTTCACTATTAAATTAAAATCTTCTCGATCGCGGATAAGTGAAAGGTATAAAATCAGTTAATAAAAAGAAGATATCTTTTATTTACCATAAATATTTTCTTCGAAGATGTCAAACATTTTGGTTGGACTTTAAATTTGAAATTGTCAGTCTTGAAGAACATGAAACGTTAAGGTAAACACCTATTTTGCAGTTTGAAAAAAGAATCTCATAAAAATGAACCTTTTTAAAAAGCTCTTGATTGATCGGTCAAGTGAGTTATCAGTTAAATTCTCTGTAAAAAATGGAGAGATTCCCGCGAGACGCAACTGGTGCGGGCCCCATGAAAAAGGGACCAAAGACGCCGCCAACACGCGCGTCACGCAAAACTTTATATATATCCATATATACCTCTATATGTGGCGCTAGATCGAAGATATTTCAGCGGTCGACAGCCCGCGTAGAGGAAAAAAATACCTGCAGCGAGTAGTAGATTCTTGTCTGCTACGGTCATTAGAGAAATGACAATCGTCGTGTGTTATAGACCACATATAGGTATATATAGACACACAGAGAGAAGGCATTTTTCCTTTCTTTCGCGGCGACCTCTCACACGTGCCGTCCTATACAATTTTTTTCCGAGGAAATTCAGCTATTTATTAAAATGCAAGACGCATCGCCGTGCCTTAAGATGCCGACGTACACGGTTTATCGATAAATTCAACATTTTCCTTCTTTATATAGAATTCAATCTTGTTTATTTACGTTATTATACGCGGTAATCGAACTCATAATTCAATAGTTTCTCGGCGAGTAATTCAATTACCAATACACGCGCGACCAACGTGTACGAAGATAAATAAATTAGTGTAATTATTTCATAAATCACAAGGGAGACAGAGAGACAAATAGAGCAGGAAAAATTATAAAACGGAGTGTGTTTGTGTATGTGTGCGTGTGCGTTTAGGCGTGAACAAAGCCACGGCACTTTTTAAAGGTGTATACGGGCGATATCTAGGAAAAGACTACATCTGCCTCGCTGTGGGGGTCGGATCATCATTTTTTACTGGTAAGCCTAGGGGTGAGCCGTATATATCTAATGCATAGTTCGAGGTTCGCGATAAATGAAATACACGCATTATAATCTTCGAGAAAATTTGTCTGTTATGTAGGTATATTATAATGCCTAGTCTCTATACTCGTTGGATTGAGGTATATATATTCGACTGATTGAATATGTAGGTATAGAACGATTCGCTAAAACGCAATTCATCAATAGATGTATCTATATATATACATATGTATGTATTATATCGTGAGAATGGAAGGAATTTTTAGAAAGTCACGGATATATTCCGTTGCGAAATTCGGAGCAGGGGTATAGTTTCGAGGTCGAGAGATGGTTGCTGGGACTAGGCGATTGACTGATGCACGAAGGACGAATTTTGATTTTTGACTGACTAATGCCCCCGTTAAAACCCGCACGAGTTCACAAGTGACAACGCCGGCTCAAGTTGTAAATCCTCTCGTAAAATCGTGCTGGACAGCTTGCGCGAAACGATAAATATTAATGCTTGGTCAGAAACCGTTTTCGTTTTTTCTCTCCTTTTTTTCCTATTTTTTTTTGTTCTTTATCTCTCTCTCTCTCTCTCTCTCTCTCTCTCTCTCGCAGCAGAGGCACGACCATCATAAATCATCTCAGTGGAAGAAGCTTGTCAGTAAAAAATACGGCAAATAAAGATGACCCTGTGTATAAGGGTTTGTTTCGGATGCTAAAAAGCCTCCTTTTACTCCTTTTACACCAGTTGGCGCACGAACGATATGCACTAGCTCTTTCTCTGCCTGTGTATATTATTCTCGCATCGGTAGGGAATTTCTAATGATTTATTTATTTCTCTGCAAACAGCGGCCAGCCTCCTTTATCGCCTGCGCATTAGCAGAAAATGATTTATCCCGGTGAAATCGACGTCGACGACGCCGCTGCAAAGGAGATCCCCCCACTTGGCTCTATCCGGAGCAATCTGTCAAAACACTAATTTATATAAATTTGGGGATATATCGAATAGCAGGGAGGAGTATAAATTTCGTATGCTAATATCAAGATTCCATATGCATACGCGTATACGTTAGAATCACGGTGATGCATATACACCAGATTCCAGCTAATTATGGATGTTTACTCGGAAAAGGGCTTTCCACGCGATGACTCAGCCCTCGAAAAGAATACAAAAAATGATCGTAATTAGCATCATCGGGCGGTGAGTTAGGAAGAAAAAAAGGGTATAACGCACACGGATCGTAACTCATCTTCTCAAGTGTGTGTGTTTGTGTGTGTGTGTGTGCCACGCCCCGGGCGCTTTTGACGTGGTGGTCGACAAAATCTACGCCCTTGTGTCGCCCAAGGAATTTCACCTATGCACCTTCGCTCTGTCTCGTTCTTAAATTACATCAGGGACAGACTCTCTGTTTTGAATCGTTAGAGTTACTCCTCCAGGATTTTCCGAGAAACACCGAGCAGCGACGCCTACCTGTCTGTCGATTTGAATGATTCTCTAGCTATATATATATATACTATACCTTCTACTCGATGCTGCTTAGTGATAAGACACTGTGAGAAAATATGGGAATGTTAGGCTGCGGTTTTACAGTGTGGAGAAACTTACCTTGCAATAAATCTATTACATATTATCATTAGTGTATATATAAAGTGATCGTTCAATCACTTGATTAGTGCTAGAGTCGTTTAGATAACGTACAATCAGTTGGGAATAACAGACCTAACTGATTCTCTCGAAATTTGAAATAATCAAAAAATTACTATTCTTTATAGTGACACTATTTTCACTTTTGAATGATACTATAAACAGAGCGAAAAAAAAATTAATTTTACAATGTTGTTAAAATTCACTATTAAATAAAGTGTAATCCTATATATAAATATTACAGAATAATATAGGAATGCTGCATTGTGAATGATTACATGCAAGCAATATTATCTTTCAACTAAGACTATTATTAAACATAAAATAAATATTACAGTATATTTTACACACAATTATTATTACTATTATACTGACCGCGAGTTAATTAATTTACATTTATTTACATTTTAAAGGAATAAATATATCATTTTAAAGCATCAACTCAGCGACGTGTTGGCAGAGTCGAATGCATTAGCAAATTATGGTTTATTAAAAATGAATAACGATATTAGTGACTAATATATCTAAAAATTTAGGAAATTTAGTAAATTATTTTCACTTATGCAAATAATTATTTTCTTTAGACATTATGTTCTTTACATCATCCTGACTAATACAAATGATGATTGTATACTATTACACATACGTTACCGAATAGTTTTTGACGTTTTCACAAAGTGAAAATAATATTCATTTGAAAATGTGTAAAAGCTATATATACACATCAACCAAGACTTTCTTCGTTCTTCCATAAAGAATATATCTGATTCTGAAGTGTAAGAGAAAATTATACACATAATATATTCCTAAAAAATTTTAAATATAATTAGTGCGTATAATATGTATTTTACACGATTAAAACAGTAATACTTGTATTAAATACGTATTATTGCAATTAAAATTAATGATTCTCATTTTAAAAGTTGACAGTTACAACTTGCTCTACAGAATTAGCAATAATCTTACTAATGAACAGCATTAGTAAGACCCATTGTTCGAAAAAGAGAAATTTCACTATACTTATAACAGTGAAGTCTCTATTCAATTATATGTAGATTTTAATTTCATATATATTTATCTCCAAAGTGTGAACTTCTAGTTATAAATTAACAAACATAACCTGTTCTAAATATAAACTATAAGCGCTACGCTTTATAGTTAAGGCGTCTAATGACCCCTAATGAGTGAGGTTACTTGACATTAAAAATTTTAGTTAAATTTCTTGTATTATTTATTATTTCTTGTATTATTTATATGTAACAGGGATTGTATATCTGTTATAAATTGATGGTAAAACATCATCTGTTATTAAAATAAGCGTAGATTATAACTGCACTGTTATAAATTATATTTTAAATTTTCAATTTAATAATTTGCATGTCAAAGGGGTCTGGCCCCCTTACTCAGTAATACAGGGATTTACAATTGAATAAACTGATAAACTATTAAAAATTTGAAACTGTCTACAGCATAACAATCTTTGCAGAAGTTTTTGTACACTTTAGTAAACTTTGTTCTATATATTTACTGAATTGAAAATTGAGTAAATATGTAATGTATTACAGAGTGTTTCTGCGAATTTTCAGCTCAATTGGTCTATTGATTTACTTTGAGGCTTGTGTAAAGTGAGTTTCCAAAAATGCACTATATATTGCAACATTAAATACATAAAGAATGCAATGAATTTAACTAATTAAAATGTTTCATTTTACCCCCTTAATGAATATTCACTATGAATAAAATATTTAATAGCGAATAAACATTTGTACGAAAGGTAAAGCGCAGATACACCGTGTTTCTCAAATAAAAAGTATATTCGCAGAAAAATCCCGCGATAACGTCACAGTTTCGGTTTGACATTTTCACATGGCAAGGGTTTTAGGGGAGTAAGAACGACAGATAATGCTTACAAGATATTAGACATATGGACACATTGAATTACACTCACATTCGCAGGAATAATCCGGTTAGTCAGCGAGATGCGCATATTTACGCACGAGGGAGCTAATGGAAGCGAGAATCCATTGTATTCGGGGTATACTCGGTTAATAGAGAGAAGAGCAGTCGCATAATCCGCGAAATAAGTGCCGGATCTCTCGAGTCTTTGGCGGAAGCGATTTTCTTGGGGTAACCACATATACATATGTGGGTGCAGTATTGTTCGGTGGACACAACGAACGGAAACAACGCTAATGAGAGAGAACTGAAAGGGTCGTCCCGAGCTCGATTCAAGATGAAAATTAATTGGCTGAATAGGCGAGTGAAGTGCAGCCGCATTATCACAAGTGGCGGGAAGTGAACAACTTGTAGTTTATAGATGTATATAGTCACGTCTATATGGAGGCGCGCAAATTGCAAACGTATAACAATATACGTTGCACAATGCCAACAATTAGCAGCTATTCCTTATCTAATCTACCGCGTATGAATGATTGAAAAGTTCGTCTGTATATATATGAGATGTGTATATATGTGTGTGTATATATATATATATATAAAATCGATTTAATTTCTTAGAGAAGAAGAGAGGCGGCGGCCGGTGCACAATGCCAGGGATATTATTGTCGGCTGTCTGCGAGTGCAACGATGACTAATAGATTTCTCGAGCTGGTTCATCCATCTCATCTCCTCTCGATACAAAATCGAAGCAGCCGATCGTGCGACGCATTTATTAACATTGGCCACGGAGCAAAGCGCGTGTTTCATCGGCTTGGAAGTCGTATAATACGCGCCGAGACACACCAAACATTAATTATCGCGCATTGGTATGCTGGTTATATTATATATATATAGACGGGAATATACATATACAATTTTGCAGTATAAGACTGACGCGTGTTGTGATCGACTGTTGCGCGCGAAAATTGATTTTACCGCGGCAATTACAGCGAGCGAGTAATATTGAAATGTGCGCAGTAAAAATTTTTCGCGCATATATAAAATCCAAACTTTATACTAAGAGAGAAAAAAAGTTCTTAAAATCCGACATTTACACGTATAAAAAAGTCTTTCGATTTTATTCGCATATCATCCCGAAAGAGAGAGAGAGAGAGAGAGCGATAGAGAGAGAGAAGGGAAAAAAAGCAAATTTCGATTAACGCTCGATTTCCCACACTCACACTCGCGTTTAAAAGGGAGATTTTAAAACATTCCACGCAAAAATATATATAAGACGCACTTGTTGTATCGGCGACGCTTTTTTTAATACGATTATGCAGCGGGGCCGTCAATTTTCATTAAAAATTATTCGCCGCGCGACGTTTCTCAGTTGGGTATAAAATAAATTCCATGGCGCCACGTGCGAGAGCGAGTCCAATTAGCAAGAAGGTAATTAAACGAATTACGCGTATAATATTCTCGGCTAAGCTCTCGAATAGATCCTGGTATTCGTAAAATCCTCCGTTTACGGCGCGGATGCCTCGTAATCTTCTGGATATCTCCATGTGGCTGTCGTCGTTTCTTCTTCTGTCTATTGGCTTGTAATATACTTTTCTTTATAATATACATAAAAGTACCGCTTCGACTTTTTACGGCTATCTTTCCGGTAACGCAAAACCTATATATATATATATATATATATATATATATATATCTACCTATATATAATATACGTATATACATATATCCGAATAGTCACGGATATGTAACGAGAGCCGTATGTTTTCCCGCGGATTTCGCGACGAAGCGGAGAGATCGAAGTATGTATGAAAAAAAGGAAAGCTAGGCTAGATCCCGAGCTAGCCAAGAGAGAGAGAGAGAGAGAGAGAGAGAGAGAAAATATGACGACGTGATTTATGGTAACTCGTATCGTAAATAACCGTCGATAGCAATGTTTTGTCACCTTTATTACCTGAGGCTTTTTGTTCGATCGTAAATCCGGTGGCTGCATCGCAGGTACTAGTAGATCGTATACAGCAGCATAGGCTATACCTATAAACTTCCGCCTTCTTACCATGGCTACCAGATATGCGTGTACACAGGGTATACTATACACCTCTTTCGCTACCGTTTGCGCGTTGCAAACAGGGACTCGAAAATTTTCTATACAACTATATAGCCGTATAAGCAATAATATGACTAGCTGCGCTGTAAGCGGCAGCCGTCGAGAGCTTGCTTGATTTAGGGAGATAAGCGCACTTTTGACGTATTTACTTTCGCGAGACAAAGCTCGAGAGCAGTTATTAAATAGCGCCCGAGATTGCCATCGCGAAAGTCAGGCTTGCACTTTATCAAAAGTGAAATTCTTTCTTCTGTTCTCTCTCTTTCTATATACAGCATAGGTAGTATATACCTGTACCGAACACTCCACGTGAACAGAAAGAATCGACTCGTCATATTCTTATCGGTCGTTGCGCAACGCGGCAATTTTTCAAAAAAATCACACACACATACGCGCGCGCGCGTAACTTTCCAGCGATAAATAACTGCGGTACAATTTAATATAATGGCGAGAGAATTTCCGTCTCTGCGTGTACGTATATATATATATATATGTATATGTATATCATATACCTATATGCAATACGTACATGCACAGATATATTATAGATAGATGATGCTATAGGTATATATACAGATATATAAGTAGCACGTGCGTGTATGTATATGTATACACATATACGCACGTGTATACGGTATCTTCGGCACGCGAACATTATATCCCTTCGGAGGACGGTTCGGTGGGAGTGGCGTGGGTGTGTCCAACATACTCGCTCTCGCCGCAGAATCGCGCACACGAACACGATGTACGAACTCCCGCGTACAAGCGCAACAACAGCACCAGCTCCTTTATGCGTGAGTTTTACTATACACGCGTATACCTGTATACACACACCGTACACACACACATCTATATATACACCACGCACTCTTGCATCAAAATTATTGCCACAACCGCAAATAAACCGATCAACCTTTTTTCCCATAAATCACTCGCCTTTATCTGGAAATGTTTTGTACTTATTTTTTTGTTTTTTTTTTGACTTACGGAGAAAAATTGACGAGTGATTTATACGATCTTTTCCGCGGGCGGGGAAAAGCGTTTTTTAGCCGTAAAAAATTTCGAGGCGACCTTCGAAAAATTCTACGGCACTTTACACGACGAGCTATATCAACTGCGCAGGGTTGAGCGAGTAGTGTAATATCGGAAGTATCCATAAAGATCGTTGTTTCTTTCTTCAATATGCACAACAGCGTCCATAGATTTTTTTTCCCGAAACCATCCCTTTTTTATGTACGCAGCCCCGGCCGCACCCCCCGCGGCCGAGAAAGCCACAAATACTTCAATAAGCGAAGGACACGGCTCTCTGGCCGCCATATTTTTTCACTTTCGTATATTATACGAGAAAGAGAGGGAGAAAGTACTTCCGCCATGTGTCGCGGGCATGCGAGCAATTTTTCAAGGAAAACGTAAACACAGCAATATGACCGCACGTGTCGATGCGGTTCGGGAAAATTACGGGGGCTGTGTGAAAGTGGGCCGCCAGAAAGAGGGAAGTCGATCACCGAGTCAATGGTTCGATTTCTGTGCGGAGGGCAAGGAAAGTTGTGGACGAGCGAAAAATCACACTACGGGGTTTCGTTTGCGTCGCTCAAAATCATTTCAATGTATATATACGCTGCACACATTGTTTCAGAGTGCTCGTAGACCTAAGACGTTCTTAAGCGCAGCGACGCCACGAGCGAAAGTGCGCATTGGTACTGCGGCGGATAACCACCCACTGACCGGGTGACTACGATATTTTCAAAAGATGCGGGCGGTAAGAGGTTAAGCCTCTAAATAATTTTGTCAATAGGTCGAAGCTCTCGAAGCGACTGTCTTTTCGCAAGCTCATTTCGACCCAGTCCTGCGCGCGCGCGCGCTTTCTCTTTGCGTGGCAATTAGGGAAAATTCGAAGATCGAGGAGAGAACTTTGTCGTATGGCGCACTGGTGTATGCTATAGCTATATGTACAATAGAAACGAAAAAGCACGGCGAATCCCAGTGTCGACCTAAACGAATTCGTCAAGAGCCGCGGGGGTCCTCTTTTCATACTCGGTCCAAGGCCCTAACCGAAAACCAGCCGATGTGCATGTGCAACAGCAGCGGCAGTTCTCTCTCTCCCTCTCTCTCTCTCTATAGGTATACCTATAGGTATATCTATATCTGTATATACCTAAACGTATACGCGAAACAAGTCAATTCAGGCGCCGACTGCTTTTTATTTTTCCCTCGTATAAATCTATACTATTCCGAGAAATTTCACGGCTTTGGAGACTAACGAGACTGAGCCTCTATACTTTTATTTTCGTATATCCGGAGGAATGGATTCCTTTCAGAATTATGTCTATACAAAAGCTCGACACTCGATGAATCGAATACAATATGCTAGTTTTGCAAAAAATACAAGTCTCTCTTTTCACTTCGAAATCGATAAGCTGATGTGTAGTGTAAAAAAAGTTGCATAATCGTGTGAACATCTGAGTAAGCTCTGTATCAAACTATTGTGTGTATTTCCTATAAACTATACGTATATGCTCACGTATACATATAGTGCACGCACAATGAACTAAAAAGACTTACTTAAACTCGGGCGAAAATTGTAATTAATTATTCACAATGATTTTCAGAGAATAGATACTAGAAGAAATCGGATTATTTCAAAATAGACTGGATTTTTAATAATATTTCTTTTTTATAATATGATATTGTCAATTGAATTTATTACGAATTTTATTAGATTAATACATACACAAGATTTAAAATATAAAAAATGTAGATGCTAAGATCGTTTTGTGAGTGTCTTTAATTTTTATTTACAATTAGCGATTAATAATTTTTTTAATACAATATTTTTCTGCTCAATTACTTTGTAACGAAAATGTCTTATTCTGGGTATTACAAATTTACATATACGCTTGCAAAAAGTATGCACAAATAAAATTGGTCAAACAGGTATTGCTTGTCAATTATATTCTATTTGGTATGTTCTAGAGAAAATTCCTGTTACATTTCTTATGGTTTCATATCAGCGATCGATCAGCCACTGGAGAAATAAAAGAATGTGAAAAAAAACCTCTCAAAAGTATATATTTTTTAATAATGTTATTCCTGAGTTATTAAAATTATAGAAGCTACACGCCTGCAAATACATTTATGCTTCTAACTCGTTTATTTATTTAAATGATTTTATTGTGATATTAAAATAAGATTTATTATATCTGTATGCAGTAAACGTATATACTGATAACTATACCTATATGTGTTAACGTCTGTGCGTCATTTATTTACTCACGTATATAAGATATTCACTGACCCCAGACAACCTCGTTTCAAACCAATTAATTCACAGATTTAAAGTTCCTTTTTTGCTCGCAATCAAAAAATGTACTCACTAACAACATAAGTTTATAATCAAATTACCTTGCTTATGTGAGTACATTATTTATTGATAAAATTTAATATTATCTAATAATATAATTATTAAAAAAAAATTAAAAAAATTCCTCTCATTGGCACTATTGCCGTCGCTGCCGAAATAAATTAAACGCTTGTTTTAATTTGTACTATAGGGTAAATCTGAATATATAGGTATAGTCTTGGTTGTTTTCGAAAAATGTTTTCCGTTAGAAAGTCGAGAGAGTGAAAAGACCACACCCGATTGTACGTAGGGGGTACGTAAACGACCTTAAAAGTCTAAGAGAAATGCTATGGATACGGGACAAAAGCGAGAAATAGACGTCACATCGAGACTCGCACGCAGACTGATCGACCTCGCTTTCCTATTTTTCACGATTATATTCTTATGGTTACAGTTCTACGGGCAACTTTCTCAATGATCCTTTTCGTAATGGACTATATATATATATGTATAGCCTTTTACCTATAGACACTTTGTCTTTCCAAGTTGTCATGGGGTGAACAATGATGTTTTAGTCGACGTTCACCCGACGACGGCCAAATATTTTAGCGAATGGATATACATATACTGTCTCGGCCACTACTGGCCTACTAATAATACCCACTGCGCAAGATGGATCGATATGCGTTAATGCTTATAATTTTGTTTCCACTTCCGTAGGAGCACTCAACGCCCGATATATCGTATACTAACGAATTAATCGTGTTCACCGAAAAAAGGGGAGCTGTTATAGGTTCGATCGAGCGCGTAAGCGCGATGGCATGTCTAATCATAATAACAACCCCCGTAAAGATTCTTATCGCCGTGTGCAAAACAAGTGAATGGCATTAGAAGTAACCTATCGATGCTATCGCTCTCTATAGTCGTCTATAGGAAATCACTTTCGCTCGTATCGACGCTTATAATCGCGTACTCGGGGGGTCGAGCCGTTGCCCCCTCCCTCCCCCACTGCCTCTTTATACACGAGAATTCTCTCAAGATTCTCGCGACTCTCGTATATAGACTACACTATACACAGACACACAAATATACTCTCTCGAGCCTTATCAATTTACGAGCTTTTACTGTCGATCCGCTGCATATGCTCGTATAATAATGCACCTCACTCGGGAAACGCTCGACCTTATATTTCCTCGTAATATTCCTTATTGTCGTTGTAATGGCCGAAGCGTGTTATAAGTTTATATAGTGTTCGTCGTCCTCGTCGTCGCCACCGTTTGACGCACGTGTATATAAAGCAATTATTTTTTTTAACAGGATTAACAGCCAAACTGCACTTTCCCAGGTGCAAGATTTATTGTAATAAGCTCTCTCTGTCCGCGTGACTTTCGGAAAAGTGTGTATAGCCCTAAATTCTCGGTTAATAGTGTGATTTACGGCGGAAGACGAGCAACAAGCCTTCTATAAATTCCTTATTACATATTGGCGGGACTCCGAGCAAAGTCTTTCTTCTAGATATTACGAATAGACATCTCAATACATATATATATACCTGTGTAAACGTGTGTACGCACATAAACATAAACATAATTCCACCTGCCTTCATATTTCCCATGTATGAGAAGAGAATCGGTCACGGCTGCGTTTATTAAGGTACCGATATAGAAAGAGAGAGATGGGCACCTATGTATATTATACACAGCAGAAGACGACGACACACGTGAGAGTTCGGGGCGTGACTGTCCGAAAACCACCAGCATCCCAATACACACCGAGGTTTCTTCTCTTCTTCTTGGGTCGAGAGAGCAGTAGTGCGCGCCGAATGAATCTACCTGACTTATGGGGCCCAGCGTTCTCCGCGCGTTATTTATGACTAAGGTCTCCTACTCTCCGATGCCCCGAGAGAACTTTGACTCTTTATCTCTCTCTCTCTTTCGCCCAGGCTCCTTTTTTTCATCTCTGGCTTTTCGTTTCTCTTATTCGAAGTCACCGAGCCAGGCTAAAATCTTTTTTTCTAAGACTACTCTCTCTCTCTCTCTCTCTCTCTCTCTCTCTCTTTCTGCGTCCCCCCGACTATCGGGAGACGCTAGTTTTCCACTTGGTGAAATCTCTCTCTCTCTCGGACCACTGGAGTTCAATAGAGCGAGCCGAATTGCGTTATGGCATATACACAACGATTTTACACAGATCCAGCGGGTCAAGTGTTTCGAATTCATAGAATTGATAATCTGTATACAACGATATTTTCGTACACGTCTGCATTGAAAATTGTGCAACGCGAAGATGCGATAACACAAAAGGCGATTAGAGAAAGTTAGACCCCCCGCGAAAAGTCGGGTATCGTTAGTACGCGATATATCTCGTATATAGAGACGTTACGTAACGGCGAAAAGATCGTTTAGATCCGAGAGTTAGAATGAAAGAAAAGCAGGCAACCGAAATTCTCCAAGTCCGGCTGCAACAGCAGCAGCGGCAGCAGCAGCAGCAGCAGCGAGACCGTAAATCATCAAGGGAAATCCAGCAAAACCACTACCGGCTATAAAATTTTATGGTGTTTGGCCCTTTAAGTCGAAGTTCCCTCTCTTTTCGCGCGCGATTCTGTGCAAAGGCGCGCGCGGCGCGTCGTATATCTTGTGCGGAAGTGAAACTCTCTTTCTCTCTCTCTCTCTCTCTCTCTCTCGCTTGTAGTGTCTGGTACGCTTACCTCCACAACCTTCGATTAGTGTTTCAACAATATCACTGGAGGCTCGATTGTCAATCTCGTCGTCGTATGCGACACAACGAACCTTCGTCCTTTTCTGAAATGCACTAGAGAAAAAGTTGGAAAGTTAGGTCTTCTCCCTTAACTTAATATACGACTGACTTATTACCGATCGGTGATTTACTACTTTCGCGTATACCAGAACACGCTGCAAACGTTTCTGCAGCTCTTCTACATCGCGGTTACTTCTCGAGGTCTTGAACCTTTACGATCGAGTCATCTTTTGAACTGTCTATTTTTTTTTTTGCGTCATCCTGCGAGAAAGCTGAAAAACTGACTCGAATGTACCTATAGTTACGCCAGAGGGATTTATTAACGGAAACCAATTGCGGATTTCTCCTGCATAATAGCTGTTGCGAGGAAGTCTTGCTAAGATTTATTTCTAGCAATCCCTCTTTTTGCCAAAGCTGCTCGATCGCGATCGCGAATATTCAATGTGTGTGTGTGTGCACCAGACTCGAGAGCTTGGGATGCGATAAATTTTTCTCTCATTAGGTCATTAGAAATAGTTTGCCAAGAGTCGCGATGATCTCATCAGTCGTGCGAATTCTTCCAAAGCATACATACACGCACACATTTCCAATAGGACGAAATTTACGGCTTAGCCTTAATATAATCACGCGACGTTTACCGTATAAAAATACCTGCAACTAAAAATCCGTGGGATATTATATATATACACATAGGAAGTCGCCGGCGGGAACATTCCTCGCGAGACAAAGAGCGTATACAGAAGAAAAAAAAAGGTATCGTAAGTTACGCAAGAGATCGGCACGCTCGAAAGATTCACCAAATGTTCGGGAAAAAGTAAGAAGGAGGGGAAGAGAAAGAGAGAGAGAGAGAGAGAGTCCTGACCAAGTGACTCTCTCGGGACCAGCGCGCGCAGAATCCGAAAAATGACGCGAAGTCGCTACAGGTATAACGATCTTCGTTCTCTGCTCCCTCCTTAGCTCCGAAATATAAACTATTTCTGGGAAGAGCCAAGTCGTATATCTTTGGAGTACGACAATACCCACGCCCGAGTCACTCACCCACTCACCTGTGGGCCTTCTCTCTCTCTCTCACTCTCTCTCACTCTCTTTTTCTCTTCTCGCCTTCTGTGTATACCTATACATATTTATACCTAGGAATTACACGCATTTGTAAAATATAATCGAGTGGTTTTATAGGATTTTTCCAAATCTCGTTATGTAGCAACCTGTTTCGAAGCTTATAACCATACCATATATCTATAATAGACGGGTAGGACAGGCGTTGTATCATCGTATCACGTGGCGCGCAAAATCGTTTCCGCATAGATTTCCTTGCACACCTGTTGTTGAGGCTAATTATCGCGAGGTTCGTCGCGCGTTATGTACATAACGGTTCGCCCTTGGTAACGAAGCCTTGACGGACTTATTTAGAACGCGCGTTTATGTGGGCTCGTTTTCTTCTAGGCTTCAAGTTCAAGGATCTTTGAGAGTTTTTGTTATATTTATACGCCAAGGTCTCGTTTAAGTGTGAAACTCACGAATATCGGAAAAGGATTGATGCGTTTCACTACTTCCGCATGTATAAATTGTAATGGGGTGAGATTTATTGTATATTTATGAAGGGAAGGAAATATTTTAACGGACAGAGAATACTAAGCGATTGATTAATTAGATTGTTGATAAAATAATGTTCAAGTATTTTTCACATACACTACTTGATTAAGTACTACTAGTACGAATCACTGTGCTGTCTTAATTGGCTTAAAATTAATTTTGATTTTTTTCATTTTAATTATAGTAATAAATGTAGATTCTCACATTGTTTTGATACTGTATAATACTTATACTTTCCCACTGATACAAGATGCCTTTCTATACATTGTATCGATGCTGTAGACACGACACAGTCATGATTATATACGTGTAATATAGGCATTTTAGCCATAATATGGGATGATTTAGCTGATAACTTTATTTTTAGCTAGAAACAGAACTCGATTAACAGGTTGCAACTAATACAGATAGTTTTGTAGTCTATAAATGTATCTTCATAAATTTTTTTATGCTGCTTCGAATGATCAAACCTTTTTAAAATTTTATTTTAAGACTTATACGGCTTATAAATTTATCGTCACTTATATTTACAACCTTGAAAATGTTTTAATTGAATATTTGACAAAAAAAGCTGCCTCTTGTATTTTTATCGCAAAGTTCTTTCCTTAAGAGCTACAAAAAATCGAAACTAGAAATAAACCAAAAAGGCTGATAACACTGACTACTCGGTCTCTGTCTCTCGGTAATTTGGAAACGGGTTGTGAAAAAAAGAAGCAAAGGACAGTCAAAAGTTATTAAAGAGAAAAAAAATTTGGTTTGACCGGTCAATCCGTCAGAGAAACATCCATATAATATAACATCCCTTATCTCCAGATAATTACAAGCCAAGCGATTAGCTATTCAGCGTATCCCTTATCTCTGCCCAATTAATTTACATACGGTTCGTCTCCTATCTTCCGTATAGCTATTCTCTGCCAACATCTTTATTTTCCGATCTATAGCAGCAGCAGCAGCAGCAGCAGCAGCTCTTTGAATCAATCGCGTGGGCCTCTCCCGCGGTTATCTCCGGATCTCCTTACGGTCATCAGACATCGTCTGGCTGCCGTTGCTGCTGCTGCTGCGGCTGCAGGCGCGAGAACGGTGGCGGCAAACGACATGTTAGTGTAGCAGCTGGCATTTTATCTCCGGCTGACTATCTCGTGTCGCGCGGCATTAGTCGAGGCATACGTATATCCACACGCGCGTATACCTATATGTATACACATATATATCCCGGACGACCGAGTCACGACGACAGATTCTTATCTGGAGACACGCTGTCTCTTCCTTCGACGACGCGCCTTACCCTACTGTATATATATAGGCGTGTACGTGTATTATACGCGACGCAAGATTGCGGTTGCTTTCCATTCTTCTTTCTTCGACCTCATCCCTATTCTTCTCGTGCTCATGCGAATGTACATATAGATGCAGACACACACACACACACACACACACACACATACATGTACACGGACTTCGTGGATTTTTACTTTTCTCCGAGATTTTTCGTCGAACGCGCGTAGTGCGGCGCAGGATTATACGTGTTGCGATAAAATCGAATCGTCGTCTCTCGCAGAGATCTACAAGATAGCTTCACACAATTACATTGTAATGATAATCCGATTGGCTTAGAAGGAATTTCTTCGCATTTCCATTTTTCCGTGTAATTGGTGGAAAAAGGAAAATAAAGGGATGCGGAGAGAAAAAAAAAAAGAAACGGGAGGGTGTATATAATATGTATACCGTTATTTACGTCTGTATAATACAGTATTCATCTCTCGCGTATATTATGCGTATATTATACGCGTATCGATCGAATAAAATCATCCGATTAATTTACTATCGCGTGTATTCAGCTGAGTGAGTCGAAAGGTCGCTTCGTTCGTCGGCGTATGAATAGATGCCATTTGCAATTATCCTTGAGAAAAGAGCGTATCGCCCTCGAAATGATACCTCCATTACAATCAAGCCACCCATTGCGAGAGATATACCCTCCGGAAATGAGCCTCTGACCCTCGCATGAGCTGCTGTTGCTGCTGTTGCCGAGCGCAATGTTTTTCAATTCATTTATTTTTTCTCTTTTTTACTCTTTTAATACATCCCATCGAGGGCTTTTCATTAATTTCTCCCGTCTGTTGTTCGATATACCTTCAATTCATCATTTGAATATACTTCTTATATTTATTCTTAATAGTTCAGAACGGATGTTCAACTTCCTACATGGACATTGAGTGATACATGTATATATGTCTTGGAAAAATAATCACACTGCAGCACGAATTTGATCCTGTAATCTGACCACTATTTTGTTTGTTTGCTTTAAGCTATATCTATATATATATATGTTGAGAGAAAAAAAAACCGTGAAAAGTCACACCACACAGAGTGAATTAGTTTACGGAGACCGGATACAAATATATATATAGGTATGCAGGGGAAGTAGAATAAGTATTTTAGGTCATAATTGAGCTACAAAAGCCCCCTGGATTTCCGAAACGACACCTTTAAATTCTCCCTCAATTCACAAATAGGTATTATGAGCCAGTTAAAACGAGAAATTGGGCCATACACATACACACCTTCTGCGTAATTTCAGGCCTCCGCCTTCCTCTCACAATATCCATGGGCATCGAGTAGGTGGGCTGTTCGTTGTAGGATTTTTCCTACAAAGCAACCACCCAGGAAGGCTCGAATTCTGGAAAATCGGACCCATCTTCTCTTTTTTTCTCTTCTTTTCTCCGCGTTATTGCAGGGCCTGGCATTTCGATGGTCCAGTTTTAGCGCTCAGTCATTCCTACGATCGCGGACTTGCGGGAATAGATACATCCCTTTTTTTTTTCTCTCGAAGAGCTGTATAATGTAGGGTCTGCACGCGGAAAAAGCCATATATCTCGCTGCTAATAATGGGCCTGTTTGGAAGGATGCCACGGGGGATGATCGTTTTACTAACCACTGCCGTGCAAGGCTGTATTGTTTGCGACTCTGTTTGCACGGGCTCGATTTCCTGCAGGAGGCTTCTATACTCCCCCACACGCGCCAACACCTTTGTGCCTCCAAATGTTCGACTCTGCTCAGTGTCTATTTTGTGACCGGAAAATCTTCCGGGAATCGAAGTTGTCTTTTCTGCAGCAATAGTAGTTGCAGCTTGGACAGGAAAGAGAATGTAGTCTACAGAGAGAGATATATATAGTATAAAGGCTCTTCTTCTTTAAAGTCGTTTATTTTGAGGCTACGTTAGGTACGCTCCTCTGCCGTTTCTGCTGCTGCTGCTGCTGATGCTTTTCTCTTTCTGTGTTATGTCTCTCGATTGATGATCTCTCACCTGCCCACTATAAACATTCCACCTTTGTCGTGTGGCTCTTTGCAAATGCCAGGAAGTCTTGCTTGCCTTCTGGGACTTGTTGGCTTCTCTTCTTCTCTATTTGCTTTCTAGTTGATCTAAATGTTTGTTTATGTTTTTCTAGGATGTCACTGCACTGGGGAATTATCAATATTTTGCGGTGTGTTTGTTATGACAGCAGGTCGTTGTGTTAACACCTGATGATATTTCGGCGTTTGTAAAGAGTAGTCGAGAATTTTTCGGAATTTTAATGATTTTTTTTCAATTTCAAACCGTAGTTGTTTCACAATGAGCTAAAAATTTATATCGCTTTCAGATAAACAATTACAACGCAAGGTGATATGAGCAGTCGGTTCAACAGGTCCGGCCAGGCTCAACCGTTCTAGAAAAGAAGTTTATAGAACAAGTTGAAAATGTCTCTACTGAGATATTTGCAACTTCGAGAGCAATGCTATTAAGGTATTGGTGAACGATATGATGAAATTCTATAATCGAAATATGCTTGGGTTTAAAAGGTCTCATTTGACACAACAGCCACATGATACTAGATTACGAGTCTGGAGTCCTGTGATTGCATGTTTTTATTTTTTTTAAGTTAATTTTAATTTTTATTTTCTTTGTACAGCTAGACCAGTTCAGGGAGTTGCTGACTTACTTCATATAATAATTGTATTTATTCTGGTTTGGTAAAAGAGTAAATAAATTATATATATTATTCGAACGTTATATTGAACTACAAACTAAGAACTCCAATATGAAAATGCACATTTACATCATCTGAATCTTTAAATATATTTTAATGATTTTATACGTTAAAAATTAATATTTATGTTTATATCATGTTTATAAATTAATAATACCTCATGTATGAATGCGTGTTGTCAATTGAAACTATTCATTTTCATATACCTAATAATGAACACAGAATAATGTTTTTATATTACAAAATTAATTATTACCCAATTAAGAAATTCGTTTATTTCATTAAGCAAAATATTCCTTATAACATATAGTACGTAAATGTGCATAGTGTATGTGTGTGTGTGTGTGTGTGTGTTTATATTGTAAATTAATAACTAATCTAGCAATGCGTATTGGCAATTAAAGTTATTGAATTTTTTAACATTTTGTCAGAATAAACAAACTTTAGCGAAATAAATATAGTAAGCGAATCTGTGAAACTTCGTAAACTATCCGTTAATTGCATCATCCCACGATTCAAATCTATTGAAGATCCCAAGTCGTGTTTCTTAACCAAGCAATTTCATTATCGCAATAGGTAATAGAAGTAGCACATTCAATCCATTGCACAAGATTGGAAATATAAACTTAAAATCAAGCCTTATACAGTAGTATGATTAATCCATTAGTCTCAATCCATTCTTGCAAATTCGATTTCCCTTTCCATAGAGGCTCGTTCAAATCCACGTCGTTTCAAAGAAGCTTGTAAGTACATCCATATCCAGCACAGCTCTCTATCTCTAGAAAGACAGACGGACAGACAGATAGACAGACAGTCGGACAGAGGCAGGTCGCTGATACGACTATACGCGTATATAGTGGCGGGCTAAATCATTAGACGCTCTTTCTCTCTCTTGCAAGCGCAGTAAAACCCCCCGCAGCTCCGAGCATTAGTTCATCTGTCTCTTTGGTTCGCTTCGCATCGCGCGCGCGAGCGCTTAACGAGCGCTCGATTTTTTCTCTCCCTCTTTCCCTCTCTCTCTCTCTCTCTCTCTCTCTCTTGCTTACGCGCGAGCCTTTCGGGATATAGCCCGCGCGTAATATATGAATCCCACGCATCGAACTCGAAGCACCGCGGGATACGCCGAGCGACATGTGTTCTGCTGCTCTTTCTCTCTCTTTCTTTCTCTTCGCCATTTTTCTCCCTCTAGAACTCTCTCTCTCTCTCGCTATTTGTTTCTATTTTTTTGTTTTTCATTTCTCAGCCCTATCGCGCGCGGCTCTGATAGCGCGCGGAGAGGCTTTGTTGTGTCGGCGTCTGCGCGCGTCGATTCCGAGAATATAACTAAGTGCCGTGGAGTTTCTGAAAACGATGATAATTATGTATTGCGCACGTGGCGCCACTTTCTTTTTTGGACATTGTATTTGCGAATATCGCGACGACTCGTTTATACGAGTATCGGGTTTCGTGGGAATTTCTTGCGTTGCCGAGTTTTTAGCTTTAATTTGAAAAAAATTCTCGTCATCTATATGTATAATAAAACGATCGTTCGCTTTCGAATTAATATACGTGTAAATTACACACACACACACACACGCACACACAAGCGGTCACGACACGAGAAATATATCATTTTAGTGTGTATATATACATGTATATATATATACTATAGAAGACGGTTCATTGTGCCTTTTTTCTGCTTTGATCCTTTTTCTTTTATTCACAACCCTAAATTCCGTATTATAGCCGAATCCAAGAGTTCGATAGCTCTCGACAACAATACTGACCATTCGAAAATTACTCATCGCGTGCCATCTGGAATTTTCAACATTTGGTCGGCTGATGCTTACGAATCGAATTATGTATAACACTTTTTTTTTCATTTCTACGCCTTCGATGCAGGCAAATCCTGATTCGGCACGCTCTCGTTCGGTCGAATGAAGCTATTAGCCTTGCGATCGAACAGATATAAATTCAACCCATACAAATCGCATCAATTTGAATCGGAAATAAGCAGCCTTCGTCGCTTACACATACGGCAGCCGATTACATAGCAGTGCGCATCTCGTCTCTACCCGTGACTATAAAACGCGCATGTAAAACACGAGTATGCGCGACCGGTACAAATCTCGTATACATGTATAATGTATATATATATATGTATGTATAATACAACGGTGTATAATATAATCCCGTTCTCTTCGCCATTAAGTAAACATCGCATTAGAACGAGAGAGCTTTTCCCTCGTCGTACGTATAATAAGCTAACAAATGTCTTATGCATATAAAATAATAAACCTATTAGTCACGGAATGAACTTTGTTCGTCTTATTATCCCGTTTATTTATTTTCTCTGCTGTGTCTTCTATTGGATTATAGCGCCAGTGTGTCACTGCTGCATTCAAGCTCGGGATTTATGGAGCGGTTGGTCATTCATAAAAATATTATTCAAATTTAGTCGGAGGCTACAGTCTAGACCTCTCTCCCGTAATTACGCCCCCGATCAAAGATCCTTTCTCGAATTTTAATGTCTACTCCGCTCCGATCTTCCTTATCTGTTTGGCCGATCTTTTTTATCTCGATATTTCGGCTCGTCGACTCTTTTGATAATGATTTCCATCGGGGTAACCCTATAACCTCTCGGTAATAAGCTCGGACGTTCGCTTATAAAAATCGCGATTTCATTGCTCTCTTACGAGTATAGGCGCCGTCGCGACGATCGACAAATTAAAACTCGACTCTCTGTGTCTCGGTGTATATCTGTATATACGCGTGTGTACATATATATATATCTACACACTCGGAGAGTCTCATATATTTTTTCCGAGCCGATATAATAAAGCGATCGCGTCTTTCGATAAATCATACTGGTCTCGTTTTTTCTCTCCCTCTTTCTCTCCCCGAGCAATAAGGTCTCGTTTAGACGTCGTTTTTGGGAATACGTCTTATTAAATTTATAATACGGCCGCTGCTCTGTCTTTTCGTTGCTTTTCTTCTGGCTTTTTCAATTTCACCGCGCGCGTGCTTGTCGGCAATATCTGCGCGGAACCTGCGAATTATTATTGGCATCTCTCTTTCTCTTTCTGTGTCTTTTTTCTTTTTTTTTTCTTTTTTTTTTCTTTTTCGCGAGGAGTTTCACGAGACACATATCGGCCCGCATTCCTACCGTCGCGGCCATAAGCGATATTTCATCGCGCGGGAAACAATTTATGCAGCGTCTCGCGATTATTTCTCCAGATAGGTCATCTTTCTCTCTTCTCTCATTCGCTGCGCTTATATATACATGAGTGGGACGTGCGGAAATTACGGACGAGTATATACGAACGTATACAAAGAGGCCGGTCGACTTCGTCGCGTACAATGAGAGACACTCGCTTTTACGTCTCGCAACTTGCTCGAGTATAAATTTTGGGGGGAAAAATAAATGATAACGCGCCACTGGTTCGTAATTAAAGACAAAGCGTCTTCTTGAAACTATGAATTAGCTATATGTACGAGAACGAATCGCGCGAGTCAAGCGCTATAAAAAATTCAAAATTATGAGATTAAATACTACTTCGTTTACTGCTGTCATAAATTCATTCGAGTGTTCCGCCTGGTAAGAATTGTCATTACTGGAATTGTATGCTTGTTCCATTAGTGGCTTCTTACGATCTTGAGTTGTTACTTAACACGGTTGGATAGAACGTTTACAGAATTATTTTTAAATAGTTGTACGCAAAAGGTGATTGAAAACTACTAACTTGGTGTATTATATAAATGATTCGTGTGAAATGGTATATTATTTGAAATAACTCATTAATTAACGGGGAGTAATATTGTTTCTTGACAACCGAACAAAATAATGTAATAGAGAGTTTATAAAATTTGTATGAAAGAATGTTGAAGTAGTTGAATAAAAAAGCTCATCCCTTGCATTAATAATAATATTTAATAATTCATACACGCGATAGCAATGTGAGTCCGTTTACGTTCGTAACCATATTTTTCCACATTCGAGGCACTTTTTTTTGCACAACTATTTTTATATGTATATAAATTATATAAAATTTCTATTATCTACAATTTTTATGAACATTCCATTCAACTGTTTTAGTTAAATACCAGGATTATAAGAATGGGTCTATATTCTGATAAAGCAGTCATTTAATGTTCATAGTATTGTCAGATTTGAATTATAAAGATAAACTTAAAAAAGAAATTTTCGAAAAATAGAGTTAGAGCATTACAAACCTGCTGATACAGCTTGAGTTGAAATGATAATTAGACTACATTTATATTGTTTTAACTCTATTTTTCGACAAAATTTTTATTTGTTAATTGGTTAATTTGCCTATATACAGATTTACCTCTTTTCGGATTACGTTTGTAATTTATTCTGGCATTGAATAAATACAATTTTCATCTTGACGTATCAATATTCGTACGAGCTTGGCTTAATCGCTCAATCAGTATACGTAATATTGCAAGCTCGAATGTGCGTACAGTTTCCGAGCACTTAAGTAGTACAGATTTTAGAAGATAATAACCCGATCTTGTCACAGCAGTATTTTTCTATTACCGCGTAAAAGTAAAAAATCGGGATCGTCTGATAAATGACGTAAATTTTTCTGAATTCACCACGGGTAAAGACAGTGTATAGGGAAATGAAATAAACGCATCGCGAAGCTAAGTCCTTACGAATTTGTTTGCGGATTACTTTGTCGTCGAGCGCCGCGTGCGGTCAAACGGCATCTCCTCTTAATTCAGGGATTTTTCAACTTGAGACCTACTCTATACTAAAACCCCTCTTGTATACACGCGCGCGCATATATCGCCGTACAGAGAGACACACGTATAATAGCCCTCGAAGTATAGACTGCATATACGCATACGCATACACACATATATACCTATGTATGTATATATACATATATTCGTAATATAAGGGGAAACAAAAGACAAAACATATCCGCCTGCGTTTTAGCGAGTCATTAGGTCTGGAAAGTCTTTGCTCTCTCTTTCGGAGGAAGCTGTAGCACCAAAGCACATAGGCGATGAAGAGAGGACCCCCCATCTCGCCTTTATCCGCGAGCAAATGCGCGCGTATGTGGGCCACGCGCCTCCTACTACCCCCCAGAGAGTCGTCGTGCACCTCTACAGCAGCAGCCGCGAGAGTCAACTGTCGAGAGAGTAAACGTCCGCGTATATAGTCTTACCCCCTCGTTTGTACAATTCTAGAGAGCTACAAGTATGTGTCAACGACTTTTTTTTCTTCGCTCGAGTATATTTCGTAATATTACTAAGCTGCGAAATTCACTTTATCACAAATGTGTGCAGACAGCGGAACAAACTGCGAAAAAATGATCGTTTCAAGCGAAAGAAACCCTTTCGAGACAAATGGAAAATAATAATAATACTGAAAGATCCTTCAAATGGATTTTAAACGATTCGTGTTGCATTACATGTGAATTGTTCTCGAAATAGTTACCGATATTTCATCTAAAACGAATGTTTTCACTTTAAAGTACATCAAAAAATATGATACGAAATGTTACGTCATTATATTTTTTTCATAGAATTTTAATATACAGGAGAGTATCAATAATATTGAAGAGTAATCATGAAATGATTTCACCACTTGCGGACTATTTTTAATAGAAGCCTCCTACTGGACAGAAAATACAAGTCATTGAAAGTGTAATCATTTTGTACAAAAAGTTGAATTTTGTAGTAAAAGGAACGCCAGTATTTAATGTTAATTAATTAAATAAACTTTGCCTCGCAGCTATCGTTTCTTTCACTACGCAGGGCGAAAACTGAAAAAAGCGACATTTTCATCGGTTAAAAAAATAAAATAACGACTGATCGTCGTGTACCAGGTGGTTGATTCTCGTCGACAGTAGCAGTTGTGCAAAGTTGAATAGCAGAGCAGGAGAAAAATCTCGTCGTCGCGCCCGCGGAAATTACAGAGAGGATATCGTCGACGGCGGCGTAGTACAGCAGGTCGCCTCCCAGGGCGCGAGTCCATTGAATCGTCAACGGTACCCCGTAGTATATCCGCGCGACAATGGCTTATACATCCCCTGTTCCTGGGGCGTAATGATCGCGGGGGGTCTGTAGTCGCTGAACGCGCGCGCGCTCTCGACGTTTGTTCATATTTAAGCAGACGTACGCTCATATATATATACGCCGCAGGTACACATAATGCACACGAGCGCTTGCATATAAGTCGAGTAATCGAGCGCGAAAGCCGCGAGTCGTTTTCGCGATTGCTCGCGGATTTGGAAAAAGAGCTACCGCTGAGTTAGTGACCGCCTTTTCTCTATATGCTCTTTTCGTTCGATCATCGTTCGCGTGTCTTTTACGTTTACGCGGAGCTCATTCGAGTGACGCTTATGCGAGAACAGTGTGTGATCGCGGTGTATAATAGACTGGAACTCGTGACTGGAATCCTTTCTTCTTTTTCATATGTAATTCTTTTTTTTTTCTTTTTCAGAACGCCGTACCGCGCATTATTCTACTTATAGTCATATGAGGCTCTTTAAGCCGATTCTCATAGTGATAGCGGGTATTTTCATACCCGTAAGCGTGATGCTTACGTGTGGACATACGCATATGTATATATGTAAAAAAAGAGAAAAAAGTTAGAGTATAGAATGAAGCGATAGGTCGCGAGTGTTGGTGTATATGAATAAATCCACGAGATACTTGAAATACATACACTGATTGGAGCCTTTTTTTCTATTCCTCGGAGTCATCTGAGTGAGAAAGAAGCTTACACTTTTAACTGCGAAATTAGTTTTTCTATTTAAACAACACTTATAACGATTTTTTAATCTTATTGAGATGGGAGAATTTTCGAGAATTTCGTTAAGCACTTCTTCGCATACTTCAAGTAATTGTATTGAAAGAGCTTCGATGTAAATAAAAATATGTAAAAGTATATAATAAATTATCATTAAAGATGTGCAAAAAAAAATATACGTATAAACAGGTTCCGTTTATCGATAATAACCAGTTTTTTATGATTTTACTTCAAATCCTTATAATTTTTCTCCTAAGAGGTCGTTTTTCGTTGATATCTTTTACAAAGTAAATAGTTTTTTTTCCTATTTATTGTGTAATTAATTATACGTATATATACCTATCAAAATGATGTAAAAACAGTTTTAATTGATTAGTACGCACATGTATATAGCTAATCGCGTTAACGATAATAATCCAGTACTAATGAAAATTAATGAACTCTCTGTTAGGAAACGTTATAAGTATTTAAGCAAATAATAATATACCAATCAAGACGTGTTCAGCAGCTTCACGTTTAAAAAGTTATATGAATTGGCACAATTGCATTAAAAATAATATTTTCCATCTTGAAATTCAAATCCGCGCATCGAATCTAAAGTTCCGGTTGGTAAATCTATTTGCGAAGATTTTCGCATTTTCCATAAAAAACGGAGTCGTTTCGAGTATCTCGTGGATTTGCTCATATATGTACTGTATATACATTTGAACACGAGAAGAAAAGTCTTTGGCGGAAAAAAATAAGCCGGCTCATGCTCGGGATGAGTAGTCTTCTTTTCGATCAAAGTCGACCGACCTCGCAGCCTAATCATCGACGTTAATTCTTTACCGAAGCTGATTATCCGTTACATTCCACATCGTACACAACGTATGTATATAATATATATATATATATATATATATCTGTATATATGTGCATGTTACGGTTGATAAAACGGAAACAATTGCAAATATTATACATTCTATCAGCTGCGACACGTGCTGAGCTCAAGTATATCAACGTATCTGGGAAACATCTGCGCGTGCATGACGCGCGCATATACATATATATATATGGCTATATGCATAAAAGAATACGATACTCGAATCTGAACTCGATCGAAAGCTTATACACAAGAGGCAGCGACGAAGCTTCTTCCAGACACTTGATTTCTCTCGCTCTCGCGTCAATGTGGAGGGACTTCTGAACAAGGACGGTTTCTTTCTATTCTTCGCGTGCCGCTTCAATCAGAAGTGCAATATTGTACATGCAGAACACGCGTACATGCGCTCTTTGTGCTCGACTGTCACTTTTGCTGATTGACTATATATATACGTAGCCGGTAATGCTAAATTGGCTCTAAGCTTGGCGATACGTCGTACCGATAGCGCGTGCAGTTAATTTAACCACTACGTAAAATGGTATATTGCTCGTGTATTAAATCGACGCTATCGCTCAACGCATTAGCCGCCGTTATCTTTAGGTAAATTACCGTGCGCTCTCCCCGCATGTACAACCGATTGTTTTTATCGCAATATAATATATATGCACAACCAACGAAGCTATACATCGACTCGTAAACCATAGATGTATATTTTCAAACGAATATATATATATATATATATATATATATATATATATATATATATATATATACACACACACATAGGCAGAGCTTTGGAAATAAGAAGAGTGAAAAAGGGTGATCGCGAACTCATAGACCATAAATCGGTTGCTGCTGCATACTGCGCGCCGAGAGAGCTACGGCAGTCGCTTGCGTTGACAGGGGCGTAACGCGGCTGGCTCGCGGCTTTTTATCGCCGGGGCAGGATCGTAAAGTCATGCCCGCGCTCACCTCTCTATGTATATCGCGCGCGCGCGCGCGCTCGCTGTCGGCGCTGCGCGCTGCAGCCGAGTCACGCCTCCCGCGGCGCCTGTTGTCATTGTCGGGATACCGGCGCACGCACGCGAATATATGTATATGTAATATATAGATCGACTGTGCATAGAGACAGAGAGAGAGAGAGAGAGAGAAGAAAGATCGGTATTTGGTAGAAAGAGAGAGGTAGACTTGAAAGGCCGCCGAAATCGTGAACGATGACTAATTGATCGACTATACAGACTCTCGCTTCGATGTATTATGATTGTAGATGCTCTCTCGCTCTGGATTAACTAATGATCTCGGTGTAGTATATATAATACACTGTGAGAGGGTGGCATTGTACGTTAAAGAATCGCCATCTGTATATAAGATCTTGCTCTCTCTCTCTCTCTCTCTCTTTCTCTGTTGATTATTTTGAAAATTTTCTAATAAAACCGGTACAACCGGCTTTTACGCGAGTGTACCCGCTTAATTGAAAATGTACAGCTCGACACGAGTTAGTTTTGTATAATTATACGCACGCGATGATTGCTTTGCCATTCATTACACACGCATACGCACAAATCGGCAGCATTTTCATGCTCTCGATTTTCCCGTTCATTAATATTGATCAGCGCATAATTATTCATCATTATATAGGCTCTCGTTTATAAAATCCGCGGTGGAAAAGTAAAAATCGTTAATGCCGATCTGAAAGATCGGCAACTTCATTAAACACACTTTTCGATCAGTCGATAAATTAAAACTCCCGCTGCCGATACGTGCAGTATATTGCGCATCTCTTGCGTTGATATCTCTCGGAAAATCGTTCCAGCGATATATAGATCTATTATACACATACATCTACAGTCTCGCATGTGTAGAGAGTCATATCCTCTATCTCTCTCGCTCTTTCGGTGTTAAAAGTCGATCCCCTTCCTATACGTGGCTTTAGCCGCCCCGACGAGTCCCGCCCCTCGACTCCACTGGGAAGACCAATCGGCGCGCTCGAAGCTTTCTGCTTCCTATACCGGCCGCCGATGCACCTCTTCGTCTTTTTTCTGAGTCCCTCTCGTTACTTTCGGAGAGAGGACTTCTTGTCTCAACGCCATCTTAGACGGCCGCGGACAGTATCAGGGCCGATCTTATCGATACACCCTGGGGGGCTTAACGTCGCTGTCGTAGTCGTCCCCTATACTGTCCTTTTATATATTTTATATATATATATATATATATATATATGTATATCGTCTCTCTCTTTCTCTTGCACTCGAGATATTATAGCAGCTGCACATCGTCGTTGCGCGATTATTATTCTTTCCGAGTACTCACGGTTGAATCAGACGACGTGAGAGAAGAAATCGTCGCGCAATCGCTACTCTCGCAGTTCTTGCACTCGGTGCTCGTTATATCGTCAAGAGCATTGACTGCGCGAGTTAATTGGCTTTAATTTTCTCCGCTGCTGTGCTTTGTTAATTTGTCATTCGTAATTTATTGTTTCGTCCAGACCCTATAATCGGATTCAGTTTCTCTTCGCGAATCACGCTTCGGCGTGAATTTCCGACGTACAGCAATTCTCAAAATGTAAAAACAGCGTAGTTTTCCTGCTGCACGTTTGAATGAAAGCGCTTGCGCGCACCTGAAGCAACGGATCACCAACGGACGCACGCACACGCATACCTTCGCGTCAACGTCTAGAAAAGTCAGATCGTGAGAAAATCGCGTAGAACCGCGCGGACTAAACGTTCCGTAAGGCGGGTCTCGTATAATTTGCACTTCCGTTCTCATAAACGGGAACCCCAAGGGACGCCTATACAATCGACTCGGCGGCGGTGTGCCGAATAAAGGCCCCCAGCGAATTTCGTACTATATACTATATATATGTATACACCGAGTAACCTGATGCCGGGCGTAATCGCGCAGGTGCATTACGCTGCAGTCGAACTACATAAGAGAAAAGAATCTCTGGACTATGAGCTTTGTGTTCTACTGCGAGAGTCAGCGAGTCTCTCGTACTCTCCTTTTTTTTCTTTGTATACCTTCAAAGATCTCGAATTCGTCAACGTACATGAGTACTTGACGCGGAGAGTTACGCGTGCTTTATTGTACGACGATGGGTACACTTGTGCTCTGGGGCGTGTGCGTCGAACATTAAAAAAAAAAAAAGACGAAAGAATGAAGAAAGAACGCGGAGATGCTGGAATAATGCGAGGGGTGGCAAGAATGGAGTATAAAGGTCGGTTGGAGAGTTAAATATTTGAGCTTACCTTGTGACGAGGAGAGAGTAAGAGGGAGAGTCGTAAATAATTTTTGTCCGTCGAGAGGTGCTCCAACCGATTTCTCTTCTCCTTCTTTTATTTTTTTTTTCAAAAGCTCGTTGGAAGCGTGCCTTGACTCTTGAGATGCGTGATATCCGACGTAAATAACTCCTGACGATAATGAATATACGCAGGTGTTCCAAAGTCTTAATCACTGTATGATGTATGCATAAGATTGTGCATAATTATTCACATGGTATCTCTCCTCGTAAATATTATTACCGGCGCTATGTAAATTCCGACAAACCAATGCGATTCTACGCGTTATTTCACGAATAATAATGTATACAGGAAAGGTAGATTTAGAAAGGGAAAAATAAATATTCAAATGTTGTTAAAAATATTGGAGAAATACTCTGTCAACAATTTTGACGAACAATTGAGAGTCTTTTGAGAGTCATTTCTGTCGTTCTCAGTCAGCACCGTATGCAGTGAGTTGTCTTGGAAACAACAAATTCAATACGATTGTGATTATTTTGTAATTACATTTTTGACGAGAACTGTAGGCAACCTGTTTCTAAACTTCAGTTATGCTAGGTTCAGTCGGAGTCACGATTATATGTATAGAGTAAGCATTTTAGTCATATAACGAGATAGTTTGTTTCGTAATATTATTATGTATATCTATAGAAACATAGCTCGACTTACAAATTGCGACTAATAGATAGTTGTGTAGTCAATAAAGACTATATATGATTGTTTTACGCTGTTACGAATGATCAAACCTCCTCAAAATTGGACTTTAAGACTTAAAAGACTTCCACATTTATACATACGACTTTGAAGGTATTTAATTCATATTTTATTAAAAAAATTCCTTTTGAGTTTTTAATGAAAGACGTTTGAGCAACAACAAATTATTGCAAAAAAATACACAGAGCACGAAGAAAAGGTGAAAATGCCAACATAGACTCTCCGTGACAAAAATCTAAAAAATTGCATAAAGGTATGATGCAGTGGCAAATATACAAAATTACTAAAGAGAAAACAAATGTTTACCGGCCAATCTGCCAGAGCATCAACCGTGTACATACATCAAGAAGTCGAGAAAAAAAATGAAATACCTTTCTCTTGAAAGTTCGACCAAACCGCTTTAACGCTAGAAAGCACAATTTTCACCTCGAGCAGAAAAGACAAATTCCTTAGCACTGAGTATACTATCGGTACCTGTGTCTCAAAGGGTTTAAGCTTGAGCGCGCGTCTCTGTACATAAAAGACACCAGGATCTACAAAATGCTCACTACATCTCCCTCTCAAGTATCTACAATACGTATATACATATATATACACACATATATATACACCTCATGTTTCACAGTAGTAGTCCCTTTGGCGGCGGTCTTACGCGACAAAGCTAATACGCAGTTATTAGTCGCGCGCCGTGTGCTCTTTCGGTTTTGCGCCCCAAGGCTTAGTATACGCGCGCGATGTCCCACGGCGAGCGCCGCCGCGCGCAGACTCCCGTAGGGGTTTCGGCAGCTCGAGCCACGCCTTGACAAGTCTATATCGTGGAATTTAATATACTCCGAGAGCGAGTGAGAAAGAGAGAGTGAGAGAGAGAGAGAGAGAGAGAATTAACAAAGACTCCGAGTGCGGACAATGCAATGCAAACGGATTTCTCAAAGGACCTTATCGCCTTATTATACTTGTACGCGTGTGTGCGCGCGCGCATAGGCTTTACCAGTGCAGAAACACACCGACTTGTTCGTTACGAATAATTTTTTTTTTTTTTTCGTTTCGTTTTTCGCATGCACACCTCATTACGTCGAAGCGCAACTTTGTTTCCTCAGCGGGGTTACCACCGGAGCGCGCACTGGCTTTTTTTATATACATTTTCATAATGCGCTTCTCGTATGCGCTCGATTGATCGCGAACGCTTTGTTATACGGGGATGCGAGAAGAGAAGGATGAAAAAAAAAAAAAAAAAAAAAATTACGGTTGACTTATGGGCACGACACCTGCCAACAGCTATACGCGTATTGCGGATTGCCAAGGTGCATATTTTTCATCGAGTTAACGCGCTCGAGATAGAGAGAAAGAGACTCGGCACTGAGCGAGAATAAGTATATATAATAAGGCGTTATCGAATTAGGTCGTGTTGACTGGTTGGAAATCGTCCTCGTCCGTTTGTTGTGATAAAGCGAAATCTGGCGATTTGATTCTTTCATTACAATGTTGCATTTTGCATGCGGAACTTTTATTATTTTCGTAAGCGAAAATCTCCAGCTGCGTGAGTACGATGATGGGCTGTGCGCAAAGGAAAAATGCTATACCAGTGATTTATCGATCTCTGGTGAATTTATCAAGAGAAAACATAGCGCATACGAGGCGTGGTTTTCGCACGGCAAATTTGCCTCATTATAGCTTTTCGAAAGATTCGTATATAAGTACAAAACACTCGACGACGAAATTTACAAATTTTCGCCGAGTAATGACCGACGAGTAACTACATTAGAAACTAAGCAAAGCTACCCTGGGCGTGGACACATTGTTAGGAAAATACTCGCGGGAATGATCCGGCAATTTGTCCCATTACGTTTCGTGTTCTTGTATGTATACGAATTATGTGTATACACGTAGTGAAAGGGATGAAGGACCCACCCACTTATGCGCGCGCACATTGTCGATTACGACGAAGGTGAAGCGCGATATTGTTATTGAAATTTAGCCTGGCTGAGCAGCGCTATAGGTTTATCTGGTATGTATACCTATAGTGTATATAGTCGAAGCAGCAACAAGTGCCGCCGTCGCATCGTTTGTGCCACCTGCCGTCGTGGCAATATTTCGCCAGACGCGCGAACTACACACTCTTTCTCTCTCCTTGGAGTCCGATGATTTATGAAAGGACCGTGTCTAGCGATTGTTGCCTGAAACCTCTTTCTGTTATATTCACTGTATATATATGTATTATCGCGAGGGCTTTTATACGTATTCGCCCGAGACACAATCTCGCGATTTCGAGTGTTGCCTAACATAGGGATACAATTCGTGTTTCGATTCTTATGTTGTATAATGCTCCTTTGTTCATTTGCATGGATGTTTAGTGTTTGTGTACACTGAAAGAAAGTTCATTGTTGAAAAGAAATGATTGTTAACTAACAATCTTTGAAAGCGACATTATTCGATATATTGCGATTCGTATTAAATGTACATAAATTTTTAACTAAACAAACTTCATTCAGTAATAATAATTGGTTTTTTTTTGTAACAATTACGACTGATTTTAATGATGTGAAATAATTAAATATAAACGATGTGTAATAATAAAGAAATATGAAATGGTGTATTAATTAAATTAGACTTTATTAAGTACCGATTATTTACTTAACAAAGTAGCACTTTTTAATTCTACTTCAGAGTGATAAAAGTAGACGAATTTAGAAGCGTAAATAATGCCATTTTTAAGATTAAAATTTCTAAACTATCCACATATACTCAACCACACTACTCAATATAATACTAATCAATATTGATAAACGTTTGCTATATTTTAGAAAATGTATACTTATTAAATAATAGATGAAGATGTTTTCTGTAATTAAAAGACAAATGAATGTAAAATTATTTTCAGTAAAAGATGACTCAATTACGCTAAATTATTATTAAACAGTGTATTTGTGTCAGTGCAATATATCAAGATTTCATGACTAATTTATTTAAACCTAAATTGTATTTTTAAAATCTATCAATCTAAATCAAATAAATATAATGATCAGATTCAAGTAAATAGTTTCCTTTAACTATCCAAACAAATCCTTATTCGAAATCCAACAAATTTTGATTTTTCTTAATAATTTTCTTTTTTAGTGTACTCTTTTAATTTTAGTAAAAGATAAAAATGTATGATTTAAAAATGGGAGTGGGCGAGCTTTATTGATAAATTTAGAGTAAACAGATGGTACAATACCATATCAAGGTGAATTTTACTTTAACGATAATATTTCGTGTTATTGAGTTGCAATGAAAGAATAACCGATTTATCAATGGTATTAAATTTATTTCTTGTACTTCGCATAACATGTAGTACACAGGTTTTTATTCTAAATTTTTCTATCCAAATAATTAAAAATAATAAATCAACGTTTATTATTTTGAATTATTGAGAAAAATGAATACTACTTTACGTACGTGAAGTAAGTGAGCATTTTACGCATTGAGTATAAGGAAAGATTGGAAACATTGTCATTCTATTGTTAAGCAAGATTAAATTCGCGGTAAGAAAAAAGTTATTAATATAAACATTATATTTTCTTAATATTTTCCCTTAATCTACTAACAAAAATATAAATTTTTTGTCTATCCTTGGGGCAAATTTATTTGACCAAATAGAGCGAATCGTTTAAATAATCGATCAAGGCGTATTTTCACTTGATTAGAATAAAAGTGCAAATAGATATTGAGTTTTGCAAAGGTTATAATCTCTGCAGATAAGATATTTCAACGATTCTTATCGAATCCCATAAATACATACGCCGAGTACTGTATCGCACAGAAAAATTACTTTCACCTGGAGAAGAGCCAACTTTTCAATTTTTTTTTCTTCCGTCCTTCAATATGATCACGTGGTTAAAAGTGCTAATTCTTGTAATCTTCTGTGTTTGTATCGCATTTTCGAAAAGCAACATGCAACGGGTTACGTTTTATTAAATTAGTATTATAATTATTCATCACATTTCGTGGAAGTACATTAATATCATTGAAAACATTAATGATTTACTTTACAGACGGTCGAATTCTCGTATAGTGGACCTTTAGCCTCGGTGTTTACTCCATTTAATAACGACATGTACGTATATATCACAAGATAAATAAATGCATACCATAATAAATTAAACGAATAATAACTTTCATCCATCATATTCGCAGATCTCGAACACTGAACTTATCAGTGATTCCAAAATACGCTGAATTTCTAGTCTCAAAAAATATAACTGGTGTTCTTGGTACTGTATCTTTTATTTTCAAAAACAACCTTCGAAGTGAAATGAGTTTACAAGTATTGTTTTATAAATAGTCGCTGGTACTTATGGACAAGGAACGGCTTTGAGCATCGAAGAAAGAAAGAAATTGGCTGAAGCTTGGCATTCGATCGTTAAGAAGACTAAGCAGCATTTGATGATTCACGTTGGAGGTGCATCCTTAAAAGACGTGAAAGAACTCGTAAGTAATCCATTTAACTCCGACTATATAAAAATGTGGAAATTGATTTTTAAAATATTATAGGCTGCACATGCCGAGAACATTGGTGCCGATTCTTTGCTTCTTCGTCCAGAATTCAATGCTACTTCGACCGATGATATAATTCATTATTTGGAGCAAGTAGGAAAATCTGCGCCAAGAACTCCCTTACTCTTTTATCAAAATCCAGTGTTCAAAGTTAAACGTACGAACGTAAAATAGTTTACATTTTTACCAGTTTTTTTTTTACAACTTTGCCTATACAATTTATGTTGAATAATGATGTCTGATTAACTTCGTTCGGACGCAATAGTTGACGTTGAATATTTTCTCACAAACGTGGGGAAGAAAGTGCCAACTTTCGCCGGAATGAAACACGTTACGGATGACTTTGAAGAGCTCAAAACAGCATGGAGGCTTCGACAAAATTACACAATTTTTATTGGCATGGATGCAGTAAGTGATGCATACGTCTTTTGATTTACTTTTTCTCGCTTAAGGGGGCAAGACACCTTTGATATCTAAATTGCTAAATTGAAAATTTTAAATATTTATAACAATACAGTTATCATCTACACTTATTTTAATTAGAGAAGATAGTTTTACCTTCAATTTGAGAGGTCTAGCTTCGATAGCTACTTACAACAGAAAGTAGAACATACACTCACCGTAGGATTTAAAGTAAACTGATTGCTGGATTAAGCTCAAAATTGCTAGTCAAACTCTGTGTTATAGTCCTTTTAATATGGATGTAGGGATTTAAAATTACATGTCCAAAAAAATTATTAAAAATAAAAAACTGGGTTGTTAAACAATTATTCCAAAAAATTACTCATTTTAGATTGCCAAATTTCTTCTAACCATTCAATTCAAGATCCCTACATGCGTACTGAAAAGAGTGTATCATAGAGTATTACTACCAAATTTGAGTTCAATCTATCCATTGGTTGACTTTGAATTCATGCGGTGAGTGAATTTTCTACTTTCTGTTGCTACCGAAGGGACTTATAGAAGAGCAAGACCTCTCAAATTGAAGGTAAAACTATATTCTATTATTAGGATAAGTGTACATTATTATTACATTGTTATAAATATTTAAAAATTTTGATTTAGTAATTTGCATTTCAAAGGTGTCCTGTCCCTTCAAAGGGAGGAATCTTTGATACGATGACTCTAAAATGAAAATATTTACACTCATTCCAATATTAGATATTTCTAAGTTTCTAAGTCACTTCGTGTTAATTACACCGTGAAATAGCAATTCAGTACCTGGAGGAACGAAAAGAAACCAATAGATGGATAGAGCTCACGATCTATATGGGAATGTTCTTTGAGAATCTCCGATCAGTAGAAATTAAGAGGTTTTAAATTGAATAAACATAACAATCATTAAAAACTAAATCAGTTTTGTAAGCCACTTATCAAAAAAGTTTGTTCGATTCATTCAATTTAAAATCGTGGAATTCATATTATTTATCTTCTGGTATTGGAATATTAGGAATATTAATTGTAGATTATGCCTACCTTATTGATAATATTTTTAATTATAATTTTCCCTCGAGTTTAATAAAAAACAATGTTATTTCATATATCTTTACACAGCACACATTACCCGGGTGCTCGATGGGAATGGATTCCATGATAACGTCTACCTCATCATTTATCCCGGAATTATGTTTCCAAGTATTACGCTATTGTCGAACCAGAACTGCTGATCTTCGGAAAGCGAAAGAGGCTCAAGAAAGTATCGACAGAATCGTTGCGGAAATCGATCGACACGGTACGTTTACTCGAACGCAAAGACGAGCTCGAATATCGAGTTTTCAAATTTTCAATGCTCCCAGTTGGCACAGAGAAGCATATGCATCTTAAGCACACGTGTGCGGAAAAGCTGACCGTCACAATAAACCGCCTGTATACCATAAATCGATGGACACTTCGGGGTGTTGCGTGGGAACTATCTTTTCTTCGAATCCTTCGAACTAGGGCTTTATAAAAAGATTTTATTGTTCGAGTCTCGTACGCGAAATGAATCTGTCTATTATTCGGTAAAAAGTGTACTCCGATAACTGTGCCAATCTAACGCCGCGAGCATGGAAATGTGAAAACTCTACGTATAAATACATACAAGTACATATATAAAATATAATTTCCAATGGAAAATATGGCCGATGAAATATTTGCAGGAGACGACACAGTGACTATGAAAGTCGCAACGAGTATGATATCGGATTTGCCTCTGGGTCCTCCACGACCCCCTTTAGAAATCATACCTCAAGAAAACGTTAAATCCATGGCCAGAGAATTAAAGAAGATGCGTCTGCAAACGAACGAAGTCGTCGTTTTAAACATGTACTAAGATACAATGGTCGTTAAACAAATATCGCTAATTTGTATGTATATAAAATGTAAATAATTGCCACAGACGTATAATATAAGAAATAAATAAACGCGCACGCTATAGAAGAACAATGGCTTACCATTCGAAATTATACTGGTGTATATAAATAAGCCTTTAGAAATTAGAGAAAAGGCAAAAAAAGGCAGTAATAAGACAAGAGAGAAAACGTCAGACGCAGGCCGTAAAAGTAAAAATCGGTATAAGATATGTCGGTAATAAAAGTGGACAATGGCTGGGCAAATTAATATTAAGACGAGAGAGTCTCTCTCCCTCCACGTCGTTTGGCGTGGTTCGCAAGAAGAGCATATGCATCTATACTCCACAGATTTGTGTACGTGCCTGCCTCTATACGTGTATACGCGTCCTCCATACATGCATACATCTGAAAGAGCGCATTTTCTTCTCTTTCTCTCTTTCTCTCTTTCTCTCTCGCGCTGCGTGGAAGGAGGGCTTTGAGTAGGGACAGTAATTTATCAAGCGCAGATAGCGATCTCCACGGTCGCGTGTGTGCCGAATGCACTTGCTCGATCAAGTTTTGACCCGTTCCGTGGAGCTCGCGACGTCGAGAAAGCTCTGGCTGCGAGTAGATTTTCACTCGGAGTCGCGACTTTTCTACTCAAAAGTCTGCCCTCGGCGTACTGCTCGAGATCGTTCGGGCGATTCGATGAGGAACGTGGGAGTACGCGGGGATCCACGATATACGCGGGTCGGTCAATATTTCTTCGGAGCCGGCGAAAGAGATTCGGGGCCAAAAATGCCAGACATACCAGTGGGCGCGCGCCCAGACGCCGCCTGGCTCACCTCGCGCAAAGAAAATAATAGGAAAGCATTCCTTCTTCGCGAGAGCGGAGAAAGAAAAAAAAAAACCTCGACGGAGCGCAGCCTCCCTTTCGTTCCTTTATACACGTATACACGCACGCGCACACCGTACACCTATATGTGTGGGTATATTGAAGCACCCGCTGCTGCGGCCCCCTCCCCCTACTTTTATATATGTATATACACGTGTATAATATACGTGAGAGAGACAAACAAGCTCGTCGTCCGGAAATATATACGCGCAGCTAATAAAATCATAAAAGAAATGTGCGAAATTTTTTCGCGATCGCGTTTTATGATTTACCTGCTGCTGCTGCTGCTGCTGCTGCTGCTGCTGGTTCTGCTCGGGCTTGTGTATATAAGTCACGTATATATGACAAGTGCGTGAGAACGTTCCAGTTATATCGACTATAGAAACTTATGAATTATTATTTAGACAACTGCGAAGCACAATAAAAATGAGGCACCTTAGATATATATACATATATATATATATGGATGTGTGTATGCGTATGAGAGATTTACGATCTTAATTTACGACCCCAACGACGTTACTTGTACATTTCTTTCCTTATATATATTTTTTTATTCCATCGCGAAAATTCGAAACTAAACTCGCAAGAGCTGTTTGTCACTCCATGAGTCTTTGACGACTATATCCTCTCGGTATTTTTTCAATAAGAGTCGCTCTTAGCATGACAAAGGGCTTTCGAATATTTATCAGCGGTATATATATATAAGATGCGCGCGCGAGTGCAGTAATCGGCTTGCCGGGGTGCGACATACGCCTCATTTTCCATAAGGATGAACTCACTGCGCACTGTGCATTATATACTTATAGATATGGTGTACTGCGATAGATCTATAGTCTGAACAATGCAACAACCCGCTGGCACTGATTAGCAATTTGTTAAGCAAATTCTCAAGTGTCCCGCACATATACGTATATCGTGCCAATTCAATGCGATTACGTATGTTTAATTTCTTTTCCTATATATATATATATACATATATACGTATATAGGTATATGTATATGCAACAAATTACACGTAGCCGCGTCAACGCTGCAGTTCTTCGGCGAAAACAAGCATATAAAGCAATCGCGCGAAAAAGAAGAGAATATCTTGGCCTCTCTTTCTCTCTCTCTCTCTCTCTCTCTCTCTCTGTCTCTCTCTCTGTCTCTGTCTCTTTCGCTCAAGGCATAAATCTCGCGTATATTCGGCGGCCTGACGGCTTCTAACGATATATTCTGATATAATTAAAACAATAAATAAGATGGCGTCCAACCGCGAGCGCAGGGGGTCGATCTCGTCTCTCTTTCGGCGTTTTTCTCCACTGCTGCTGCTGCTGATGCTGCTGCTGTTGCTGCTGTTGCTCCTGCACCAACAGCAGCGTATAGTCTTTCTTCGAGAATTACGCGGCTTGTGTGTATATAATACACACATGAATATATATATATATATATATGACCGAAAAATAAGTAGAGCGGTCCGGGCGTTCATCATAGGCGAAGATAATTCGTCGAAACGACGGGGGTTGTGTTGCTGTACTCTCTCGCTCTTCCTCTCGAGTTTTAGGCCGGCGCTTCTTGCTACCGTCGCGCCGTTCCGGCCTGTCCTTCTCGATGTGAAATATACTTTCCGAGGAAATATGATGCTCGCGTGAAATTCGCTACTTTTTTTTCTTGTCTCCTTGCGAGCGGACCATTGCAGATAAACATGTTGGCTCTCGATAGATTAATGACTTTCTCAGAGTATATAGAGCTATATGAAAAATATTTTATATATACAAGTTTGTGTGTCTATATATGTATATATATATATAGAGGAAAAATGAATGTCCTTTTGGCTAAATCCTTTTTAAACAACAAGACAATCATTATTATCTAAGGGGATAAGATACCGTTAAGTTAAAAATTTCAGTTAGTTATACTGATTGCATTCTTTGTATATTTGATACTCAAGTTGTAGATACGTAAATCTTTAGTTTGGACTTTGTTTCACATACCTAAGTCCCATCGTTTGCCAGTTATGGTAGGTTGATGAAACTCACTCTCCGTAGGATTCAAAATGAATTAACGGACCAATCGAGCTGAAAATTAGCACGAATATTATAGTTGATACGTTGTAGAAAAATTATTGAAAATAAAAATCTGACTAGTAACTAGTTTTTTGCTTTCAACAACGCGTTATAAGTGGTCAACAAAAGGACTAAGAGATGAAAAGCTCATAATAAAAGTACAAGTAGCAGTAGCTGCAGTATTAAACATATAAAGAATTCGGTTAATAGAACTAATTAAAATTTTTAAATTTAGATAGCCTCGCTTAGAAAAATAATTTAATAATAAAAACTTAGACTTTTAACTTATAACGAATTTACTTATTGTAAAAAAAGGAAATATTTCATTTACGCCAAAATTAAGCAATTTTGCACAAAATGATATTTTCATAAACATTTCGTACTATCCGGTTGAAGGCATCTGGTTAAATGAGCCTACAAGTGATAAAATTATTTTATGATTACTACATAGCTCGGTTTGAACCGTACATTCAATTAATATATTAAAACAGTACACTCAATTATTTCTGCATTAGGGATATTGCGTTGTTAGGTTGTGATATATTTCCTATGCGAATTATTAAAAATTTTTTTTTATTTGTTATAGGTCATATTTCATATATCATTTGGACTCCTTGGATATGTTTGAAATTGAAAATATTCTTTTTGAATGGAATAGTTGTGATATATCATGCCCATTTGGCAACGAATTCGAGAAAATAATTAACGTTTGAAGCAAACCGAATTTTTTTAAAACAAAAAAATATTGTAAGAAAATTCCTTTCCTTTCGATTCCAAAAGACGACCTTTAAAGACGTCGTTTAGAATTATTTTTTCAGCTCGAACAAACTCCTTTTGTTCTAAGCGACTATTTTGTCCAGTGCACGAATGTACACTGACATGCCATTGCCCTATTGCAGCAAAGGGCAACTATAATCTCGATTGGTGGTAGGGCAATGAATTATCGATTCAATAAGTATCGTTGTAGTTTCAATTTTTGTGACGAAAATAAAAATATTTATGGAATAAACAACGAGACACGATACTTATTTTCTTTATAAAAAATATTCTCCTTTATCTCGCTTGTTTAAGTCATATACGCGTAAATTATTTGAATTTTTTTTTTTATTAAAACGATTCTATATTTCCGATAAATTTCAATTTGATAAGCGTTTTTCGCTCAAGGGGGATCATTATTTATGTGCGCAGAATCAACGATGCGCGATTGGCTTATCGTCTCTTTCAATTCGATTTCGTATTCAACAAATTGTACGATAACCCCAATGAACGTCGAGATCACTCTCGAGATTGCAATGGTAAAAACCGCGTGAGATTGAGAATAGAAAAAGAAGAATGTTTAAAGCGTAATAGCGGCAGCTGTTATATACCTATAGGATATAGGCCGCGAGAAGCAAAAACGAATAGTTTGCCAAACAGTATCGTGTGTGTATAATAGCATAATATATCCGAAGGAGACAAAGAACAACAAGCGTGACCAGCGGGCGGAGCCATCCCTAATTACTGTTTAAACAGAAGTCCCGCTCCCGCCCACTAAAATATATAACCGATCATAATCCTATACCTCTTATATACATATATATAGGTATATAGGTATATATGCATGTGTTTATTTTCTCCTCCGACTCTCCTTCTCTCTTCTCTCCTCGTTCGCTCACGATCTCTTCTTCAGCGCGGAAACCGGAGGTCGCGTCGGCTATATTATCTTCGAGAGTTCGCCACTGTTAAATTACACGTTTGTTTCAAGCCCGTCCCACCCTCGATTCGCTACCTTTTCTGATTTATCGCTTCCTCCTCCTGTCTCGCGCGCTATATATAGTGCAGTTCTCTTCGTGCGAACTTTCTTTCTCTCTCTATCTCTCTCTCTTTGTATATCTGTTCCTTAGCGGATCCCTTTTCATTTCTCGATTTGGAAAAATGATGGCTTTGCCGCACTTTATTGTTTTATGTACTCGCGATTCGAGATGGAGCTTAGCGAGCGAAGCTTTTGACGGCGCCATGGGTCGAATACATTGGCAGATAAATTCTGTAAGAAATAATAAGATGGAGATTATTCGATGGTACTCGTTAAATCACGAAGGATAAGTGTTCTCGAATTATTGAGCTCCTGTACGTATTATATATATATGCTGTATATGCATTATGCATTATTCATGAAGTTTGGCCCGAAATTGTAATTTTATTTTCAAAATAATCGAACTCGTCTCGTTTGATGACGCATATGCGGGTATATAGATTTTCTCGACGGCAATATAGCATCCCTTGGCTTCTCTCGGTTTTGCAAGTAGCTATTCCGTATTATTGAGCCGGAATATACATATATAGAGACGCGTAGAGAGTAGCAGCGAATAAGTGGCTCCGGCAATTGAGTGGCAATCGAGTTAGATATATCTATGCATCCCTCCTTCCTCTCGTGTCTCGATTGTCGCTGATAACTGGCTTATCTCCTCGCCTTGGAAATTAGCCGTATTCTAGAAAAGCCGCTGGTTCCATTAAGGCTAAAATAATTAAGACGCGTGTGCGCAGTATATGGGCAGGAAAAAGGGCGCGAGCTCGAGGATCGTCTTATCGGTGTACATCTGTAGATATAGACAACCACCTAGTAATGATTCTATTTGTCACAATTGAGGACGAAATTTCATCCCCCGCAGCGACCAATGCGATAACTGCTTTAGTCGATTAATAATTACGAGAAATAATATTTCCGTATAAATATAGATAGTCCGAGGCGATTGCATCGCGACCTTTTAATAAACCTTGCGATGAATTAACGTTCGTTTGTGGAAAAGAATATTTCAACTTTTAATCCACGAGCGAGAGTATTCAGCTCTCATTCTCTCTGCTCGCGCGGAGCTACGGGAAATAAATTAAAAATATAAATAATTCTTGCGCCAAAGAGATTTAGTACACGACGCAGAACCGTAGAGTCGCGGCGATTCAATTAGAAAGTAATTAAAAGAGGCAAAGCACTTTCTCAAATCTCGTGCTGCTATCACGCCCGCAACTTTCGCGCTCGCGCGCTTGCGATGTAATATACGCGTCGAGTAATAAATTAATAAAACGAGCATCCGCGTTAATTTGGAAGGAGCGAGCGTCGGCAGCTCTGTATATATAATTAAGAGGAAAACTCCCTCTGCGGGCTATGAGCTTCACTCCTTTTTTTTCCGTTCGTTCCCGGGAGCGTACATGCATCAGCGCTCGGTAAGTTTCGAGCTAAACGTCGCGCGCGCGCGCGGCCCTATGAAAGAGTATGGAGAGTATTACGCGCGAGGTGCTATTCTGGGCCTCCCCCGGTGAGTCGCGCCCGCATATCGATCATGTTTATGAATTCTGGATGAAACTTCTAATCGTGTTTGTTTTAATTAAAACCGCAAGCGCCGCGTGCATCCTGTGCTCATTAAGAGTTTGCTAGAGCGACGGTTGAGCTCCGCCTTTTAGTAACCCTATAATCGATTTCTTTTCGAACTTTCATATCCTACACTAACAGCCAGAACTGGCTTTTTCCTGGGAAAACTTGGGTAATACCTTCGTTTTCCAGAATCGTAGTTTATACTGGCCCATTGTTAGCGCGACATATTGTAATCCGAGCTCAAACTGTGTTTCGGTTTCATGTGTGTACGCTAATGTTGGACCAATAAGGGTTGACGATTTCTGACCTTCTATATACGCTCATTATGTATTATAATCGATTTCTTTCTGAAATTTTCTCTGGTTAGAACTGTCGATATTGGAATTTAATAAACTGGTTATTGGAACTGAAAATAAATTAATACTGGCCCGATGAGGTTTGCCGAACTTAAACCCTTCATCTACTTCAGTTCCATCTTATGAGAATTTTATGTAAATGTTATTATATGTACCCATCGATTATTTCTTCTGGAAAGCATTAAATTTGAATATAATGAGTTGAGAAATACGTACACGAATTCAAATAGCGCACCAAAAAATAAATCGATCCCGCTATGTGTAGAATTGACAAAAGTATAAATAAAAAACCGTATTTATTTATTTATCGACCCGAAAAATGTACAAAGTAAATCCTATAAAGGTAAAACTACCACATACAGACTGACTTGAAAACTAAAAGTCTCGAATAATTTCGAAGATATACATTTGAATGTACATGTAAAACGTCCAATTAACAATTATTCATTTATTAAATATATACAGAATTTACAGAAATTTATATTTGGTCAAAGGATTTATCAATGATTTAAGTTTTAGTTTGTAAACTGCACAAACCTCGCGATCAAATTTGCTACAGTGTTCACCTGATCCTTAGACCAGCGAACAGGAGGCCGGTTTTCCTTTGCTGGATTATTCATATAATGGAATATAAACATAGAATTTCATCATTCGACTATCAAGTTACTATAGGTATTAGTATAGAAACATCATTTCAAAATGTTAAGTCACGTTTAGAATGTATTCTGGCAATTACCGGCACTGGAATTGTTAGTACTGATTATTTACTGGTAGACAGTAGGTTACGCAGTATTGGTAACAATTTGATTCGATATTGAGATCATGGCCCAATGCTGACGTGCCAGATTTGAATCAGAGTTCGAACTGTATAGCGATTTAATAATGTACGACAATGGCCCAATAAATTTTGCCTAATTGGAGCCAATTTTGAACCTTTTGTCTACTTAATCCTCATCTCGCAAAAATTAATGTAAATCTATTATTTACTTTTACTTATTTAATTTAAAAAATGACGTAAGTTAATCCTATGGGAGGTAAGCATATTACCAGTATACAGGCTGGCATAGAATATTAAATCTAGAACTTTATTAACAAATAATTTATAAAAAATTTAATTTTTCAATTACTTTTAGTTCTTCATATTTTTAACTCGTATATAAACACATATTCTATTATATAACTATATTATTTATTATTTTAAATTTAATATGTCTGTCGTTCACCTCCTCAGTAATTATCCTATAATTTGTTACACGCAAAAGAGTTTAAGTTTACTCTAAAATATTATTATAGTAACATCAATCTATATAATCTCAAATCATCGCGTTTAGAGTATAATGTTTTTGATTTTAAAATTGAAATAAATCGTAAGATAAATTTTATATAAGTACAATATCAACAAAGTACTGTCGTCAAATCAGTGCTTGGTGATCGACAGAACTTGATTGACAATGATTAATGACTGAATTAATCGAGAATCGAGAATTGAGAAATAAAATAATCGAGAAATTGATTAATTTTCGTTCTTATCATACAGTATCGGTTCAATACTGCACTGACAGAATGTCAGTACTCGCACATTACTGGCTTATAACAGGGATTACTTATTTTTCATACCGTGTATTTTCGTGTAAAAATCGAAAATTTAGGTCAGCCTGGGCTTTTACTCCCAGAGACTATAAAAAGCCTGGCATAGCACACACGCAAAGTCAATGACAAGACATTTTTCACGCGGATGAATTTCAAATCGTGGCAAATCTCATCTCATGCTCCGTTTGTTTCGATCCACAAAGGTCCCTGAGAATAAAAAATCTACCCCACTCGCAGCCGTCTTTCTTTTCATGCATAACCCTCTGGTATACCCCTTCTAACGAGCTAAGTCCCATAGCGGTATTAAATGTCACTTTAGATGCAGCGCAAAACACTGTGAAATCACTGGGATTACGCGACGGGTAGGCCTTACTTTTTCTTCTGAATCATTATGAGATAAGCTTATGAAATGATTCTTACTTAGGGATTAAGCTTTTTTTAAAGACTTTTTTGTTTCATTCGAGTGAAAAAAACTTTTTTGGAAGGCAGTAATGTTTATAATTTTAGTTTTCGTTAAAATGAGTGTTTGGGCAACAAACTGATGCGAGTGCCATCATCGGTGTCGATGAAGGCAAAATTTTGTTTCATTTACCGACTATCGACTGTTAGCTGAAGTCGATCAGTAGAATTCTGCTGTACCGGCGAAAAATGTGAAATTTTGAATTTCTGCTTTGCCGGTATCGCGTGTCAGTAAACATTTTGAAATGTTAGACAACTTTGTATTGCCCTAATTATTTTATAAATAATGAGTAATAAGCAATAAATTGTATTATTTATGTATCTGTAATATAATATATAAATCGTAATGTAAAACGTAAACTGAGAATTTATTGTAAATACAAATGAAATGGAATAAATTACACCGATATAGTCAATACATAATTTATTTTGTCAACACACATTTTCCATAAATATATTTATATCAATATGTATCACCGTATGTGTATATATATATATTGTTTTCTTCTTCCATATATAATATTTACTTACAATACACCAGTATAATTTTCACGCGCATACAACTTTAAGTATTATATATTTCATTTTGTACCATTCTGATAATCGTCGCACATAGAAGATTTTTTGTAAACAGCTATATTGTATAGAATACACTTGTTTTTGTTTGTTATAAGAAAACGTTATTTAATCTAACTTGGACAATAAAATTTTCCAGAGTCATCAAGAATACCGTGCTCTTTAAGATGAGTTATTTCTATATGTCCATCATTACGTTATAAGCAGAAAAATGATCGAGTATTTAGTTCTCAGAATATATTATTCAGATTTGTCGATATTTAAACAATCACAAAAAATCTTCTAATTTAGCAATCATAAGTGCAGATTATATCAACGACATTGTCAGCGATACTTTTACAAGTCTCTCATTCTCTCACTCTTTCTCTCTATTGTCATGACAATTTTTTTTTCATACGATCTCTTGACCGGCAAGAGCAAAAAATCAATCGTATATGTATATATATTTATTTTGCTTAACGCCCAGTATATATGCCTATACGTGTTAATATCGAGCATATATGCTACAAATAATTTCAGAGCGATGAGTTAATTCTGTTTAGACCATTTACATAGAACAGCGCGTACATATTTACTTTTTTCTTAAACCCTTGTATAATTTAGCGCTCGTGGTCAGACAGTTTGCTTCGACGTTCTAAATCTACAAATGTAAGGGGAAAGGCAGTGCAAGCATTAGCGTTACTACGTATGATTGTTTTTTTTTGCAAGATCTGAAGGCTTCGTTAGAGCTCATTTTTTAATAGTTTCTTAAAGAAAGGTCGAATAAGATTCTAAAATCGTGTATGAACACATCGCGTTCTCTAATGATTGTAAAAAAAAGTTTAGTAGAAAATGCCTTTATGTCTACGTGAGTATAATATTTACTACTAGATTCCTTTACTTTAAATTGATTATGTGGCTATATATAACAAAGAAAATAATAGAATAGTTACGCTACTGTCGGTATAGACATTAATTTTTATATATTATTGTTATATAGATGTGAATGCGTTGTTTAAAACATTAGCGTCTGAATGCATGTGTTTTCAAGATATTTTCGGTGGCGAACTTCAGTACGTATGAGTGTTCTTTAAGAAAATCCTGTCCACGATATTCTTATGCGACATTTTTTCTATATTTTAAATCTGACTTTCATTTTGCATATGATTATGTGCAAGTCCGGATTGTTAAAAACAATTTAATTGGTAAAATCATTAAATATTCAATGACAGACCGTTTCAAATTCAACATAAGACACAAAAATATGATATTGCAGTGACCATTCGTTTGATATTCATTACTCATTTTGACCAAATAAGAGATGTAGTTTTCCATAAATTATAATAATAGAGCTGTAAATTTATTAAAATTGCGATGTATACATGGCTCGTAAATTCTAAAAAATAACTTTAGCTGTTCAAGGCATTTATTTAATCGTATTACTGTAGCTTCACTTCATTTAAACAAACTATCGCGAAAAATCAAATCGTTCGAATCAATTAACCTTTCCATATGAACGAACGAATAACTTCAAATTTTGAAAGTATAAGAAATTTCACGCAAAAATATCGTTGACAGCATTCTTTGGTACATTTCACCTGTTCGATTAAAAAAAAAAAAAAGATATTGAAAAATAATCCATTCAGCCGTTAATAGGTTAAAGTAACCGGTAAGTAGTTCAGTGTGAATATAAAGAGTGACTATGCAAATAAAATTGAATCGATTAAAACATTTGTAACTGTACAATATAGTCAGTGATAAAAAGCTGCTGTCTCGATCTTGATTCCACGTCGCGCAATTATAGTGAAACAATTCACAACGATCATATTATAATGCTATCTATCAATCACAGCAACACATGTGAACATTGCCATATACCCACACATTGCATATTCAACATCGTATAAACGGATCGCCTGCTTTCTAGACGAGTAATATATTAAGCTTAATTTTTATTTCATTTACAAGATCATTATACGGTTATGCTTGTTTTACAGCCTGCATATCGATAATATCGACCATTGATTGTACGATTAGGATTTGTGCAGTGCACAATAGAAAGCAATCACATTGAATTACTCCAATATTCATAATTACCATCGCTATAAAAAGTAGATCTCGATTCAATCTGTGATTTTTCACTCGCTTTATTTTAAATCATATATATGTATTATGAACAATTGTAATAGAACATAATTAAATCACAGAATATTGTGCTTCGAAAGAAGTTCCATTACCTTTACGATTCGTATTCGCGCATATTTCTCGATGTAATTCAGATCGCTCGCTACGAAAATTCACAATAAAATTCAATTATTTCAAAAGGGTATTTTTTTTTTTATTTTGGATAATGACTTTAGTCGTACTCGTATCCGCGTAACTATGAAATTAATCCTAACGTATTTCACAACATTTCTTACATTTTTTATTAGTACGTGTATTTGTTTTCGAACTCTAGAACACAGTGTTTTAACTAAATATGAAATTATGCCCTATGTCTTAAGCCCAGTCTACGTAACGTATAAATGAAGAAATATAATATAATTTGGACGGTACGTCGAAATCAAAATGTACATCTTAAAAAAATGTATAAAATTCAAAACATTCTCACGTATTGTACAATTAATTAATCTTAGAAGCTATACATACACAATCTTCATATTTACTATACTTATCTAAAATGATTTATAGTTTATGAAATGTGAATTGAACATTACACATTCATTTATAATAACAATAATCTAATACAATTATAATCCTTATGATCTAATTCTAGGCTAAGCTCCGGTTTCTTTATTACTCTATGTGTATTCCAACTGTGCGTGCAGTTCTAAAGTTATAAAGTTTGCTGTTACAATCATATATTTTAATTTCGAGGTTGACCTTAAGGCGGGAATTGCAATTAATATAAAATGAAAACGCGTTTTACTGTTTAATTTCCTGATGATTGTCTAAGAATCAATGAAATGCACAAATATTCACCCCTTTTAATATCAACAAAAACGTTAATTTTCAGCTTATTTATACACGTAGTGCTATGAAATTTAAACATGTAAAAATATTGTCAATCTTGAATATATCGAACATTTATTTTTCTTTTTCAAAATCATACTATGACATTATTTTAACATTAATTTATTTAGTCGTAGTTTCGAATAGTACGTTGATAATTATATGTACAGCACTTAATACGACGATTAAAATTATTCATAACTACGTAATGGATATCTCTATCAATCGTTATCAAAAACTTGATCTAACAATAAACATTTGACTATATTAATTTTATCAAATTATCTATTAAATGATACATTGCATAGAATATATAATAATACCTATTCTTTTTGAAATATTGAAAACGAACTCACTAGCTCCTAGAGTCACAATAGAACTCAAAGTTTAGTATATCTATACCTAAAACGCAGTTTTGATTTAAGATTATACTTTTTCCAATTGTACAGACCTCAAATGATTTATTTCGGCATATGCAACATGCATATCGTATTTAATACACTAATTGCTAAATCATCTCGTGTAATTAGACTGTTCAATTGAAATTAATTGCTTAAATTAACAAATCTTTTACTATTTAACATTGACTTCACAGGAGTTAATATGCAATTTTTATCGTGTCTCGAGGACAGAAGTCTCTCATTGAGTTATCTGTATTTTGTGCGCGGCATTCAAAAATACACTCGGAAAAATGCTCGTAACAGTTGAATAAAATATTTTAAATTTCACATTTAATAGTCGATTTGTTCAATATCTTATATACAAATTTCACATGAATATTCTGTTGAAAATTTTTCCGAGTGTGCATCTATACGTATTCTAGATTAATTTCCTTCGCGTCGTTAGTAAATCTTGTTTCGCATCAAATGTACATAGATTTCTTTTATTTGCTTACGATCCATATTTTATGTATTCTGTACACTATTCTATTCGCAGATTATAAATCGTTATGTATCCTAAGCTGAGTATGTCTGTATTGATAGTTTTACAAAGCAGCAAATGATTTTATAAATTTAACCACATACCATTACTTAGATTTTCTATTTGCTTAATATGCTTCAGAAACTTGTGAATATTTTTTACGAAAACATTTTATTTCGATTGATGAAGCAATCAAAATTGTGGATATTTGTTTTTCAACTGATCAAAATTTCGTAATACCAACGTAAAAATGTGTGTTTTACTCTATTAATTATGATTTAGCTTTACAATTATTATCATTAATTCCTTATGTACTAATCTCACGTTATAGGTATTTTATTGTCCAGTTTTTTGGAACATTTCCTATAATTAATTATTGTCTGTTCACACAGTATTGTCTGATATTTATTAGGTTCTTACTTTTATTTTCATCTTCTAACTACAAAGCGTTGTCTGGACACTAAGGAAGACAATCACTGTATTATCCAATTTGCCGTAATTTTTCCTGTCGTATGCTTCGTAAGTTTATTTGATAAATAATTGAATTTATCGTCAAACCAGATCAATCAATTATAATGTAAAATATTCTATGAAATTGTGATCTTATTACGATCGTTTCAATAATTATGGTAATCAAGATACGTCGGTAATGCTCATTCTATAATTCTCCGACGTATCACTTAAAATTTGTTAAATTTTCTCCTTTAAGGCTCCTAGGTATTGTAAATAACAAACTTTTGTATAAAGTATATTCGTTTAAAAAACTAGGTCTTTTTGAGTGCAGATCAAAAAAGTGCTGGTGCAGTATTTTCTCTTCTTTGTCTTAAATTTATGTCCCTAGAATTCAGTCAACATCAATTTGCTCAATTAATATATAGTTATAGCGACTACATTGATTACGTATTATTTGAGTAACAAGAGAATATTAGTCGTACATTCTATATACTATAAAGCGACGTCTCCTTTTATATCACTTAGAAAAAATGCATTAATTTAAAACGATCCGATCCGATGATCTATACCAATTGTCGCCGAGTTTTCAATACTTTAACGTACAAAAAGTCGATAGACTTTTCACAATTAATTTCAAAATACGCGTGCCAATCGACGATCAATTTTTTTCTAAGTCATTTACTGAGACTGTTATATATTTTTTTGCATTAAATACTGGTTATATGTAATTTATGCTATATTCATTTTTATAATCTGAGTATATACGTATTCTAAAACTTAGTCACAATCACATTATCGTATTTTGAAGTTTACAGTGTATTCTTTTCCCTTTACCATTTTAATTCTAAATGCCTTTTTACACTTGAAAATTCTAATTTGAATAATCTCTTAAATCGCAATTAATAAAGGACCGATGCATTTTATGCAATAATAACTATTTTCCAATGGGTATAATGTAAATTCGCAATTTTTGAGCATCCAAACATACGCAAATTTCATGTACTTTGGCTGTTTGAAGGTTCAAAAAATGATGACCCGGAAAAGTTGTAATAAACCACTTGGTGGTATCGTATTGTTGCATCTCATTTTCCCGCCAAAAAATCTAGGACATACAAAAATCTTTTTAGTCGCATCTCATGCGCGATTTTATTCTTTTTTGCTTGGAAATTTGTTTATACTTATGTAGGTAGCTTTTTTTAATACTTGGTATTGTTACAATTTTTGTATGTTATAATAGTACGAAAAAGTATAATTAATTGCCTATATAGAGTACTGCCACAATCGCTCATTTATCTGAACTTTGCTATTTACTTAATTAGGATTGAGACCTTTCGCGGGCGTTGTCCTGTGTTTTTTTTCTCTCGGGTAAATATGCTTATATGGTAACACGTAGAAATTTACAGAATTAGACGCCGAGAAATAAACGCGTTGATTTGTTTGTACACATCGTTTTTATCCACGAAAAAATGTCGTACAGTAAAAAATTCGCAAAAATCTATCTCTCAGTACTCGTGTGTATTTGAAACAATGTGTAATCTCGCAACTTTGTATTATACATTGCGCTGCTTCTCCGTACAATATGTATCGTATATATAAATAAAGAAAATAAAAAAAATGGTATGCTATACCCGTTGAGTTTCGTCCCTGCAAATCTCTACATGCTCCCAAGCTAAATCGTTCGCTTACTATATGTTTCCTTTTATTTCATGTTCATCTAGATCGAAGGACCCTTATTTATATGATATACCTAAATTGTTATTTTAAACGATTACTCGTTACACAAAGCAAAAATTTAGCAAACTTTGTTAGTGTCGCGTTACGACGTTTCCGTAGTGTGTTTTTTATTTGCACAACAACATCGAATATAATGCGGTATATGGTATTGTTATATATTGTCAATCGCGCATAAATGTTATTGTTTTGCGATTTTTATTCGATTTTTTTTTTGTAAATTCTAAGTGCCCATTATTCCCTTTGTCGAACTCGTCGCTGGTTGAAAACAATTTATTGTCGTCGTTTACAATCTCATTCTCGTAATAAAGCGAGACGTGTGTGTTTTATTTGTTGTCGCAATCGTAACGTGTGTCCGTCGAAAAAATTGACTTATATGCCTCCTCTTCGTCGCCAATAATACTGCGCCGTTGTTTCTCTATTCGTATAAACGTATTTTCTACACCGTTGCTTACAGAGTTGAGCTTCACCAGCATCTTTTTACCCCGACAAGTACCACTGCGTTGTCTCTCATCTTTATATTTTTTTTGGTATAAAAAATACTTTCGATCGACGGTAATAAAATATCGACTTTTGAAAGCTGCTCGTGCATGCCTACACTATTACGTATGTGTATACAATATACGCACTAGTGCAGACATTCACATGTATGTATATATATATACATATATGTAATATGTACATATAGGTATATATGTATATGCGCGTCAAGTATAGGTGTATAGATTGTTAGCCTTTTTTCCCAGTCCTCTTAGGCCAGTAATTTTTCCGCTTACCATAGTCGACTTTCTTATCGGCGTGTGAGTGCTGCATCTGTTAGCCGTAATCGTTTTCCGAATACTCTTCGATCTCCTTTAGGATCCACGGCACGTACTTTGGCACGTATGCATAGACTCCGGGAAGTCTCGGATGGGCGCATTTTATGCCCCAGCTCACAATACCACCGACGAACCATCGATCTTTATCTCTTTCGTCTTGGCAGAGAAGTGGTCCACCGGAATCGCCCTTTATAACGAGAATTGAAAAATTGTACAATTTTTGGTACAAAAATTAGTACATTTTGATATAAGAACGAAAAAATTGATTTTAGATGAAGATGAGGTTTTTTGACCGAATATAGAAGGAACTAGCTCTTCGACCCATTTTGCGTGTTATTTTTCGCGACAGAATGCTTCGTCTTCGTCTGCAAACCCCCGTCGCATGACGTAGACTCTCGTATATTATTTGGGTTATCTTGACAGATTGAAGGGTCAAGCATTTCTTTTCTTGTACATCATTTTTAATTGTTCTTTGGAACTGTATTTATCTTCATGGATTTTTTTAGGGTTTTGTTTCACAAGCCATTTCATTAAATCAGTACTGCACGATTTGAACAGACAGAGACAGCTATGATAAGAATTATTTGTTCAGATCCTTGATGAAATATTTCTTAACAATATTTGCATATATTTTAGTACCACAAGTATGATTCATTGCGGTATTTGAATTATCATGAACTTAAATATAAATTTGTTTGCAATTTCAATTTTAACAAGTACTGTAAATTCACAGTAACTTTGAGATTATGATAGTTACTTCGCCAATAATGTATGCTATTTCTCTGTAAATTTTAGTTATTCTAGGTACAGTAAAAATTGCAATTATACTTAAGTTATAACTAATGTGAATAATTTTGCCAATAATTTCATCAAAATTTGATTCTTACATTTAAATCACCTACACATTTGTTAGGTGATTTAAATGTAAGTACCCCTACTATGTAAAGACGATTTTTAAAGTATTTCATTTGATAAAATTACCAATGTTTACACAAAATTATTTTTTTTATATTTTTAGTGAAATTTGATTCCCTCCGGAGGTGTGGTTTTTTGAAAATAGACACAAAATACAACAAATTCTGAAAATGCCAACATTGACTTTCTGTAACTGAAAAAGTTTGCGAAAACATTTTTAAAAATGCACGAATGTAAATACAGTATCAAAGGACCATGTATATATTTTTAAAAGAAATAAATTTGTTGTCCTGTAAACTCGTCAGAGATGCATACGCGTATTATAAAATGTACACATTTAGCAAAAGGCTATAGAGTACAGTAACAAACGATTACTATTGTTAAAAAGCGAATCCTAGAATCATTATTTTTTCACGAAATGAATGCAAAGTATCGAAAATCATAAAAATAAAATTAAATTCAAAAAAATTATACTACTTTGATTAAATATAACTCAATTATTGATAAGGAATAACGTTGTTTCTTGACACTCAAGTAAAAGCGATTCGACAAATTTCGTACATTACAAAGCGAATATGACGTATTTCTCGTTTTACGCAATTTTCTGCGTTTAAATTATTTTTATACAATAGGAGTATATCCTTTCGATCGAAAAGGAACATCTATTTCTGTCAGCTCACGAATTGGTCGTTAAATGTACTAGTAAATTCGTAGGTAAAGTACAAACCTGGCAAGCGTCTTTACCGCCCTCGGGATATCCAGCGCAAATCATACCGTCGGTAACATTCAGATCCCTGTGTACGAGCCAACCGTTGCAAACTTCTCTACCGAGCACTGGTACCGTTACTTCGTTTACAGCTGGCTCGTATTCCGATGCTGCGTAGGTCGAAGCGAAGCAATGAAAAAAAAGGGAGAAAGGAAAAAACGTCGTTAATTCACGTCGTTACCGTATAAATATATATATCGTAAGTTTCATATACGATTGGCCTCCACGTGTAGCCCGCGATAAGATCATAAACGAGAACGAACTTTCCGTGTCCTCCTTTTTGCCCCAGCCAATAACCGTGCAAATAGTCCCGGGCGCCAGATCGATATTGGCCGGCGGCAAGCAAACTGGTCGTAAATGCTCGTGAAACTCGACTCGTCGTTCCAGCTGCAAATGTCGAGGAGCGAATTAGGGATATTGATGCTCCAATCGATATACATATATACATACACACGCACACGCACAATTGCGCCGTACAGAAGCTTACCTGAAAGAGAGCAACATCGTTATCGTGGGCAACCCCGAGGTTGTAATTGGGATGGGGCACGACCCTCTTGACTTTCAGCTTCTTTCCGAGATAAGTGTGAGCGTGTCTCCGAGTGATGCCCAGTTGTATCGTCCATCCCGAAACCTCGGAGTGACTGATTCGAATTTCAATTGGTTTCATTAAATTGTTCGTGTTCGCAACGTATGCTCGCTTAATATTCGCGTATCGGGTAAAAAGGGGTCGAGGGGGGAGAAGCAACGTACATGGGAGTAAACGAAGCGTGAATTATTAGTTTCAATAGAGTGAAAGATATAGGCTACACTCACTTGCCAACGCAATGAGAGGCAGTCAGAACCCACTGATCCGCTATGAGTACACCGGCGCAGTAAAAAATCTGTTCGGGACCACCGAGCAAAGCCGCAAGAAACGGCCAGTCGCCTGGCGCCGATTCCACTCCTCCGACTATCCTTGTACGGGCTCTTGAGTTGCCGAAGTTCTGTGGTCTCCTACCGCACTCTGAAAGCATCGCGAAGACATCCTACTTTGATAAGCCTGTGTATGCAGTATACGTATAGAGACCGTTTGAAATATTATCCTATCCACTGACCGTATCCAGAGCAGACCAAGTCGATACTGGAGTAGTCCTTTTGGTCCGAGCATTGTTGAAGTTCTTGGAGCAGGTTCCCTTGATTTTTCTGGGCTAACCTCCAACGCTGCGACGTCTCCACTACAGGCTCGGATATGCTCACGTTGCTCTCGGACATGATGAGATTCGAAGAATTTACAAGCCTATAGCACATTTGTAACAGAAGCTCTTTAGTCAAACAACAACTTCCCTGACTGACACGCGATACTTACTTATATCCGAGAAGAGCACACATACTCTTAGCCCTCGACGCTGACCAATGAGCTATACAAGCCGGTATGTACTTTGCCTTTCTCGCGTGGTATACTTCCAGTCTACCCCTGCCGATGTCTCCGTTTCTTTCGCTCAATCTCACTGCCATCGATAAATTATTCGAATACATAATCAGTATCAAATCCTCGGTAGACAGCTCTTAAAGGGTCTAGATTGGATTCGATTTCGAAAATACTACGCAACAATTATTCCATCCATTATTATTTGGCCATTATTACTCTCTGACCAATCGTCACTTTAAACATTTTTTTTCCTTTGTATTTTGGGCATGGTTTAAGAATTTTCCCGAGTTTTGCTACGCGAACAGAGCTCTATTTAGTTCACAACGCTACTTTAAAGGAACGTTTTATGCATAGCTCGGTGAAAATTGGATCTCTACGTGACTGAAAAACCCGCTGCATCTGACTAAAAATGCGAAAATTAAAAACGCTTACAAGCTGGAGTGGATTGTTATTTTAGAGTGCAAAACTCGTGTTAATTTTAGTTACCTAATTTAAGTTTTCTTTTTTCCGTGACTAATAAATCGTGTTATTTTCCTAATTTAATTCAGACTAGTCCCCTTTAAGGGAGAAGACATCTTTAAAATGATGATTTCAACAAATTGAATTAAAATATTTTGAATAATTTAGAGCAAATTTAAGCGTCTTCTGATATTAGCAGACATATTGATCTGTGATTGAAGAGATTTCAGATTTTACTAAGCCTTTTCGAAAGATAATTATACCACGAAATTGAAATTTCACTATCAGCAAGATTCGAAAGTAACCGATAAATGGATTGACGTCATTGGTAGTAATATTAAAACTAGTTAAGTAATAATAGTAATACTCTTTGATATACTCCTTTTATCATGAACATTGGGATTTTAAGTTCAATGATGAATGGAAAATTTTACATCGTAAAACTTAATAATTTTTTTTAATACAACTGATTTTTCAATCTATTATCAGGCTCAATGCATCCGTTCGTTCTTTTAAAATCTTGTGAATAGTAAAAATTTCTTTTTTGTAATACAGTAGCCATTGAACGGACTTTCAGTAATCCTAGGTCTCTTCAATCGTATTAGCTAAATATATGTCGCAATATTGAAATACGTTTAAATAATCGTTACATTATACTGAATCATCATTTTAAAAGTATCCTATCCACTTAAACCAAATATAAGTAAAAAAACACTCACAGCAATTCCTTTCATCCTGTGCCCAGGGACAGTCGGTGACTCCGTTGCACACGTGCAAGGAAGACATGCACCTCCTTTCGCCGCAGTGAAGCGATGCCTGTGCCAAGACGTTTTTCACGCTACTACTGATCTTTTTACCAGCGCCTTTCGAGCTTATGGCCGCGAGACCAGTGCGTTCGCTGTCCTTGCATTCGCCGCATCCGATTTCGTCCGTGTGGTCCTCGCAGTCAACGTGCCCATCGCATCGCCAATCCAATGGGATACAGCGTTTCTCGTCGCATTGGAAGTCGCTCGGACAAGCTGTTTTTTTTTTAACCCAAGCAAACAAATCCTCCTCGTGATTTATCGATTATATAATTGTATTCTGGATATATATTTCTCTCACCGGATTATTCATGAACGCGAAAGAAGAAGATTTATTGCCCATAGTGTGTTTTAATTGCGCACGCACGACTCAAAGGACTCTTCGCAGTGTGTACATAAGAGAATTTGCTTGATCGAGATTACACTCTTTTCACGAGCATTCGACCTCGCGGAGGATTACGTATAGCAGAATGGATTATTTTTTTTATTCAACTGTATAATATAACGTGCGTAATGTAAAATCATGTATATATATATATATATGATCCCTATTCAAAAGGGATTTTCCTCATTAACTCGTGAATGGAGGTGTACGTATATTACTCTCTTTCGCACGTTATATAACGCAACACAAATATTTTCTGAACATCCAGATTCACGTATAATATATATATATATATATATGCATGTACAGATAGTCGATCGGAATAAAACGGAATCGGAATTATTGATGAAGCCATCCGCGATGGGAATTGTAAATCACGAGTACGGCGACGATATATGAGAAACGAAAATGGAAGAAGGAGATTTATCGCCTCTGGCAAAAAAAACGTTGAGGGAATTTTTTTTTTTTTACTTAATGCGCGTACCGGTATACGTCCTCTTAATCGAACTGACAATTTAATCTTAATTAACCGCAGTAGAACTCGTCAGGATGAATCGATGCGTCGCTCGCTCGAAATATCGATGCGGCGGCGCACTTGGCTTCCGACGCCCCTGTATAGCACTGTATGCTCTCTCTTACTCCCTGGGCGCGTTGTGTGTTGTCAACCATATCTATACGCGTTTGATGCTGTGTACACTGTATATCTATATTCGCACGTATTGAACTATATATATAGATGAGTATAGCGAAAGCCTGCGAAGCAAGTTATCGGGGAAATATCGCTAGCACTACCACTCTCTGTACCGCATGCGATGTACATAATTTTGCGTCATGTTTGATACTCGCTCTTTACGACGGTTTTGCTTTGATTGCAACTGGTATACAGTTAACTCATTTTCATTTCCCTTTTCTTCGACGAAGAGTTACGTCCGTCGTTAAGGAAATAAAAGCCGTTTATTGCGACTCTCGTATTAAATGTCCCTTGTATTGATCTCCAACGTTTTTAACGCGGTTGCAGAAATATGTGTGTATAGAGAGAACGAAGAAACATCGTTAACCCATTCTATCCGTATCTATCGTACATCCGTTTGCACGATGTATCTATTCTTCTTCTTTTTCTTAAAAAAAAAACTTTGGTTGCACGAATAATCCCACTTCTATATATACATCCTTTATGGTAATTTACTAGATAGTGTATGGTAATTTTCTTACAGATTGTGCAGATCGTGTATGCATTTTTAACTGGCAATGAAGAATACAACGACCTGGACTTAAGCTAAAAGTAAAAAGTTGTAATTCGCCATTAAATGGATACCAGACGTAAAATTCGCCAGTCGCGAAGTACGAACCTTATTGATAAAGTTACACTTTATTGAGTAGCGAATATTCACTTCACAAAGTAGCTATTTATAATATCCGTAAAAATGTTAACTATTTCGTACACTTAATTTGTTGCGAATTCATTTATTATTTTATACACATATTTGAACTTAATACAGTAAAAATAAACACGACTACACTGTAATAATAAAAATTGTAATGCAGTAAAATAAAATAATTTAGCCTGTGATTAAATGACCAAACTATATGTACAACGATTTCCCATCGAAATCATTAAATTTACTAGAGGATTTTGATCCTAGTATAAGGGCATATCGCGGAAAGAGCGATAAAATTTCGAACTACCTAAACGCGCAAAACTCTTCCTCTGCCAAAGTAAACGCGCGAACTACGCACTTAATTTTAACCAACGACGCGCATATAATCCATCATGACAAATGCGGGCTACGTCTTTTTTTTTCTCCTCGATACGAGCACGCGCGCACTATTCTCGCGGCCGCGAAATAACGGCCGTTACGTAAAGCTATTAGAGTTAACCACGCAGCGGAGAGCCGCCATAACATCCGAGGCTTAATTGCATTTGGCGCCTTAAATTACTCGGTGCAGTAGGCCAGCGAGGGATTTATGCAGCTAAACTACTCGAACGTTTACGTAGTCTTTATCTGCTCGATCGCGACGAGAGAGTTAAACGAATTCAACTCGAAAAAAAAAAAAATCTCCCCCTTCGATCGCGAAATTCTTCTGCCGCGTCATCTGTCCCGTGTGTTTTGTTTTCCATCGTTGATGTGCGAATTTCACGCGGAAAGACAATACGAAGGCAAATGAGCGCGCGCTGTCGAGAATAAACAATGCAGTCTGTGAACAATGCGCGCAAGTGTTTCGTACGGTATATATAGAAATATATGTGTACGTGTAGCTGACAATTAGCAGCAGCGTTTTCTGAGGGAACAAAGGAACCTTTTCCGGAAAATGAAAAAGAAATGTATTCTTGTACCTGGTCTGGCTGCGCGCTTCTCAGCTTCGATCATTTCTTGGTAGCCGATGCAAAGGTTCGGATCTGTGCTGTCCAAGAAAATATCGCATTGTAGGTAGTCGGGGAATGTCAAGCCAAAGACATCCAGGAAGAAGCCGCAGCGTCTTACGAATTCTGAAGTGCGATATATTAATTTTTGAATGAGCATAATTTATATACGTCTGGCTTAAGGGGGAGAGACACCTTTGAAATGACGATTTTTTCCATTAGAATCGAAACATTTTCAATAATGTAGTTGTAATTGAATAGTGTAATAATGTAATTTATACTTATTCCTAGCGTGGAAAGGTGAACGAAAGCAGAAATTTTAAATTGAAATATCATTAGAAATGGAACATTATAAAATTAAGTAGTTTTATCGAATATGCTTAAAGAAGTTGTACATTTTTCCAGTATAGGTAAATTATCTCTTAATATTGCAATAAATGTAGATTATAACAACATCGTTGAAAATATTTTTAATTCTACTGTTTGATTTATCATTTTAAAGGTTACACGACACTTTAACATAAACGTATAACAAATATAACAATAAATGTGGCAGACATTTTTTAAATAAAAGTGCTTTATATTATATTAAATAAATGCAATTGATTATTATAACACAACTGCTTAGTTTAGACTTTAGTTAATACAGAAAATTTCTGAAATTTTCTTTATTTAATCGTTAAATTCGATACAACGCGAAGGGATTATTTTCGATTAAAAATGCAGAATATTTCATTCAACATAAAATGAGATAAAATAAATGGAAAAATTTCGAATTCTTCTATATATAAACTAGTCCTGTATATTAAAAAAGAGTATAACTTTGATAACAAAAACAATATATTTTGTAAATAAAATGTTTTTAGTTGAATCATAGTAAAATTTTGTATAATTTCCAAGAAATCTCACTCAGACAAAAGGATATTTATACATCGGAAAAATATAAAAAAATAAGTGAAAAACAGTTAATTCTTGTTTGTACATTAGTAAAATAAATAAAACGTTTGGAATTTATTAATTGTTAAATTATTTTTCATATGAAATTTTGGAAACTTCATAAAATCTGGTCTAATAAATAAATAATTATTACAAATGTGTCAAATATACATGCAATTTAAAGACAATCTGGCTCATGTTAGTAGTTGTATAACGAAGTCACAAGTAAGGACACTTTCGAATCCCAGTATCAATATAGTTTTGTTATGAGTTTTGAATTATACAGAGACGCCAGTGCAAAAGAACAGGAACTTCTCTTCTCTATTGAATTACTATTGATGCTTTTTATATAAACCAATTGTATTTACTCTAGTTTAATAATAATAATAATAATAAAATATATCATTACGATCGTCAAAAATGAACCTGAATATAACAACATACCAAAGCAGAAACTCCGACAAGGACCAACGGACCGTCCGAGCTTAGGTCCACATTTGGGTACAAAAACACTACAGAGAAATAATCCAGCCAACTCGTAGCATCTCACGTCGATCACAGCGTCGTACAATTCGAGGTCGTGTTGAGCTTCTCGCTGACTAAAATGCACGATGTAGTTCGGGAAAACGGTGTAGTTGTACGGGATCTGCGCGCAAAAGTAGCGACAACGATTAATTCCTATCGCGTACTTTTCTACCCCAGCTCCGCGTCTCTTGCTGTTTTTCTCCGCAGACTCTATTTTCGTGGCTTTAACAGCGCTACTTTGCAAACGACGACGACGACGACGACGACCACGAGAATTATGGCGCGGACACGGCTACGTGAGCGACATAAAAATTAGCTTCGTCGAGTGTACTTTATTTCCTCGGAGGAATTTCAAATTCTCGATTAATTTCTATTTCTCAACGAGACTTCGCGTCGCATAATTGCGAAGAGAAGCCGCGTGGAGTACGATTTCAATTTTCTTTATTTGTTCTCGCGAGACTCGACATTTCAACAAGGGGACGAATCGTGCAAAGCGAAATAAGACGTTTGTTTGTTCGTCAGCTTCGGTCGGAAACGATCCTTTTTTTAGGCAGCCAATAAAATTCACTTGTCGTGGGGTGAAAGTTTTTTTTTTTATTTCTTTTTCCAGGGAGAATTGAGAAATTACCTTGTGCGACAGACAGAAGTCGACGATAACGGGTAAGCATATACCGGGCGCTGGATTTTTCGTTTCGGGTGCAGAAGTTGTTCGGCTGCTCGAAGGAATCGTCTGATTTTCCGTGGCCACTCTTATCGCCGTTGTTGGGTATGCTAAATTCGAAAAATCATTTGAAATAATCTTCGTCAAAATTTATCTCGTGTGTCATTTATACACATATGCGCACAAACATACGAAGCCGCACAACTATATGATATATGTAAAACTTTGGGTATATATAGCAACGTTCATTCGTTCAAACTATGTTATCGATGTATAGAAACCCTTGTAAAATAGTATATCATGTTACATTCAATGAAATGTTACAGAACGATTTCGATCTCTTTCGTATTTACACTCGTTATACTTTAGCGTATGTATTATAAACACATTCCAAAAAACCAATAACTATCGTGATATATTTTTCTAGATAGATATGTATATATAAATATATATATATATATATATATATATATATATTAATATACGTATCTCTTCGTTATAAATGGTTTCAAATGCAGTTTAGCTCTTTTATATTACATTACACGATCTACGTATTTTCGTCAAAGAGAGTTAAAAATTGAGGAAAATGCAATGAAATTAACAGCGACATATCTCTGGTTTGCGCTGATAAGGATACTGCACACTGGACTTTTGAGCGATAATAGTTGGAAATCCTCGTTGTACGTCATGCTTTGATCTCGTAATAATATTACGCGCAACAATGGAACCGTAAAATTCTGCGGCTGTACGTGTACACTACTACACCGTCGTCAATAAAACCTAAAGACTATTTGCTTTTTCGAATGAAAAAGAAGGATAGAGAGAGATAGAGTGAAGATAGAGAGAAGAGTTAGCTTTCACGCTGATTCTTTGTGTTTGTTCCGAAAGAACCTTTTCTTGCTCTGCTTTCAAATAAAGAGTAGCATCACGGAATGTGTGTACTATATATACTACGTCGTGTAATCTCTGATGCAAGAGACTCTTCTTTCCCTGAAAATACTCTCTCACGAATTAAAAGGATAAACTTTGACTTCTCGCGCGTTTTTTTCCACATTAATCACATTAACTCTGCGAGATATATATATATATATATATATATATATAAATGGGAGATTTTCTGTTGAATAATTATTTCGACAAAATCTTACTGTATGATATTTTGAGAATGTTTAAATAATATCCCCACGAATTACCATAAATCTTATTCAAACGTTTTTAACACTTTTTATAGAAGTCGCAGAATATGAAAAATCAAATGTTGATATTTGTATTCGATTAAACTAATTTAATAATTAAAAACTCCAAGATTCATGAAATCGTTTTGGAATATTAATCCATGGGTATGAGAATTGTAGGAGTGATAGAATTAGCTCGTACACAGAATGTAGAAATAATTCATAATTAAAAGCTGCATTATCGCATTCATTCTTATCCATAGGAGATATTCTGGGGGAATTTGAGTAGCCGAATACTTCTCCAAAACTTTGGATATGTGTTTCCATATTAGTTTGTGAAATTTACTACTACAAGGGTTTATACCAAATTATAGATTTAAAATTGTATTTAGTTAATTTAGTTAATTTTACCGAATAAATCATCTGTACATTTTTAGCGAGAAATGTTTTTGAGCATTAGAATTTTTTAAATTAGTCTAACCGTATACAAATTTGTATTCATGTTGCTCGATAACTTCTTGAAAAATGTTGAAAATATTCGAATAAATTTCGTAGAAAGTTGTAAAAATACGATTTGAACATTCCCAAAATACGAAGGGAAAAAAATCGTTGAATTGAAGATTTGACAGAGAATCGGCCATATAAAAAGGTGTTCACTCCTGAAATAGAGTTATTTTTCATATACGTATAGATTAGTAAAAATAGATTTCGAAAGTGAGAAATCAAATACGCTTACATTTGAAATAGGCAGCAAGACCTCCAGCTATCACCATGAGAGCAACAGTGTTAGCTAAAACTTGAGCGAATCGAAAACGAAGCCTTCCTCTGGTCACGTAATGGCTGCTTGGCCTCCTTATGTCTCTAATAATCTGTAATTGCGAGATTTGGGATGTGCAGCTTTACACACACATTATTATTCATTGAACGCGCGCGTGTGCGTGTTTGCAAAGTAATAATCTTTTGACACTGTAGGCACGCAATAGGACACGTTCCTTCGCCACTCCTGTATTATACGAATTCCATCACAGGCTTACACAAGAGTAATTAATAACGGAAAATTGAGATGCAACTTCAAAGGTCTCTCGAGAATCCGTAGAGAAAATTTTGGTACAGTAAGTCGCATCGGGATAGACATGTGGAAAATCCGCGACGCGACTTCAATTACCCAACAAGAAACTTTCGTAAGCCTTATTCGGGTTCATGTCGTCGTATCGGTCTGATTGACATTCGCGACGCAATTGCGCGTGAGAAACTTGCTAAGGTTGCTCTCGCCGAACTTTCCAGAGAAACACACACATATATATGTATATATATATATATATATATATAAAGAGGATGAGAGAGTATCGCAGTTTCTATACTAACCCGATGATGCAACGACATGTTGCTGCCGTTCTGTAACCTCACGATGGTCTGCAAACTCGCGGGTGTGCTCATGGATTTCGTGATCGGACTACCCGGTGGATTTTCCGGTTCTGGCGCCAGTGCTCGACCTGCACACACACACACGTATATATACATACACGTAGAGATGCTCAAATTCTCTTTGGATCTTTCTATATCAAGTAGTAATGTCGTCGTTCGGTCGGACAAAAATAAAAGTTTCTTGCCTGGAACTTTTCCGTTAGCGTGTTTGTGAGGTAGAAGTGGAGCTTCCATGGTTTTACTGGTATAGCTTGGAGAGCTCGTCTGACTGAAACTGTCGGAAGAGACGTTACTGTCTTGTCGAGCGTTCATAGGCAACGGTGCATTGCATATCGAGCTCAATGGTGGCGGTAGATTCGTCTGCGTCGCTTTCGGAAGTTTCTCCGTCTTCGTCTATACGTATACAGAGATATATTTGTTATTGTACGAACACGCGAGTAGAATAGCGACGCGACGATGCGAACCTCTTGTCTGTTCTCCTGGAAACGTCGCTCAAGTTCGGGTAGTCGCCTCTCGAGTCTTCTGGAGGCGGCCTGCATTTCGGCAAATTTTTTTCTCGGTTCCTCGTCTTCGTCGTCATCTTCGTCGGCTGATCGACTACTCGGTTGTTGCTGCTGGAGCTGTTGTCGCCTTTTTATTGGCGACCTTTGACCTCGCCTTGGTGACCTACTATTTATTAAATATATCTCGCGTGTAACGAAGTTTTAAGCGCATTTCCTCGCATTAACGTATTATATATGCAATTTTAGCCAAAACCCTGCTCTACTATGTTTATTCAACTTTAGCGATTATTTTCATCAAAATAAACACTTGTTAAGTGTACTCTCTAAATCTGAAAGAGTAGACATTCATTTATTTAAATTATTTGCATTAATGAAAATACATTAATTAGTAAATAATGATATTATAAACTTTTGATAAATGTCTACTTAATAATGTATTTATTACTGCAATATATTGTAATATATAATTGGTTATATATCACCGAATACAAGAGAGAGACTTTTACGACAATACTTTGAATGTTGAAAGGTTTTTAAAGAAAAATCAATGCTGCTGGGAAATAATTATTTAAATTAAATTATTTTTATATTATATGTAATTGTAAAAAAATACGAATTTAAATATTTAAAGGACTATTCTTGATTAAATAGTAAGTATTAACCTAAAAAATAAAATAGCAAATTGTAATAACCGTAATAATGCACTAATTTAAAAGTGTAAAGTTTCACTGTCACGAATAGTGAATTTTTATACGAACAAATTAAGAAAGCATATTATAAGTGAATAAAACCGTTTTTTCTTATTTTTACCTAACGTCGCTTTATTTATGATTCCATTGATGGCGCTAATTAACGACCGAGCTGTATCATGTATGGGTTAACAAAGCATGTGAGAAAATTCAGAGGTCTATTAATTTACCAATTTTAATGCTTAAAAGCATTTAACATGTGTAAATACAAGTTAAATTTTGATTTTTGAATTGCTATTCTAACTAACCGTCCATCGTAATTATAGTAATATAAAATGTGTGTTTGAGAGAGTGGAAAAGTATCCCACTTTCGCAAATAAGAGCGAATAGAAAAGTTATAGTAAAATTTAAAAGCGATAATTTTTTACTATAAATTTAGAAGCGGATCTGAATGGCTATGGTTCATTTCACGTCTCGTGTGACGTAAAAATGTTGCTTTTAAATTACTCGAAATACGAATTAAATATCAATAGCAATTTTAAACTCTTTAATAATAAAATACTAAAAATTTTAGGTTTTAGCAAACACGTTCTGAATGTTTCAAGCAAATGTTATTCAACAAGTGTTTTAACAGAAAATCACCCACATATATATATATATATTCAGTTATTTTGACGTTCAGTAAGGCTAATAAAACTCTCTCGAATAAGCGTTTAACTCTGTGCAATGAAGTTATAATAACTATTAAGCTTTGCTATCGAGTAGCTTTGATTTTTTTAAATTTGAGCGCATAGTAAAGTGATTAAATACATTTTACTCCATTAAATTGGAATTTATCAAATTAGCAAATATTTCCTCGTTCACACACTGAGTGAAAGCGTTAATTTCCATGTATAAAATATTCAAAGTAGACACACAAGTTTAAAATGAAAATTACTCATTTAAAAAATACGAAATTCCTCGACGAAATTGCTGAAAACTTTAATTAAAAACTATTTTCAGTCAGTTAGAGGAACGAGAAAATCTCATCAAGTTGGATTATCGCGTTGCGCTTCGCTTACCTATTCGCTCGTAATGCTTGTTGCTGCTGTTGCTGTTGCTGAGGTTTGTTGACTTTCTGCAGCCTCTTGCCGAGATCGCGCGAGGCCTGATCGAGCGCATTGGGCTGTTGTTGCGGTGGTACGAAAGGCTCCACATTGAAATCGAACTCACTTGGTCGAGCAGCATTTGTTGCCGCTTCGAGCCATGGCTGACGCGTTGATTTTCCACGAATCGATAATTGTTTGGAACTTTGCTGCTGCTGGTTGGTCGCCTGGATGGGGATGGGCTTTTCATTTCTGCTGCGCTTCGGAATAGGTGGTTTTACATCCGCTGGCTGGAAGATTTTTTTTTTTTTCAATCAATCGGAAGATTTCAGGAGCTTACATTTTGCTTTTTTTCAAAGCAGCTTATCCTTTCGTAAAGAGTCTGTGTACTCTCGCAGGTATTTTATTTTTTTGATCGAATACCTTTTGTTGTTTGCAATGTGTGTTGGTCTTATGTGTATTTCGAGAGACATGTGTGTGTATCTGTGTAATGGCGCAATAGAATGTGCCACGTGTTCTTGTGCGACGAAATCTGTAAACAAATGCGCTTATACGTAAATAATGTCGTGTGCTTTGAGAAAGTATATATTCTATATATATATCTATGTAGACAAAACGATTGGCTGTGGTAAAAAGTTTGATGAGCTAAATTGAATTTCTCAAACTCATCAGACTGCGAGTAAGTAGACCGAGACACTCGCTGTATCAGCAGCAGCTGTGGCTTACCGTTAAGTCGAAGAATCTGGTGATGCATATATAATTGACTTCTAACATTTCACCACCAGACTCGTACAATTAATAAAGGATTATTTCGTTCTCGACGATAAAAAAGTTTCCCCGTAAATCCCAGTGTTTGCGATATCGATTTAAACTATATACTTCTCCAGCTATCATCATATCGACTCGGCATTAATCAAAAGCTCGTCCAACGATTGTTTGATAAAGTTTGTATTTAAGGCTTTACTGCAGCCATTTATCAGATCATATATTAAAAAAATTTTCTCCAAACAAAGAGATAATTGAAAAATTGCGCATACTTACGGTCGCAGAATGTCGTCTCGGAAGCGGAGGTGGTATAACGCTACCCCCTGGAAGCAAGGACTCCGGGAATAGGGAAGTCCGCTCGGGTAGTCCCACGCTGTAAGTTCGATTTTGCCTGCAAATTGACCAGTCAATAATAGTACAAAATAAAGCGGCTGTTTGAACAGTGACACACTAACGTGGAATTCCATCCTGTAAATATCGATTGACTTCTATACCCTAATGCACACCGACAGGGGAGACTTATCAATATCATGGGCCAGTGGTCGAACTGTAAAAGTGTTTCGTGTTCTACATGAACACGTACACAAATAAAAGCGAGGGTCTAACGGTTGCGAAATTCCTTCGTCGATTTATTCGCGTACGTGTGTTTTTTTTTGAGGTCGAGGGGTGGATTCTTGAAAAACTCCGGGGAAAGGTTTTCTTTTTAGAAAAAGGGACAGAGAGACAGTTAGACACGGCTCTGTAGTCTATATACTCGACGAGACTGGATTTCAGGGGTATCAACTGGAATGTCAGAGATGCGCGAGAGTCACACGCCAGATTTTTTTCTAAATTCTACCTTAAATTATCTTATTTATTTGTAGGCGAGTATTTTCTTTTAGGAAATCTCAATGATCTGAAAAGATAGATTCGTTTGTGGCGCTTATATTTTACGTATTCATATTGTTATTTAAATTCTACCGTTTCTTTTCCTATGTCAGTTGGGGCAGGCCCTTACTTAGAACTTGGGCAATTATGACTTAAAACTTTTTGCACTTAAAACTCTACTTTTCCAACTTAAGAGCTATAGTCGTACTAATTCTCGCCGCGTCAAACTGTCTGCTACGTAGATTATCCCTAATCTCACAATTTAGCGAGTATTTTAAACGTCAAGATAATTTCGCGATTCTCACAGTCATAAACACGTAACAGAATTCGATAGATTTGTTGCGAATGTGATTTTTGTTAATGTGTATATAACCGAATTTATTGCGCTTACCGTGGCTGACGCGTGGGACTAGTGTCACTAGCACGTAGATTCGCTCCTGACATGTTGTTGGGCACTGCAAAAAAAAGGTGCATTTAAAAAAATTATTAATGTCCACTACGTGACATGAAATATATTCGTTGAGTTGTGAATTTATATGAAAGTGTTTGTATGTAACAAGATCTTATAAACTTTCATAAACAAAAGTTCTAAATATTTAGTTATTTTCAATATACAAAGCACATATTGATGTACTGTATTTTAACTATTCTTCGCTAAAAAAAGGTTTACTATAAATTTAGGAAAATTTATTTCTTAAAAAATATTTATTTTTTTAACTATTTTTATCGGTACGTTATGCACTGAAATGAAATGAAAATTAATTAGATTTAAATATAAGTTATTTAAACGTATGAAGTCATTTCGTGAAAAGCAAGTTTAAAAACTGTGATGCAGTATGCAACTATTTAGTAAATAAGTGTTTGTAAATCTGCAATTTCTGCAAATCTTTTATGTAAAAACTATTATCTAAAAAATCGCGTATATTCCAATTTATTAACTCAACATGATTTTAATGAAGTAAATATTTTCTTTTGACTATCCGAAAAATGGTTTTATTTTGTAGTCTAACTGATTCTCATTTATTTCGTCAATTTTTTGCAGCGTAGAAAGTGAATTTGAATTTTTTCATTTTTGAAATTATTTTCACTTATTCAAATACTGAATGTTCTCTAGTTTCATAGTCATATCATTCTGACATTTGCGAATAGCGAATTTTCTCGATTTCAGATTAAAAAAAATTCAATAAATATTCTGTCTTCGAAAAAAAACATAGCATTTAATCTCTTATGAAAAAAATCATAATTCAATCTCTTATATCAATGTGAAATTATTATTAATTGCAGTGAACGTTTCACGAAGTTGGTGTACATGACACGCAAAATATATACACAACGGTTGATTTGCATGCGCAGTATAATAAAGCTTATACCATTGGAGCCCAGACAGTGTTGCGAGAATAATATGTCGATATTCGTTGCAAAATAATCAAATCGACATTGAGGATGTCGACCTCGCATTCGTGTCGTTGAATACAGTTAAATATAAGGCGTAACGCGCCAGATGGAAATCAAATCGATCAATAGTTTACGCACGTGCATGTCCGATATTATCAATTTCTACACATATGAGCATTATTTTGCACGCGAGATATTGATATTTACCCAAAAGAAGCTTAGTCTCCGTTGAGTAAAGACACGTACACATAGTATAGATTCGCACGAACTGCTTCCGTTTAAGCCCGCAGCTCGCGTCTGTACTTTCTTTTCATCCCGAGCTTTTCATTATCAGCCCTTATCTCTATTCTATTTCCCGAAACATCCCGGTCTGATCTCTTTGTTTTCGTGAGCTTTCCTTGCAAAGGATCTTGAGACTACATCTCTTTCGCGAACGGAATCCCAATGGTGGCCTCAAATCGCAGAACCTGAAGGACATATTTCAGTCTTTCTCTCGAAGACGTATACTCCGTCGAAGAGGGTTGATTGTAGACCTTTGATTGGTATTGGATCATCAGTTGGTTTAAACGGTTCGAATTGTCCTTGAAGTTGGATTTAGTCGACGGTTTTAGTATTAGATACCTCAAGTCTAGCAAAAATTTATGTACTTTATGAACGTAATATATCCATTTAGCCAATTATCGTAGTCAAGGTCTGGCGCGTCTGCCGGTGACGCTTATCGTAAATAAGTCCTGAACAGTGGCCTTGACCGCTTTTGGAGTGGAGTTCTAATTTTCAAGGGATATTTCGGCGACGAGCCTTATCTAAATCCAAGACAATGGTGAATATGAAAGGCCAAGAGAGAAAATATTGTTGACAGGAGGGTAAGTAGAAATAATTATTTGGAGAATTTCCAAATAATTATTTCTACTAAATTATTTCTACCAATAAAAAGTACCCCCGTCAACACATATGGATGACATAAAATGTAAAAATAATGTTGAAAATAAAAACAAAGTAAGTGTTTCCTTCTAAAAATAAGTCAGTTGATAAATTCGGCGGCAGAGAACTCGATAAAACGCCGGGCTATATCGATCTAAACCGAAAATCGTAGCATTTTTACGAAGAACATCGAGGAGAACCATATTTAACACCCGTCGTCAAACTGTTAACATGATCAGGTCATTTTCCTCGCGTAAAGATCAAGGGGTGTTTGACACGAAGATTGAACAATATCTACAGGAAACCTTCGTAGTGTATAAAGGAGTCAGGTTAAATTAATTTATTGTTTTCGAGTTGGCTACTTAAAACTCCCTCTTCGGACTAAGAGAAATCTAATTAATTCCAGAAGGCGACGCTTTTCTCTCGCTTTCCAACGCTCACGACAGATCGTTGACTTTATATCCCTGAGGCTTCCAATAAAACGCTACCTCTCGCGCGCGATAAGAAACTTTTTTTCTTTTTTAACTTTTCACTCAGCCAGGGCTTTTTTTATCGTTTAAAGGTGCCGCGTGATTAAATAAACGCGAGTAAATTAATGAAAAGGGACGAAAAGGAGAACAATTAAATATGCTAATTTTCTTTTATTCGAAAGAGATGATGTTTATTTGTCAAGAAATCGAGTATTTCACTATTTGGCAGTGTATTTTAACTATTTCCAAAGGGTATAAGATTCCAACTGCGAAATACACAGTTTCAAATTTTTCGTAAAGTGTAATTGCCATTTCGTAAAGTAGTAAGTATTCCCTACGACCAAAAATCACTAGTTTAAACTACGAATTTTCACTAAAAAACTTTGGAAGTTAAATCCCAATTATAGACTGACTTCTGGAATTAGTGAGTATTAAATGCACACAATAGCTCTCATGAAAATAGTATCAATTAATAGAGTTTAGAACCAGAATATCAAAGGTAAATTTAAGATTCACTATTGCTAAAATAATAATTTGACTGCTTTTGCAGTGAAAAGATAGGCTACTAAGATAGACTAGTAAAATCAGTGAAATTTTGATTATTTCCCATTTAGAGATTGGAATTTAATGTAATTCAGTCGAGTGATTAATAAACGTACGTACACGGGTCTTTTGATTCGTTTCGACTGGGGAAAATGAGTTCGTTCAATAATAAATATACACTTTGATACAGCTGATTCATTTAATACAGTCGCGGGAATAGATAAAATTGAATATCACCTCTGGTGCTTTTCTCCCCGAGTCTTTCCCCATACATATTCGAGAGCTATAGCTGAAATCTCTATTTCAAAGCGCATTTCTTTTCCAACTCATCGATCGATGAGATAAGGAGAGACGACGTGTATGCGTCGGTTCAATCGGTCGGACTAAAACGGACCTTTACTACTTTATTTCCCTCAATAGTTCATTCGATGCATCGCAATATAGACGGTATTATAAATATGCATGCAATTTACTCTCTTCCTCGTTCGCTTTCATCGCGTATCGCAAAAATTTTTATGTATCGAAATGACAGATGTCGCATACTAACTCGCGTATTCCATATTTTCCGACGACAAACAGCTCCCAGACACACGTACATACTTTGAACATGTTAATACGCGTATCGATTTGAATTTTTAATCCATCTACGCGAGCTCGATCGTAAAAATCTGTCCCGCAAGAAGTCGCTAAACTTTTATGTAACATTCATTCCATGAAATTCGAACGCCTCCCTGCAGCAGCCGACGCTCGTAAAACGTACGCTTCTCCCCCGTAAATCTTTTTTTCGAAGGAGATCTTTCCTGGCTCATAAATCAATAGTCACGCGTAAATCAACAACTCGAATCTATTTCAAATCCCACCCCCCTCCCCCCCTCCGGATTGTCCATTCATGCGTACGTGTAAACAAAACCCGCGCTTTCGTCGCTCTATACGTGATTATTGAGCTTCAGAATTTGATGTATGAAAATGTGCGCGTAAAAACGTAATGATGAATGACTATCGAGAGTATAAAAAAAGGTGTGCTTTTCAATCCTCGAGTTAGATCAACTCGTGTCAACGGAGCTTTTTTATTCGCTCTACCGGTGCGTGTAGCTCCTTTTCATGGCCTACTTACATTCAAACGTTTACAAAAGTCTGTTTATATATACGGGGGAAGTTTTTATCTATACACAGAGAATCTTTTCATTTTACGATTAAATCATTTGTATACATATATATATATATATGTATACGAAGTACTAGTAGTTAAGCTCAAAGATTCGACCAATAACTCGAAGCTTCTTAAAGCTCTCGAGTCTTCTCTTAAAAGCTCAAAAGAAAGGAAGAAGAAACAGCGACAGCAACAGTCCTCTGTAGCAGAGGAGCAGCTTTATTTATCTGGAGTCGACCGCAAACTGGACGACGTAGGAGCTATCGTTTTTCAAGCTGTAATCTCGGTTCCGCACCGAGAGAAAGGGAAGACATACTCCATCGGAAATGACGGCTCACTCCGACGATCCCACACAAGAATCACTTTTCTTCCTACCCTTTTCCGTGGGATTTAGCAAACATTCACAGGATCTTTCGTGCAACAGCGAGAGAAAGAACGAGAGAGAGAGAGAGAGAGAGAGAGAGAATAAACGAGGAACTACAAAATTGCGCGCAGAATTTGAAATATTGCTCTCGCGAATTGAGATGGATAATGCAGCGAAGAAACAAATTATCTTCAAATCGCTGTAATAGACCGAAGATAAAATAGCTATAACTATGTCGTCCCTTTTCTATTTCCGGGCTATTTGTCTATGTGATTTTCGACCGAAAGGAGATTTCTTCGGCCCCATTAAGCGACGGTAACGCAAGCTGTCGTCGCCGGCGACGTTTCGCTAGGCCAGATCGATTCTCTCTCTCTCTCTCTCTCTCTCTCTCTCTCTCTCTGCGGCAATTTCGATTTGTGGTTGTCGACAACAAGAGAAATCCAGACGAAGTAGTAGCAGCTGTTGGAATGTCTGACTCTCGGTTGCGTTAATTCATCGTTCTGTGTTAAGCGCGACTAATTGTTAATTAATATATATATTGCTGTGTGTGCGAGGATAATTGATTTTTCTTTGTCTCGATAGCCTCATTGTTCGCTAATTTCTTCTCAGCTAATTCGGAAGTGAGAATGTTTTGCCTATTGATCGAAACTGAATTACTTTAACCAAGTTTCAGCCTTTATGCAGAATATTCAAATATATTACAATAGGACGAGCTAGAGAAACTCGATAATCAAGAACCGATATATCTTATGGCTTTTATCTAACTTGCGAGACTTCTTTTTTAAGAAACACCTTATCTCGTGCCGAGCAGCAACTCGCGAATACGCCCCGCGCAGAACCGCGACATTATTCTCTTCGAGAATAGCTATCGTGTATATATACATATCTATTTGCGAGGCAGGAAGCTTCTTCGGATAAAAGGATTAAGCGCAAGATTCCAAGGTCAAAGTGAGAAAACAAATAACCCTATTAAAAAGCCAAACGAACATTTGTTTTATTCCTGGAAAAATCTATGTTAATGTTAGTTGTTCTTAGGTATCGCATATTTGTGCTTTTTGATGAAATGTAACAAGTTCTTATATCGAATACCTATAGACAAGAATGTGCGCAAGTTAAATATAACGTGCTATTCAGGACTTTTGCATAGAGAAAACGTGTATTGGAATAAATAATGGGTGAAAAAAATGACGTGCATAAATAATTGACAGTAGCAAATTGTTCTTTCTTCGCTCTTTCTCCCTTCCATTTTAGAGTTAATAATTGATAAAAGTTTTGACGCGTAGCAACGTACGTCGTAAATCCGTTTCGCACCATTAATTGTTTCTTTTATAGAATAAATCGTGGTATATAATTTTTAATAGATAAAGAAACTAATACAATAAAGTACAAGTTTAACAGAACTCACGCTGATGGTACAACTCGCTGGTTAAAGTTGTCTCCTCGTTGTCGTTATATATCGCGTTAAAGGCTTATCCGCGCGACTCGGCAACTGCTGGTCTGCTTCATTTTAAACTTTGGCATGATAGCTGCAGCTCTTGGAGAGCACTTTACCGCCGTTTTTCCACTGCTCCTCCAGCCAACTGCAGCAGCAGCTCATAACACTCGCGCTAAATTCCTCTTCGCGCACCCTGTACAGTAGTAAACTTTTTTTTAGAACATCGGATCGAACGAGAAGAACAAGAAGAGAAGGGTGTATGCAAGCAAAAAAGAGAAAAAAGAAATAGAGAGACGTGCCTGCAATGTGTGTATCTGCGTAGTGACCTTTAAGTAGAAATCAACGTGAAGCTGGACCAGCAGTAGCGCACGTGCGGTCGAGCGGAGTCTAGCCCATGCGTACTACGTGCGTGGGTGGTAGCGTACAACTGAGCGCCGGCAGCAGACTCCCGGCCAACAGCGGTGGCGGCGACACCCAACCCTCCTCTCTCTCGCTCTCTCTCTCTCTTTCTACAGCCTCTCGACCGATCGCGGCGGCCGAGCCTGCGCTGTGACGCCGCAACCTCTCTCTTCCTTTGCACTGCTATAGAGAGCTTTTTAAGCCTCTCTCTCTCTCTCTCTCTCTCTCTCTCTCAGCGTAGGACGAACTTATTTAGTACCAAAGTGCACCTCTCGTTGCAAATTATATGCAGGCTTGCGGTAAGTGATGGAACCGTACCTTTGGTCAGGCGGACAATTTTTTTTTTCTCGTTATCGCTATTTTCAACAGACAATCGAGAAAAATAACTCTTATCTAGAAAAAGGCGAAGCACTGTGCGAAAGGTGGATTCTGACGGACAGCCAGAGCAATTTTGAAGAGACAAGGTCGAGAGACATAAAAAGCCCACGTCACTTTGTTTGCAAGAGAGAAAGAGAAAGTAAAGATTCCCGTCTCGAGTATCCGCGAGAGTATCTTGCGCCGTACCACAGTTTGTCTACTACTACTGAGCAAGGCCCGTCACTCCATTCTCTGGAGCTTTTGACTCTTTGATGGACGCGCTGTCGGCTCGCTCTCCTTTTCAGAAATCGCATTGTACGATGATCGTTTTCGGAGCAAATCCTATATACGTAGCGTAATCCTATATACTCGCTGGGTTCTTACTTGATTAAGCGATACTTTTCCGCTTATAATATTCCTTCTATTTCCTTTGTATTGCCGCGGTATTAAACCGCGCGTCGAGTGCTGGAGAAAGGAAACTGGCCAGTTTCCGAAGAGCCGATCACTCTTGCAAGCTCGAGTGCTTTGAAACGATACCGTTTCATGGCGATTATGTGAGCTTATTCGCGTATATTTCCCCCATATTATTACACAAGCTCAGTTTATTTCATCGATATTCACCGTATACTACCGCGTAATTAATCGTATCAATGTATAATCTTGGTATTAAAACTCGAATGTTAAAAATCTCAGGCAATTCTACTTTAATTTACTTGTATCATTTAGCAAGAGTGTTCCACAATTTCGTCTAAACTCCCGAGTGAAAAATCAATGTTTGAACGAACCGCATCGCGAACTAGTCGCACAGAGAACAGATAGAATTAGTTCAACGTGGTGTGTCTTATATTTATATAAATCTATATCTGTGTGGGTACATATATATCACGATAACGTCGCCAAAGCTTCCTAGGTTGCCAAAACCGAGCGCCGGCGACTGTGAGTCTAGCCAAATAAAAGTCATCGCCGCAGTAGCGTTATATTGTCAAAGTTATGGAGCAGAGGGATGCTGTGCTCTGCGAAGGGAATGTTTTTCAACGCAGAGAGGGTAAAATTTAAATTTCTTTATCGCGCTCGTGCGGGGTTTACGATTATCGAAAATTACGCTGTACAGGCGCTATATTTACACATACGATAAGTGATAAACAATGACATTCGATGAGAACATTTCTGACATGATTGTGCTTTTTTAAAAATTATTTTTTACACGTTTATATGCAGCATTAATGAAACGTAAGTATCTGATGAGTTGTAAAAAAAATGAAAAAATATAAATATATAGATAAAAAAGATAAGAACGCAATATTGTATATAATAACCGATTTTTCGTAGAATCACGTCAAGATTTCGCAGACTGAAAATTTGTACTTGTCCAGACGGAGCCCCTTCTTCTTCTTACTTTGCTGAAGCTCACTTAGGACTAAGTCGACCGCACCTACTCTTTCGCTATCTTTCTCTTGCCCCTTTTTCTGTAGATATAGTGCAGCGAAAGTCTCTGTCGCTTACTTTCTGTCTCTTTCTCTCGGCCTATCCAATTTGTTATACTCGTTTAACTTGGTAAAAAATATCGCCCGAGCCTGCTTCCCGCTTTTTTTTACTTCGCCTCTCCCGCAGAGTTACTTTGGATATAAGATTTGTCGAGGACTATACACCTGGCGCGATGCGACTTCTTATTTAGATGATTACGTTGTGTCGTATGCCGGAGCGAAACTTCCTTTTTCAGGGATTTGGTAAGGATATTCTATATTCTAGTCTTGTGTCGTATGTACATGTATCAAGGAAAAGACCCTTTTCAAGAATAACATTGCTTCAAATCCAATAACTAGCGACGGATGAATGCAGTATGTAGGATATTTATGACACGATTAAAGGTCGTTGATGCATTGTAAGAAGTGCTTTTTTCAAGCAAAATGAAGTAGTCGTAATTAGTATACTAAAAAATAAATTGTTATAATGAAAACAAATTTTTTGTATTTCAGAAAATGATTTCTCTGGACAGTCCTACAAAAAATATTCACTTAAATCTAATCATTATATTTATTTCATAGTCAATTTAGTTGTAATATTAATTTAAATTACAGTAAATACTTCTTTAAATCCACTAATTGGTTATTCAAATCACATTTATTAACTTCCTACATAGTGACACATTATATTGATATAAATGCACTTTTTGGAGTTCAAAATATTATTTAATGTTTTCAAGCTAATCTTTATTTCTATATATACTAAATATTATATTATATATTAAAATTAATTTTAGTATAAAATAAGTCTATTTTAAATAAATGCTTTTATAACAAACTTTTTTCAGTGTACGTTGAAAAGAACATTCTTTGTGAATTTAAACAATAATTTTTGTTTCAGGAATTATGGTCATATTCATTTTCGTTGTAAAAATAACTGTTTCCATAATAAATAATAAAAATGATACTTCATTTCCATAAAAACGCTTTACGTTGGCTATTGCGAATTCCAAAAATATACCCATACATTAAATGAAATAAATTATTTATTTAAATTCATTTCTATTCAAAAGGCATTTAACGCGTCTTTTTATTTCGAGAGCATCACTTCTTTCTGTGTATGAAATTACGAATCAAATTTATTTTTTAAATTCATCTATGTATAATTGCTCTCCTATTTCTTTTTATCTTAAGCGTCAACTGACATAAAATAATACGCTTTAAAAGTATCGTCAATAAGTTTTTGATCTCCGGGGGTAATCGAGTGTTCTTCCGAAGTTTGACTATGCGTATAATATCAACCATCGAGTTTACTCTTGTATGAAAAAATGTAATACTATGTTAATGCCCAGACACACGCACACACATACCTTTTTAGCTCTACATATTTCACGCGATTGATTTTGTACATTACATAGGTCATTATAAAAGTTAAATTTCATAACCCGCTTTCTCGTGACTACATAATTTATAATGAACCAGCAAGAGCAATTTATTCATCTTATCTTCGCTTAAGTCCATTATTAATCAAAACAAAAAACGCAGCTGTCGAGGAAAATAAATAATAAATTGCTACTCGGAGATGGTCCTCTCGACGAGAAAATTCAGAGAGCAGCTATACAACGACGAGAATTTACGAGGATAGCAGAGACGCGAGGGGCGTTTCCGCGAAAATTTCGCGGCCTTGTTATAATGGCAGTAGAGCGAAGAGATATAGGATGCGCTATGTCTCTCTCTCTCTCTCACTCTCTCCGCTCCGCGAGTCAAATGAAATTAACGCTGATAGCCGGCCTCCCGTTACGTAAAACGCCCGCGCAACGAATCGATATCATCTATTCTGCAAGCTTTCTCTCTTCTATACGACTGAGTCAGACTATACGACGTCGAACTACCGGGAAGAGAATGAGAAGCTTGAAACTACTGCGACTTGTAAACATTAAGTGTATAACTGGATGTATATATATGCGCGATTCTATCTCGAATCGTCAAAATTTTTTTCTGAATGTTTAAATAATACTCCAACAATTTACTATTAGTTTTACTAGAGTTTTTAAACACTTTTTAGAAGTTTCAAATTGTCATTAATTGGATAATTATTCTAAAATAATAGCAGGAAACTCTGACACGAATATTTTAATTATTCATTATTCTTGTATCATAAAATGAATTCTCTTCTACTTACATCTCACTTATTAGATTTAAGCGAATACTGTTAACTCTATTTTCAGTTAATTTTGTACGACAAAATGTACACTTAAATAAAAAATTTCAAATAAAAAAAAATTACGTATAATAACAATAGATTATCTCATACAAATAATGTATTTATAATTCGTATTCATCTTATGATTCAAGTAATCAAGCGTACCCTTTTTTAGCTGACCGCAATAATTTCACGAATCGATTTCGTTAATTACAGATTTGATGGTCAACAATGACTTTTTTGTACCCATACAATGTCCTGTAGATATTATTTTGATCGTAGTCACTACTAGAATGATTTGTACGAAATAAACCAATTGAATTATTCTAACTAAACATTGTAGACATATTTGCATTGATTACAGATGCCAACGTAGTAATTTTCTGGATTTGATAGGAAAGATCGCTCTTTCACTCTTGTCATTTTCAATATTTTATTCGTTAATAACATCTTGAAGACATGCGTGTGACTTTCGAAGTACGCTATTTTTCTTGTTTTTAGATTCCATAATATCTTTTGAGTGACAAATGTTTCCCTCCGGGGTTAGGAATTTTTGAAATTAGGCTAATCGAACAAAAATTTCAAGAATTTCGATTCTTCACACTCCATAACTACTATAAAAGTATTCATAAAATTCTAATAAAATTCATAGAAACTTGTAGAAATATCATTTAAACATTGCTAGAATATCGAGAAGAAAATCTGTTTGAAATAACGATTTGACAGAGAATCGCCCATGTGTATTTACAAGTCGTGAACTATTATAACACAATAGAGAGAAAGGAGTGACTGTGTACTTAAAACTTTCTGTATACTTTCTTCGAGACGTTATTGTTTGTTTTTCGAAAGCTTGCGTTGTACAAATACCTTTTGCAACGTTACGGACCAAGAAGCTCGCGCAATACCACCGAGATAAAACCACTGTCACTACAAACAAACGATCCGAGTACACATATCGTTGAATCCTATGGTATATATGCACGTATGAAAAATATGGTCGCATGATTCTTAATAATTGAAATACATAGAAGAGGATCGAAAGCTCCCGACCCGTAGTGTATACATAGAGCTTAGATTGAAGAACGACAAAAGCATACGCATAGCAGCGTAACCCGATGTTATATTGAATCGGAAACTCTCGGTTTAATAATCTAGCCTAATGAGTTTGTTTCGAAGCGGACAGTGCACTAGCTGTCTGCAACAGCAGCACGTCTGTGCAAAACATCCGTGCTATACTGTCTCACGCGCGCCCGCTCGGTCATCCACGTGCCACCTCGGTCCTGCAGCTCATACATACACATATGTTTGTACATATAGTGTGTGTGTGTATGTGCAGAATGGTCAGTATGGCAACGGCACGGGTGCAAAAAGTGCAATTTCCTTTCGCGAAACCGAATAAATCGACTTTCGGATTACCGGAGAATGAGACTGCGCCGGATTATCTTTCAAAAGAGTTTTCGTATATATATATAGCAAAATCTATAAGCAGTCGGGTGGTATACCTATCGATGATAGGAATAAGGGAGGCGGGTGAAATGAAAGCCTTTTGTCCCTGTGAATTCGTCGCTGATGCTCTGCGGAGAATGAGAATTCACTGTTTTTGTCAGGAGACGAAGCAGCGACTATAAACTTCGGCGTTATACTTCGATAGCGCCTCATTTCAATTTCATATGAGCGTTTATTTTCTCCAGCGACTGCGTACTTCGACTATTCACCGGTTTATCCTGTTTATTTACGTCTCCGAACATTAAACAAGCCATTTTCGATTCGCACAACGATTTATCTTCTTGCCGAGAATAATGCGAAATAATTTAAGGACGTTTCGGTGAATAATGACGGAAAAACAAGCAATAGTATTTCTCCTATTCTCTCTAATGTTAGCCGGAGAGAAAAAGTTTACGAGCAGATGATTTGAAATTCTTGAAAATGAGGAAGGAAGTAAGGAAGGAAAGAGGCAATGAGAATTTGCTTGAAAGCTTGAGAAAAACCGTTCGAATGAGTAAAGAAAACAGATGGGAACTCGGACGTTATTAAAAAATTCTCGACGATGTCTCCGTCTCTTTCTTTCTCTTCCTCTCCCGTCATCCGACAATATGCTTCCTCTTGGTTCTTGAAAGAAGATTCGCCTGAACTAATGAGTACGAGCCCTGCACCGCATGAGAACGTCGTTTGCCCTACTTATGTCTTCTCATCTTCCTCTATCCGTTTTTCTATCATCTCTATACACATAGATATACGTAATTATTGTCGCGCAAACATTTATATTTATAAGTACGTATGATCAATCTACTGCTGTGTCCTGACTATATAGCGAGGACGGAATAAGTGCAGTCCCTGTGATTGGACGCGTAAAAAATTCATAGAAAACGAAATTTGTTTATTTAAAAAAATGATTGCTATGGAAAGCTGTAAGAAAATTTTTACTTAAATTTAGTCATTATATTTAAGAGTATTAAAAAGTAGAAAATCATTCGAATCGTCATAATAGAATATTTTAATAAATTATTCATTGAAAGCAAATGCCATTTCATTAAAACAACAAAATCTTGTATGTCGATAAATATTTATCCGTAGCATATAGTTAATATGATTACCTTCGGTAAATCTTTGTTCAGATATATTGATTCTCAATATTCAAAGAACATTAAGGAATATTTTGATTTAATATTATTTAATGTATTCAAGCCATTTTTATTAAAATACAGTAGGTAACGTTTTACTTCAAATAATTGTAAGACTCTAGTATTCTTCTTTAATCCAAGTAAATATTTTTTTCTTTACTACGGTAATTCTTTAATAAATTAATTATACATTACTTGTCTATTGAATGACAACAAAGAAACGCTTTTCTTGACTTACTGAACTTGACTGCTTTTGTATTAATTACATTTTTTATATATTTGATAGGGAAATTATAGAGACGTATATATATATATATACCATTAATTTGACCAAGACCTTTGGCTGACTACTTACAGCAGTAGGTTGTTGAATACTCAATCTTCATACGATTCAAAGTCAATTAATGGGCTATTCAGCTAAAAATTGGTATAAATAATCTTTAATACAGCCTTTAAAGTTTGAATGTTGGGATTTTCAATCGAATGAGCGGAACAATTTTTTCATGATCAAACTTATCAACATTTTAAAAAAAATAGCTATAAAGTAAATTTTCGATTTTTAATTTTTTTTATTTATTCAAATAAAGTCCCTATATCCATGCTTTAAAGAATGTATCAAAGAGTAGCACTACCAATTTTCACCTCAATGGGTCCATTAATTCACTTTGAATCTTCCGGAGAGTGAGTATTAAACGACCTATTATAAGTGGTCAGCGAAAACTCTTTAGAGATGAGAAAAAGCTAAAATTAAAGAAATACGTATCTACAACTTCAGTATAAAATGTATAGAGAATGCAATTAATATAACTAATTAAAATGTTTATTTTAAATTACTACTTAAAACATTTTAATTCAAGAAATAGTGAATTAAGAAGATTCAAAGTGAATTAATTTCTATACGTTGCGACAATACATGGATTTCGCTATTGTTTGCTGAACTTGGTCGTTTACTTACAACGTGTACTAAGTATACAATTTTATTTAAATTTATGAAAAATGAACGTCTTAAGACGTTACTTTAGAATAAAGAGATTATCAATCACGAAAAGTACATTGTTTGAAATTTTAAATAACTCTCTAAATTTTAATATCTTTTCATTTTAATCTTAAGTAAAAAATTACTATATTTATGTGAGAAAAAGTAGATAGATTGATACGTTTTAATAGTGTTTATTAGATCTAATAAACTGATCTAATAAAAAGTAGTTAATAATAATCAACTACTATATTTGATAATTATTAACGTCATAAAATGATAATAACAATGTTTTTAGAAGATTTCCTTACAAACTATAACGTGTGTATTTTGAATTTTATTTAGTAGAAAGTAGAGGAAAAAAAGCTCAAAGAAATAAATATAACAATGAAAATTATTGTTAGAAAGTAGAGCTATTTTTCATAATGACGATTGCATACGTAGAGATGATATTTTAATTAAACTTTAGCCTACGAGCAATATTTCACTATAATATATAATGAGCTATTTAAGAAATACCTTAAGCTTAGGTAACATTTTTATATTTCACTAATCATAGCCTAAAACACCAGTGTAAAATTTCTCACTCTTAAAGTTCATTCGTTCGAACATAGAGTGAATTGAGGACTTTAAAATTTTAAGTGATATATCTCTATCTGTGTGTCCTAGCGACCAGCTGTTACAATAGAATATATATCTCTCTCTCTATATATATACAAATACATGTACATATACGATATATCGATTCGAAAATATACGCAGCAATCAGACGCAGTCAAAGGAGAGAATGATTTTTTTCGCACGAGGCTGTCAGTACGAGGTTAATTGAACACTCGTTATTGCCGTTTCCCTGGGGCGAATTATCGGAAAACAATCAGAAAATTGAACGAATTCCCAGAGGCTCTCATCCCCTATATTGTCCTATTCGTTCGTCAGACATGATTTTCTATATATATATACATATTATATATACACTAATATGTTAATCCACAGTAGACATATATTTTTTACGCGTGCATACACTGGACTTAATTTGATTGATATGCATTTCGCAGCTTTTAAATATATTACCATACAGAATATATAAAGCACACTAATCCATTTCCAAGCTTTTAGAAGCTGCTAATCTTAATAACTCTGTGGTATATAATAATCTCTATGTGACGAGATATATATATATATATATGTATATATATATCATATTTTCAGCTGAACTGATATATACATACATATATATGAGTTCAGCTGAAAAGGGAGAATCGGAATCCTCGCTGAGACCGGAGTCGTGACGCAGCATATAAGAGATCATTTGAAGCTCTCTCTCAAGAGATATATTCACGGTTAGTTTCAGCTTGAATAGCCAGTACATATACGCGAGAGTTAAAGCGTCCGGGATCAAGTTCGCTTGCGCACCCTTAAGTTCTATATGTTATTTCTCACGCTTTGCTGAGACTGCTTTGATTCTGACAAAATATTTAATATAATTTTTTTTTTTTTTTTATTAACGACGCAATATCCAAATCCACTGCATTCGCTCATATATATATATATATATATATATATATATATATATATATATATATATACGTGTCCGATTCTAATTCCTATGTATTCAAATCCTCGCAAAAGAAACTTTTCACTGAAGAATGTAAATTGCGGTTCGAGCACACGTGTGATGCCTTTCCATATTTTCCGACAAGGACTCAATCTTTCTTTTTCAAGTTTAATGCGACTTTTCTTCGCGCGGAAAATGTATTTTCAAGCTGAGGAAAAGTAAGTCAAGCCACGTTATTAAACTGCCGAGTAGCTGAACAAACACGAATCCAAATAACTGGCTGGACGTGTTTTCTATTATCTACAGAGAAAGAGTGAGAAAAAGAGTTAGTGAAAAAAAAGATAAAGAGAGAAAGCAAGAGAGACAGAGAGAGAGAGAGAGAGAGAGTCAAGTGGGAGGTTTTCTCCGCGTAATTTCCGAGGTAATTTCTCACGTGAAAAGCCCATGCACAAAACGTGCCAACGCTTGGAATGCCAGGATCGTCTCTTTGATTCAACTTCTCTCACCCTTGGAATGCATCGTATTTGCCCATGTAAGTCGTCGATATTCAATTGCTATATATCAACTCGGCCTCGATATGTCGTAGAAATATCGCGAGTATGTACGGTATACATATATGCTAAGTGTGCCTAAATCACTGCGGAAAAGTTAGAAATTCCCTCGTATGCGCGAATTATCGGAAAACTCTACCACCACGTGCGCGATCGTTTTTTTTTCTATTAATTTATGGCCGCAACTTTCTTATGCCACGCGTTAACGAAAGTACACCGGCTGAGAGTCTTAAAAGGCTCGAGAGTATAAGGTACATTTCCGATAGTTTAGTACTTTTTTTCAGTTTATTGCGCCCTCGACTGAACGCAGTTTGTCATAATATGGTGTGCACATGTTTCATTCTTCATACGTGGGCGAATATCTGTGCTAAATCGTCACTCTCGACAATTGTTTACCTTCAAGCTACGAGGATATTTTAAGAACATTTCTGCATCCTCTAGCAATCCTCAGAGGAATGAAATCGACATTTTTAGGAGACCTATAGGAGAGAACTTTTTTTAAATGGCAATGTATGAAGAGCCTCCTGTATTCGAATTATTTTCTAATCGTCGTCTGCGCGTTGAATTGGTATGTTAGGGAACAGACACCGAGGCAACTTATCGAGATTCTGCAATATTAGAACCAAACCTGAAAGATGAACTTTCTAATTCAAAGAATTCATCAACTGACTGCAGTGTTTACTATAAACAACAGGGATAGTGAAATTCAAGTGCCCCGAATAACTTATGTACTCTAATTACGCAGATTATGCGTTCTCTCGCTAAAATCATGTGGTGCATATAAAAGCAGAAATAAATCAAATACACCACTCCTTTGGATTGTAATATCGATCGTATTACCAAAATATGAAGTAAATCAATTATTTGAATGGACTATTTCTTCGAGAATCATCCATATAGAAATACATAGATTCTCTAAGACGAAGTTATTTCCATAGACGCGAGTTGATTGATTAGTGAATAATTCAATAGCGAACTGCATTAATTGCGTTTGATTTCGCTGATATATCGCTTTACAACTGCACCTGCGTCATCGTGTTTACGGCTAAGCGAATCCACAATTGACAAGATAATAAGTCACGCACATGCTCGGATATTAGTATAGGTGTATGTTAAATTATCGTCGGCTATTCAAAGTTACACCCGCATAGTGTAGTAATCGCCGCTGCATGAGTAATGTATAGGTATAAATTTGTGCTCGCAAGCTCGGTATAACATAAAACTCGTCACGATGCAAACGAGCTGTATGTCGCTGCGAACTACATACAGCCGCAAAACATTTCGCCACTTTAATTTCGTCGAGTTATTTCCGAACCACTGAAGCACGTGGCGCGCGCCAACTCGTTTCTTTCGATAAATTTCGTATTATATATATATACATATATATATATGTATATGTACGTCTATATAAACAACAATCTGTATCAAGAAATAGTTGAGATAATGTTGAAAACATTATATAGCCTCGTAAAATAAATACAACCTGTGCTCGTACGAGCTTCAAGTGATTGCGCTAGCTGTTCAACTTTAGCTGCGAAGTTCGAAGTATGTATACTAATAAGTTTGAGCTGCTGCTGCTTGCAAACATCGCTTCAAAAATGCAATATGCTAGAGTGCGTGACATATATGTATTTAATATTATACACGCAAACATACTCGTACATTGGAAATCGTCACTATGAATTTATACAAAGCTCACGTCTCGCGGATTATTGGAGTTTGTACTGTACGCGCAATACTATTTAACTCGAAATTAAAGTAACATTCCATACTCGGTTTAATAATCTTCCCCGTCTTTAGAGAAATTCCATCTCGCCGCAAGTTCGGTAATAAGAAACAGATTGTTAAGGCGGTTAGATGTAATTAGCGTAGCGCAAGCTTTGCTAAAGCTCGCGTAAAGAGTCGGATGAATTCTCCAACTACGGTGTTTGTGCTTCCGCGTAAATACTCCGCTGCACTGGAGAATATACTTGTTTTTTTAAACACTTATATGTATACGTATACATATATACGTAGAATAATTTTATTAGTATTGGCAGATATACGACACTCGTTATTCGCATCGTGTGTGCGCATATGATTTCCAACTATAGCTAAATCCATTTGACGATCAATCTGAAAAAATATTTTGTAAACCCTCTATATCTAGATTCATAAAATAGTATTGCGTCCATATCGAGCCATCGATCACCGTATATACAGTCCACGTGTCAACACAGTTAGTTTTCCTCACGAATTTCGGTATAGAGCTCTGTTTGCTTATATGATGGACTGTGATTGGATTAAAAGTGGGTCAATTTTTTTCATAAATATAAATCTGTATATTTATAAATCGACAAGTTATAAACAGAGATACAATTTATGTAACGCACAGTATGTATGTCGAATTTATAGATTTGAAGCAAGAGAGAGAGAGAGAGAGAGAGAGAGAGAGGAGTGCGCTTCATTGAATCCTCTAGAAGCAAATACACGCTCATCTCCGCCCTACAAAGTCGAGATTACATAATCGGCTTGTATTCTGCAATATAAGCAACGCACATCACATCCGTAGGTATAAGACACGTATATACGTGCCCTCGCAGAAGTTCCCGATGCGTGTTTCACGGCGATATTGGATATTAGTGTAGGTTGCATCATAATGACGGAGCAAAAGATTACGGAGGTCGCGTATGTGTATGCTGAGCTTTGACGCGGCCTTCATCGATCCTTCCAATGTGTACGTGTATAATATCCTATTGAGGATCTTTTTTCATACTGCGTATGTAAGATAAATTATATCGGCAGAATTTTTCTCAGATTAAATCGGTGGAATTTTGAAAATTCTAACGCGTATTTTACCTTGGCTCGTGGTGTGCTGTGTAAAATTTATTATACTTCTCTCATGTATTATATATAGTTACGAAAAATTGGTAATCATTACGTAGTCAGTAAGGTAAATTGAATATTATAGCACAAAATCGTAATCATCGTTGCAAGTCAAGTTAAGACTACAATTCTAACATATTTTCACGAGTAAAGAAAATATTGTTTATCGGCTATGATTTACAAAAATATGTTTTTTAATATTCTACTGCATTTTTCACGAACAAAATAAAAAGGAAAGGCTCGTTAAAAAATACCGATATATGTTAAAAAAAATGTTTGAAGCGTAAATCCGATTAATATTTCATCTTACTTGATTTTAGATTATTTTTTTATTGCGAATAATAGATACATGTATAGTGCATGTAACAAACGAATTAAACTTGAGCATAAATTAATCTTAAACGAGGAGTAAACGAGTCTCTGTGTGTGCGTGTATTTATCAGAAAAATACTTAATTAAAGTTAAAGTGCTCAGCCATTTGGATTTACCAGAACGTTTGTATAAGTGCTCGAGCAATTAGCCCTTTTTTATTGCGAAGGCGATCGATGCTCGACCACCTGCTCGCTCTCTTTCTCTCTTTTTTTTCGAGAAAAATCCCTTACCGTGCAAAAACTTCCTTCTTCTTCTCTTTTTTTGACCCCCGACATCGTCGTAGCTATAATTTCTCCGTTGTTTTAATAAATCTCAAGGATTATATTCTCACCTGATAAATGGTTGCGCATAACGAGGCTCAAATTACTGGAACGAAAAGTCAACTTCTTATAATACTTCTATGACACTCTCGTATATCCAATCGGGTTTTGTCGCACATCCGTTGAATTTGAGTAATATCGAATTTCGATTATCCATAAAGAGTACGAAAATAGTCTTAACTTCTAGCATTTTTACAACCAAATACTCTAACGAAGTAAAACAGTAAAACACAAGATAAAGCACGTCTTGCGGTTAACTGTCAGGGAATAGCTCGTAAAGATGCTATCCGAGCTCACTTGCGGCGTTAATTGCTTTATTTCGAGCTCGCGGTGACTTTTTTCGCTAATCTGCAGGTTACAGATATATATATATATATATGCGTGACGCTGCAGTTTTAATTAAGCCAACGGCTAAAGCGATGAAACCTTAACTTGGATGCCGGATCGGGTTCAACGATCTACTGTAAAAACCAAACTTAAAGCCAAAAGTTCGCAGAATCAGCAGGAGGTTTATATATACGGATAGCTGAGCGAGCAAGACTATTGTTCCTTTGGCAAAACTGTACTCTCCAGTGACTGTGCGTAAGCGAGACAATGACGGGATCGATTTTTTTCTCAAACTTTATGAGCGAAAAATTGCGACGTGTACCAGGGGATTTTAGTCAAGTGGTAGTAGCAAACGTCAAGTCAGGCATACATTATGAGGGCTGGGATTTTTATTGCCAAATTTTTCCCGCTGAGATTGATTGAAAAAAGTTAAAGCTGTCGCTTATTAAAATCATACACTTATTAGTTATAGTATATACAATTCGAAATTATTCTCCTACTATATCGAAAGAATACGTGACCCAGAAATCCATCAAAATCGAGAAAAAGACTGATCCCTTTTATTTTTCCTTTCACTTAACTCTTACCTTTCATCTAAATGAAGAAATTCCTCGCTTTCTTTTTACACAATCAACTTAACGACTACAAAAGGAAAATCGAAAAATTAACGCGCGTGACGTTCAACAACGCTGGTGTAAAATAAGAAAGGCATTTCACTGATCTTTCAGATCTGACCGCACGGTCATTCGTTTAAAAGCTGAAAAGTCAGCACCAAATCACGTTTCGTGTATACTTACGATGTTTTCCCCTCTTCGGTACATCCAGACTAAGCGTCGTCCTTATTTCGCTTCCGTCGGGAGAGAAATAAAGGTTTGCAAAAGATGTCAAGAGCTTGACGGATCGAACGCAGTCGAGTGTAAATTTTCTCCCTCTAAAACTTTGTGAGATGTACTCTCTTTATTTCATCGCTCACTGGATGATGAACTATTTCTTTATTGATACCCCCTGATGGAAGACCTTCGATTATAATTATCAGTGAATCGAATTTTCCGTCAAATTCTATGTTACGTTTGGAAATGATCTAAATGGGAGGCTTTGTAAGAAGCGTATACTTGCTATTATTGTACATAGAGATTCAAGTTTAACATTAATTTATTCAACGGCCCTTGCTGGTGGCTGGAAGCTATATTATACAACAATTTATAGTGCGGTCATCAAAAAGTATTTCAAAATAACTTGAGTACCTTTGTGATCTTTTTCATCGTGTATATTGTGTCTAGCAATATATTAATGAATAAAGGTGTAAAGCATAAGTTTACGCAAATATTAAGCTTTGATACGATTTTTTGAAAATATATTTTGTAAGGCATTTATCATTTTAGAATTAACCTTAAAAGAAACAAAAAAGGTTTTCAGATTAAATAACAATAATCTAATTGAATTAGTGTAAATTGCTCTAACAAGTTCTCAAGCTATAATGTAAATTGGAAAATAATTCGCAGACAATTGCCTCAAAAAGCCCTTATTCTTTTTCAATTTCTTTGATGAGATAATGCAGTGTACGCGAGGAGAAAATAAACAAAAATCCACCACTTCGTGAACTTTAGTTATCCAAATTTAAAACTGATTAAACTAATGCAATTTAATGTATAGTAATTTGTTGAATGCACTCAAGTTGGATTAGAATATTAACTACTCGTTTTATTTAAAAAACGTCGTAATTCCAAAAAATTATACAAAAATGTTAATGATTAATAATATCGAGGCTGAAGGTTGAATTAATTTGAAATAAACTGTACGTATTAATTAATTGGCAACGAAAAATTCCATTACATTGAATCAATATGCGTTTCAATTTTTTCACTTTTACGCATTCGTTTGACAAAAAGACATCAGCGACGTTACAGTACACGTGATAAATTGTTTTTTACCTATCGATCGATAAAGCAAAAAAAAATCATGCCTGGTAGTAAAAGCTCTTCAATCCTCGGAGATTTTCGAGCAGGGCCGCGCCCCATGTTAAGTCACTTTATTTCGCTTTCGTCGAATCATATCGAAACTACATTGAGTGTGTGTATACATATATAGCATAGGCACGCAATATGAAAAGGTTGTTCAGTTTTTTTTCTGATGCTTTATGGGGTCATACGTATTTTAGAACGAGACTTAGGCTGAAATGACGCGAATCCCTTTACGCGCAAATCTGAAACTTGAATAATGGAGGTAGAAAAAAGTAAAACCAATACTTGATCTAGAATTCATACGATATAGTTGATGGTGAATAAAGGATGCACTGGTCGTATATCTTTTTAAGCTGTAGTTAATAGAAATCTGTCTGAAATTCGGAAAAATGTTTACGTACGATACTTTACTCACAAAAAATTCATGTAAAAAGTCACGTGAGTATGCAAATGTTTCGATAATAATTATATCATAATTTAATTCATGAATTTATAAAATATTGCAACACAGCTTTGAGATAAATAGCGAGTGTATTATGCATTTTGCTTTCGACTAAATGAGCCTCATATAATTATCAGCTTACTTATTAGCGAAATGCAATATAATTCATATGAAATGTAGAGAAAATTTTTATTTTAACGCTATAATCGCAAAATAAGCTTATTCGACGTAATATTTCATAAAAGTTGGCAATAAGATAAAATTAATTCGTTTTTTTAGGTCTGCATGCTCCTTAGTCATTTAACAACGATCCCAAAAATATTTTTTGAGAACTATTCCTACTTAATGTACCTTAATAGGAGTGCAGATTCCTGTACTAGAGTGAGCGCCCAAGTTCTACGCCTTGTCGGTAACAAAATAGCAAACCGTCGATAACTTATGGGTCCGCATGGTAAGCCCTAACCGAAGAATGGAAATTATTTGTCATAACTTTTAAAAACGGTTAAAAGGATATTTTAAATTTACAATTAAATTGTAATCAAATCAACTCAAATATCGTTGACAATTAATATGCGATATCATTAACAACGAATAATTGATACATATTGGTTTAGTACGCATAGTGTTTGTGTACTGATCTTTTAAAAAATATTTCTAAATACAAAAAGTTTTGAAAAAAAATAAAATTTTACTGAACCGGTATGTTATCGACAGTTTGATGCACACTGCATAATGCAGTTAGGTGGATGGAACTAGCGCGCATTGGTACATGGACAGATGTGGAGCGGGTAGCCTGTAGGAAGGCATATGCACGAGAGTCAAGAGTTTGTCTGGTAAGTAATATTACATACCTAACTTTTCAATGTTATCTCGAATAAATACATTTATTAATAATCTGTAATTAGTCCTAAGCGAACGAATCAATCACAATAATACATTTTTTGTTTCTAAAACCATTTTACTGTCTAACAATGACCTTAACATTACATGCAGTTGAGTAGACAATAAATCTTTGTACAAACTTGTAAAAAATAATGTTGATTAGTCCGTATTGAGAATCAGACAGACACCTTGTAAGATCCAATGGGACGCATGTTCCTTAGTACCTAAATCTGCTTCGAATACCAAACCAACACCCATAGCGTTACGTCTATCCGATGTGGTATACACCGGAGTTTTTATCGTATTCTAAAAATTATTTTAAGTTATAATTAAATTTATTGAATTATAAATAAAGTAATAATAGCTTTTCACAAAGAAGTATGTTGGAATCATTACCAGAAGTTTCAATCTATGTGCTTCAATGGGTATTACACTGAGAATCGGTAGTTCTTCGATCAATACTTTTGGATATGATCGTTTAAGACAATTTGCTTCTACGTCCCAACGAGCTCCTTCTATGTACAAACCTTGTACATAACATCCCTATTTGCAAACAAAAATATAGTCATTATTCATTTGTTAACCACGCGTCTATTAATTTTAAGCATAGAGTTATGAAGAGTATATTTACATAATAAAAACTTAATAGAATATTTTTCATACCTCGTCAGGTCGTTCCTCGATTTCCTCAGCTTTCACATACCTCGAAACAGCTGTGTACATAACTGATCGATCGAGTGGCCAATTGTTTTTCCTACAAGCCATTTGTATCAGAGCGGCTAAATAGGTTTCTGGACTGTGTAAACCCGAGAGCCAGATTACCACAGGTTCATTACAGCCAGCCTACAATAAAAATATTTATTTAAATTTAATATTAGAAGGATATATGTTACTTTTATATAGGCTGGTAAAATAAATATGCATCTTAGGCACTTGACGCCGCTTAACATAATTTAATGGTTAGGCTTAAAATTGTTATTAATACGAGAGACATTTATTGTGACAATTTCGAGGTAAAGTCTGACGGTATAACAAAATCCAAAGTACTGTATAAAAATTCAGATCTTGTTTTTTTCATAATAGATATCCAATAATATATAAATGTATAGCTAACTCAGTATACTTCGCAGTCGTGAAATAACCATTACTCGTTTAAATTTAATATTCACATTAATACGCAGGAACTGAATCTATAAAGAAATATTTTTAAAATATTGGAATAAACTTACCCAACTAGTGTACTGCACTATTCGTCTCTCGAAATGTTCCATCCAACCTGCTAAATTCTTTCGCGTTTTCGGAGCTAACTTAGCCCACTCTTGAGGTAGGGTTCCAATATATAATGCATTTGCAATGCTCTCAAGCACGTAGTCCATACCTATTTCACCAGCAATCGCCTGGAGTAGAGAAAAATATTAATTAACAAGAAAAACATTTACATTAACTAGAGTAAATGTACTTAATTCAATTATCGGAAATATGTTTTTGATATAAGTTCAAGAGGTTACTAAAATTTTGCGAGAAAAAAATGCCTTAACGAGAAACGAAACTAAAAATAAATTTCTCCTCACCTTTCTCAATTGTTGCAAAGTCGTTGTCATTTTATTGATAAGTTTGTTGAATCTCTCAAGTTCTTGGAACAGCACAATAGTAGTAGGTGACACACTTAGTCCAAAGTTTCTTTTGATTTTCGCCATATCGTACTCTTCCGGAAGTTTTGCTAAAATTTCTTTCGCCACGTTATCTATAAATTCTTCTCTGCTTACTCCAGCAGCTCCGACAACTGTTTGAAAAATTTAATGGTAAGTTGACTGAAACTTATCGAAATAGACTGAGCCACAATCTATCTATATAAAGCACACTACAAACTACCATCTACAAGTAATAAAAAAATCAATAAAACTTACTTATTTTGTTTAAGCGCGCTGAAACAATTTGTATTAATTCGCTTGTGTTTTTTTTTCATAAAATATATAAAAAAAAAATATAATATAATATATCGGCAATGCTTTGACAGATTGACCGATTAAATAATTTAAAACTCTTCTTTGGCAGTGTATTGACCTTCATGATTTTTTAGCTTCGCAAATTTTTTCACAAATCGCTTTGAAGTTACATAGAATCAAAGTTCGAAATAATTTTTCACTAAAAATACAAGGATATTTGTAACATTTAGTCATCTTAGACTTAAAATAAAATTCTGAAACGGTTTGATCACTGAAAACAGCATAAAAAATTCTTAAAGAATTTGTTCAGTATTTTAAGTCAAATCAGTTAGTGCGATGAATTACACTAGTTGTAATTAATTAAGTAAATTTGTGTCATAACGATTTAAATAGACAGAGACAATACTATAGGCGTATATATTTCCTGTCTATATATATAAATATTAGATTAAATTTTAGTTTTTTTAATTTCATTTGATTTCAGTCATTTGAATGCCAATTTTTAATCCCTTCCCCCTTTTGTTATTAATCAGTAAAGTTAAAATATCCTACCCGTCTGTGGCTGAAGTTGGACTAAATGTAACCACATCTCTTTAGTCGCTTGACTGAAGTAACCAATTTCTGCATTCGGATGAAGACCAAAAACTTCGGGTGAATTCACCAAAGGGAGCGCCTCGATGAACTTTAGGTATGAAACTCGATCATCGGGCTGTGGTGTAATATAGTCAACTCGATCGTCTTGATAGAAATGGAACGGTTGGAAAGTGTCGAAAAGAAAGTCACCAAAATATTCGTCCATATAAACTTTTGAAACACGACGATCGTAATTGTCGATAACTCGGCCACCGTACATCACCTAAAATATATTATTTCATAAATATTTGTCTCGGCTAAATTTGATATCGTAACTAACCTCTCCTATTAAATATTTCAAACTGTTCCAGGGTATTCTGCTTTCTTTAGAAATCAGATTCTTCGTTAAATAAGTATCGAGAATTGTGGTGCATACATTAAAATCTGATTCGTTGAAATCGTAGCTTATATTCCACCCTATTTTATCGTACTTTCTTCTTTCCTATAAAATATACCGCAAATGTTAAAATAACTTCTATAAATCGTAGTATAGAATTATACGATTTAGAATAATTACTTGAACAACAGCGTGATAAAAGGCTAATACATAAATGAGATCTTTATACGCAGGATGATCACAGCAGTTTAAAACTTGATCTGACATTTTGAAGTACGTATTCTTGAGATTTAATTTTAGCCCATTTGGTGGCTCAGTCACAACTGTAAACAAATAAATTTATGAGTACAATAGACGCTCGATTGCTCTAATATGTTGTTATTACTATATAAAATACCTTTTAGAGACTGTTGTAAAATTCCAATAGGAAAATTTGGATTAGGGTCAGTAGTTAGCCACAATCTGAATTCGGGATGTGGTAATCCAATAGTTTCCAAAGTTTTTTCTAAATCTCTGGTAAAGCTTAACAGTAAGTGACAGTTTTGCAACATTAGCCACTGTCCTCTTGTTACAGCAGTTTCCAATAATTCTATAGCTGCCTATAATTCATGCCAATTAACATTTATTAAATCTCAATTATATATGAGTAATAAAAAATCTTGTTCTGGTAACTTATTTATTATTTACTTTTTCTTGTCCCTGTCCCAATGACAAATGTCTAAACTTTCCAGCACCACAACCATGTCTTTCAGCCATTTTAATTAATTCACTAGTAGGGTCAGAACCTGGACTTAATACGAAAACGACAGGCATCGTAGGAGTACTCTGTTCATATACGGCTTCGAGCCCAACACTTGGTGGTGTTATATATTCTTCACCCATAGTGCTGCTAATATAGATGACTACTGCTCGATAGACACGATCTATACGGAAACAGCGCAGCAGCATCAGTCGTTCAAAAGGTACGAGATTCGATCCATATTCACCAGGAGGATTAACTGCTTCTGGATTGTCCAAGTCAAACCACTAATCACAAAAAATTTCGTAATGTTAATTAATTTGTGTACAAAGTGAAGATCCGATTTATCTGACAATATACCTCCTTCCATTCCGAACCAAGATTTTCCAACTCGTCTGGTAAATTAGAAAATTTTTCAGGATAACCGGAAGCCAATTTTAGAATATCTTCCCAACCCGAAGTGGGTAACCAATTGTCAACAGGATTGATTCTACTAGATCTTTCCAATGAGACGTTACCCTTAATGAAAAAGTCTAATTGACCCTGGTCGATTTTTTCCAGATCCTGCTCGATTCTGGTACATATTTGGAATGAAAAGAGCAGTTTATGACGCTCAAATATTCCTGTGCATCCATAATCATAAACGCTTCTAGTCAAAGTTTTTACAACGTTTGCAAGGCGTCTAGGCAATTGTGCATCCGGTAATGCTCGTCTTAAAGATTGGACAAACACCTATCAAAATTAAAAATCGATACAAATGATTCAAAAAACCTAGTAAAGCTATTTCTATGAAGAATCAATTTTTACCTCGAGGTAGCTATTCAAAGAGTACTGATACATAGAATTCACGATAGCCATGTCAGCCAATACAAAAAACAGAATAGCTCCTCTCTTGGCGGCTGGTCGATAGTCTTCTCGTAAACCATCTATCTGTTTAGCAGTAACAACAGCTTCTTTCAGTTTCGTTGAAACCTCGTGTGCACTCGACTTTGCATTTTCCAGGGTCTCGATCAGGTCAATATTATCTAACATATTTCCTTGGTTACTGGCGATCTCGCGAAGCAAATTGTCTTCTAGTTGTTGTAAGAGAGCTTTATGTGCACTTGTTTCAGCTATTAGTGCTTCACGTAGTTCCTCAATGTCTGGTCGCTCAGTGCGAACCACTACAGATAGCAGCTGCTCTTCCAGACCCTACATATAGAATTTTTTAAATTAAAGTTGTTACTTTTAACTATATATATTATTAAACTAATTAAGCAAATACTCACGGTTGTTGTGACCATGTAATTGATAACTACAGCTTTTGCGTAGATCGCGGGATTTAGGATTGGATTCGAATGTTTCGTTGTTAGGTACAAACGAAATCTAGGATCATAATCTATTTCCTTGTCTCCGATCATAATGAATGTACGACCAGAAACGGCTAAAATTGATTTTAATTTGAAAAATAAGTTTTCATTGTAAAAGCATAGGCCTGCAGTTACATACTAACTTTTAATATTTTTCATGATCACGTTGTCTAGAACTGGATCGACATAATCCACATCTTGGAATAATACAGGGAATCCATATTTTATAGCAATTTCTACCTGTTTAATGAAGTCGGAATCATTAAAAGTAAGCATTTTCAAATTCGCTTTCTCTTCTCGCTTTTTTATCCACTTTAAGGCCTGTTGTTGTGGGTCTATACATAATGGAAAACGCGATGCTCTGATTGTGAGAATTCCATTTTGAACGGAAAGTTCGTCAGGCGGTAACCCTTCTGAATTCCAGCTACGCAAAGAACATAAAAAAAACAAATTTAATATGTATATTTAGAAAATAATTTTTATTGACAATAGTTCACACTATACCTGCTTATTTCAACGTCATTGCTAAGTTGACTTTCTATCCTAAAGGGTTGAGATAACGGTATTTCCTTATCCAGAATACTTTGTTGCCAATCGTTGTACAACATTTCAATTCGAAATTCGAATGTGAATGGACCATTGTAGGCGAGAAAACCCGCGGATAAAAGACAATTGCCAACAGTTTTTCCAAGCTCATTTTTCAGAGCTTCCAATTCCAGTTTCCACCGTTCGTTCTCCGAGGACAGACCACTAATTTGAGAAAGAATACATTTTAATTATATTATTAAATTTTTTTTAACTTCTCCTACACAATTCGATAGTAGGCGTGTAATCTAATAACATAATAATAATACTGCAAGTGGTAAAATCATTCTATAATTGTAATTTGTAAAATCACTATATAACAAGCTCTTAATCTTGTATATTTAATTATTTTTGCGACAGTGATGGTGCATTTTTAGATTGCGTTATACGTTATGTAACATTCAAATTTGATTCAACTACGAGTAACATTAATTCGACTTGTTAAATACATTTGGACTTGAAATCATTCTTTTTAAAAGAAACAGAATAATACAGCAATTTGAAGCAACCCTTTTGAAAGAAAAGGATCCTGCAAGAACACGTTTTCCTTGTTCTTTTATTATCGACGCAAAACTATTTCTTTTGCTGAGACTGTTATATTTTTAGTGCATAATTAGGTGTTAGGAGACGATTTACCTAATCAATTTGTCTGCAGCAATCAAACGTCTTTGCAATAAATCTGTCTCTTCCTGTAAGCTCTGTCTCTCTGCCATTGCCGTTTCATACTTTGCGTTTAGTTCGCGGAGTTGTTTTTCTACTTTATCAAGTTCACGCTCTTCCTTCTCCAAAGCTTTCCTCGCCTTTTCCGATTCTTCTTCTAACTGCTGAACTCTATCGATTTTTGGCTTCACCTATTCTTCAATCGTGTCATTTAATTAGTATCGAAACATAATGAAACTCACAGCTTTAATGCAATATAGCTCCACTTACATCGCGAAAAACAGTGCAATAATCTAAAACTGCGAGTAGAAACCTGTACAACCCATATCCAGCTTTACTTATAGTCTTCATTTGTTCCATTTTGTTAGACTTTTTCAAATGAGCCTTGACCATTTGCTGTTGCTTCAGAGTTATCTCATCGCAATTCATCTCTTGGAGAATACGTAGGAAATTCGGATCACTCATCATTCCTTTTGCACTCTTCCACGATACTTCTCTCAAACCTCTTATTATCGCAATACACTCACAAACTACCTGTACTGGTTCTGGTGGAGTTGCGAACGATCTGTCGGTCGTTTATATGTTATATTACAGTGAATATATATCATTATGTCAACCGATTAATTTTCTACCTTATTTCTGTAATGTCAGATTTATCTAAATCGCTTAATGCCCTTCTCGCTCCGTCAAGTGCCGGTTGCGCTTCGGCTAAAGCTTCTTTAGCTTCGTTCGATTCCTTAGCAATAATTTTATTCCTATCTTCGATCTCTTTACGTTTTTCCTCGCCCAGTGATTTTTTCGTTGTAGCAATTGCAGTACCTTTTCCAATCGTCACTAAAAGGGCTTCGCATTCTTGCGTTTGCTTCTTAACCTTCAATCGCTGAACAGCGAGTACTGCGTTAAGTTGATCCAAATTAGCTGACGCATCGGCTATGCGAGTCAAACCACCAGATAAACGTGCGCACTGTTGTACGATTAAATAAATGCTTAATAAATGTGAGAATCGTTTGTAAATATAATTGTTGTATGACAAGTTTCGTGAATTAATTAGGAGTTTAGAAGCTTTGCTCTCCTTACGAATAAATCTATGATAATTACCTGAGCTTCGATATATTGACGTCGCTCTGACAGTAAGTTCACGTACGTTTCAAGAGCGTCTAAATAATGCATGGGCGTGACGTAATTAGGTCGGCGTAACTTCGCCAAAAAATCGTTCGTGTAACGATTTACTGACATGTGAACATGGACTGCGTGTCGAACAACCGCGTCTCTGTAGATCTCCGGAATGTGAACAACCTGTCGACAGTTTATTAATTGTAGACCTCAATAATATTGTAATGTATAACTAGATACAAAAAATCTGATGTACGCATGTGGTCGCATAGGCGCGAGACCTCCGCTCTCGCCTCGTGCGCTTTGATGCTCAGGCAAAAAGGAGCCCCATCACCTTCGCTCACAGCGGACCTCGTCCGCTGGAGCGAAAGAGGGTCAGCACCTCAAGCCCGCCTATCTACGTGGCTACGGTTTGACTGGGGATAGATAGTACATAATAAGAATAAAACGCGAAACTGATCGGTGATCGAGTCAATACGCTCGATCTAAAAAAATAAATAATACAGACCTAACATCCAGCCTAGTCTTCACTAACCCCCGCGTGGTGGGGGTTTGTTTGGACGCTCTATAATGAGAGGTTACTTACGTCAAACGTGATACATTTTCTTAAAATCTCGAACGAGTTAAAGTGATTATATTTCATTATAAAAGAATATTTTCACTCCTGTATACCTGAATTAATTCTTGTTAAATCGTAATTATCGAATAATTGTATCGTTTGCAGGCTAATTTGACTAAATATCTCCTACCAGATTGTACGTAAAGTTTATAATAACTTTCTTTTTAAATCAAAAGGATTTAGCTAAAAACATTCATTTTGCCTCAAAAGTATCTGATTTCTTTCAATGTAGTAATGGTAAGAGAACTTACGTCTCTAAGAGTGACGCTGCCGACAGCCAAAAGTGCCTGTTCTGGCCAAGGAAAGATCCAATCTATCGTGGTGCAATTGACGAGACCAGGATAACTTCGACAACGTCCGCGAAGGATATCACCAGATGGACTCATCGAAAGGGCTATGCGAAGGTTCACTATACTACGCTTTATGAAGAATGCCCAGACGTTCTCCCTGCATAATATGCGCATATGCACGTGCAAGTGTTATTTTTATGCAATAGATTAATAGATTAATATGAATACAATATAAATACTAGACTATATAAAACAAAAAGTTACTTTGTTACACCGCAATTCGCGTCTTTAGAAGCATTCCTACACGCATTGACGATGCCGTCCTTTTCTTCGTCGGTAAAAAGTGCCGATACAACACCTGTCGTCAGAAGATTGTTGATTATTTCTAGAAAACTTTCATCGACAACTTGTTCGTCAGTGAACAAAAACACTGTTCTCTTGTTATCAACTCCAACGAGCGTCAGCAGTTTCTAATATCAAGAGCATTGAATTACTTTATTACCTGTACAATTATTGCCAGTAATTGAATCGTCATAGATACCTTGATATCCTCTCTAAAAGCTATCTCATCGTACCCTCTAGTTAAAGCAATTTCAAAAAGTTCGCAATCAGCAGCAAAAGATGCGAGTCTTATAGTTGATCGTCGACCACTGCCACCGACACCAACGACCAATGCGTGACCGCGTTCCATACGAAGAGCTCGATGCACCCTGGTCAAATGTTCCAGTGCATCGTTAAAGAGTACCACGTTCAGTTTACCGCGACGCTCGTTGTGCTCTTCTAGGATCTTAGTTTTAAAAGTAACACTTATATATTTCTATTTTATTCGAGTAAATTCATTCTGACATTTATTACATCGTTTACATACTTCCATGAAAAGATTGTAAACTGCTTCGTAATCCAGTAGGTCCTCGTACAAACGAGCTTCGGATTCGTTGCAAGCATTACGGAAGTCTCCGAATAGCAGAGAATTACGCAAAGCGTAATTCAACAGATCTGGTTCGAGATCCCACGAATTCTTAATTTCATCTTCGATGTGACCTTGCACGATCTCTTGATCCTAGATTTAAAACAATCAACTATTAAGATTTTTTTATTCTCACTTGAATGTAATAATACAGACAATTTCGCTTATTATACCGTTGTTGATATAAGCCTGTCGCAAAAGACTCTCGTGAATTCATTCCTCCAAAGTCGAACGAATTGCTGAGCAGTTTTAAAGTGGCTAGGATCACTTTGCAATAAACCAGCTGTTACTCGCGAAAGGTCACGCATATTGAAGATGTAATGAAATTTAGATGGTGTCGCTGGTAGTTCGATTATGATAAGCTTGGCGAGGATAAAACAGTAGTAAAATAAATTTGTATAAAATAAATTTTTCGAAAATGAACACTGTAGAAACTAGAATACCTTATATAGGTCCAAGGTAATTTTGATTATCTCGTCGGTTAGTTCTTCAATAGAATTTGAGAATATCTCCAAATGTCCAGACAAAATACTGCTGTAAATATAATGAAGGGTTTCATCTGCTGGAAATGTGACGTTGTAAACCGAGAACATAGAAATGAAACGTGGGTCAACGTCGTGTCTTCCGCCACCCGACTTTCCCATCGCAGCTACAAAGCCTAAAGGTTCAACGTTTATGCAATTCAATAAAAAAATATTTTATATTCGCATTAACAAAGAAATCATTTTACATATATCTTTTATGTGCTTCCAACTTAAATCTTTTCCACGATCGTAAAATCCGCCTCTTTCAAACAATAGCTTTAGTAGCGCAATTGGCTGTTGTGTTCCGTATGTGTCGACCATTGGCATATTCATGTCATCGATAAACACGATTAATCGCTTTCCTGGAGCTGGTCCGTAAACATCTTTGGTTCGTTTTTCCACAACCGATTCAATGTTTCGTTGCACGTCCAGCGATGTCGTTCTCGAGGAAAAATTTATAGGCAGATGATTCTAAATTTTTTAAAAATATACTTCTGCTATACTTTTATATCGTGCGAGAATATTTTGATTTTCTAGTAAAGAATCAAAAGTACTCACAAACTTATCAGCATCTAAATTTCGAAGGAAGTCCATGATAATAGCGCTCTTAGACGTCCCGGTATCTCCGACAAGGACCATTGGCTTCTTAGCATTGTTCATTAATTTGACAAACCAATTTGCCCTGGTCGTATCCACCGTTGGCACGAGTATCTCCCCAAAATTTCTGTTTCTATCGTGCATATACATTGGTACTAAGGTTTTCCAAGGAACCCAGATCCTTTTCTCTATATTCAGAATATAATCGTACATCTGAGGATAAACAGTTGGCAAATAACGAGTGGTTGCAGGTTTCTCTGGCGTATCTTCGACCATCATCATGCCCGATGTCTTCTTCATGAAATCATCGAATTCTTTTCGTGATTCTGCAATAATAGTTGCCCCTAATGAACAGTAACAAGCTTGTAAATAAACAGCCTCGAGCAGTTCATCCCGAATTAAGACTTTCTCGGTGAATATGGCTTCTTCTTCTTCTGATAGATGCTGATTTTCGTCACGTAAGAATACGTCGACAGCTGGTTTTGGGTATAAGATGTCTATCATAACGCAAAGCTGAGTAACCTAATTTAATTTTTCATTGAAATAAGTTGTTTTCAATGTAGTATTAAATCACAGGCTGTGGAGAAGAAGCAGCCAATTTAATAAAGGCTTCAAGAACCAGCCAGTACAAAATATGTTTAAAGGAGAAGACAATGCAGAATAAAAAAACTATGTTTTGAACGCACATTATATGTCTTTAGAAATATTTTTCTTAAAAAATATGGACAATTCTGGAAAATAAAGTATTCTTTAAAGTGTTTTAATGAAAAATGTTTTCCTGAGAAGCTATAAATTAATGAAAAAAATATTAAAAAAATTTTTCAAAAGATCATTTTTTATTTTGCGCACAATTTTGCAATAAATTTATTTAGCACATTACGTCTACTGGGATATTGTAGTATGAGAAATTTCCTAAGAAAATAGGCAATAAAAAAAAACAATTTTTTGCTATTTAAAAGTGTCTTGTCCCTTTAATTTGAATTAGCTGGATCTTCCCCTAAACTGTAAAAATATAGCTATAATAAATATTGTACCATGTTAAGTCGAGTTTGAGGTATTATCAGCTTCAGAGGGGAAACCTGCTGCAGACCAATCAGACCATCAATAACATAATGGATTCCTGCATTCGCATATTTCTCAGACAAAGAGTGTAAAATAGTATGTTCTGATTTATTCCTGCTGTTAATCCATTTATCCATAAATGGTTGATAGCCTAAATTTTTCGGATCGACATATACCATTCCAGCTCTTGACACTGTAGCTGGTGAAGCATATTGCAAATCTCCGACCTGAAATTATTAAATGTATAAATTACTTAATCCAAAAATGAAAAAAAATATTGGCTTGTTTACCTCGAACAGTAAATTACAGTGATTTTGAAGTTTTATTCGCTCCTGATTAGCCAGTGTTAACAACTTGTTATCATCCATCACAGAATTCATATTCTCTATCCATAAGGCATCAACGTCACCATCAAAAAGGATGTACTTTTTCTCATCTAAACCAGAATCTAAAGGTTTATTTACTTCCCTGAAAATGTTACTTAACAGTCCATCAGTCCAGTCTCTTGTTGCATGATCCAAAACACCATATAATTCAATAACTGTACAAGCTTTCGGATTTAATATGTGAAGTTTCGTGGGTTTGCCGAGTAGAGTTTGAGCATCACAGAGAGCTTGAATAACTACAGTCTTACCACCACCGGTTGGCCCGACAACCATCGTAGAATGACGAGTCATCATAACTTCGTACAACTGTACAACTTTATCAACTTGGTCAGGTACAATAGCATAATTCTTATTTCTAAGAGCCTCTTCGACTGCATCGTTAAAATCAGGATATCTAACTCTGGGGCAGTCAAGACCAGGAAATAAATCCTTTATCAAACCTAAAAACAGTGGTACATCTTCAAAGATAAACTTTGGTAAATTCATGTCTCTTAACGCCCGCATAAGCACTACATTCTCAGGTAAGTTTCCTGAAGTTCTCTTTAACTGTCCAGCCATATTGAGTACAGATTTAAGAGCACGAAGGCCAAAATCATAATGAGTCTGTTTGCTGAGTTGCTCGCGAGCTAAATTGTACAACACTGTCATCTTTTTAGCCAATACTTTTGCTGTAAGGAAACCTGCACTAAAGAGCTTGATCTGACAAATCAGTTCGTTATCTGGAACGATACAGACCACTGGTCTGAATAGAGCTTTAACGGATTCAGGAAGTTCGGTACGTCCGGCATAACCAGGATTCATAGTAATAAAAATTCCTACTTTAGAATCTAATACGATGTCTTGATTTTCAAACTAAAAATTTATACGATTGTTTTCATATGCTATTTTTCGTGATTTTTACTCATAAAGACAATATTTTATCATTTTTAACTTTACCATGAAGCGAGTGGCTTTACTTTGTAAAGCAGATCTGATGGTCTGTAATTGAGTGGAGATAACCGAGAGAACAGAAACATCGATACGATTAAACTCATCAAAACATCCCCAAGCACCGCATTGAGCTAGACCTCCTAAAGTTTTACCGATAGCCACATAGTCCATGCCTTCACCACAATTAGTTACTATGCATAAAAGACCTAAAGCTTTTGCTAAATCTTTGGTAGTCTCGGTTTTTCCAGTGCCAGCAGGTCCTGATAATTAAAAATTATCTATTAAATTATATTGTATTTCCTATAGTTTATTTTTATAATCAATTTAAATAGTTAACAATAATTTACCGGCGGGGGCACCACCAAGTTGCATCGATAGAGCTTGTGTTATTGTAAGATAAATTCGATCCGTTAATGGAGTAACGACTAATCTTCCATTCAACCCCATGTACTCGTAACCATATTCGAAAGATCCAGAACACTGATTCATCCAAACATTATCTAAATCGTGCACCCAATAAAATCTGAGAATCCAGAAGCAAGTAGTTTTATAAATTGATACGAATCTATTCTACTTCAAGTGATCGCAAAAACTTTAAATATAATTACCGTAATTGACTTTCCCATTCAAATTCTAATGCATCCATGATACTATCTCGAACAAATCCTTCTATTATATCACGAGTGTGGACATCAATAGTCAGAACTGCATCAAGCTTTTTTCTATCATTATTCGAAAGGGTATCTCCACCCATCAGTTTTACGACTTCGTCTAACTGATAATTCAATTGTTGAAGATACTAAAATTCCCAAATTACACATGAATCTCTATCGATTGATAAATATAATTAAATCGTTTTTTAACTAGTACCCAACCTCTTTCATGGACCGTTTTTTCCCCATTGATATTTTCTTGAATACGTTTTCAACCTCGGCAGTCCACCAGATTTGGTTCGCCACAAGAATAATCATCCCTTGAAAATCTAACATCCATTCGGTTCTGGCTTTATTCATCTATACAAAACGTTTATATATTTCTCTACATAATCCAAAGACGAACGACAAAATGAATAACTCACATTTCCATAATCAAATACGGCTTTCTTAGTAAGATATCTATTCGACCGCCTCATTTCATCCAATGCCAGGACCATCCAGTCCTCGATATTGCCTTCAGCTGCAACTGGAGTTCTAAAATCCATTACTTCGCCCTCACTCGAAATCAATGCACTGGCCATTAATCTATCCTGACTATCAGGTCCCAATCTGAATTTGCTTAAATTATCATACATCTTGCCGACGTGTTCTTGAATTACACTGGGCTCAGAACTTCCCAGAATACTAAGCAACTCGTCATCGCTTATGAAGGAGAAACGTGGAAAAACCGCACGTTTGCTCTTAAGATACTCGCTCAAAGATTTTTGACACCTTTCTAAGGCCGCAATCAATCCGTCGAATTCTTCTTTACGATCTGTATTAAAAAGTAAAGACCATTCAACCATGTTACAAAGTATGCGAAAATTTTGCAAATTTCTTCGAATATACTTACTTGGCATAGAACAACAGTCCAAAACATTGGGTTTCTTAGCAGCCTCAACCATAATCCTACGAAAACTCTTATCAACGTCATCAAATCGCTTAGCTTCATCGGGTAATTGTGATCTAATATCTCCACCGACAAATATTCCTTCCAAATACATCCAACGTCGCTGAAGTTCAAGCCAAGCCTCAATCACATCAGCGATATTGCGCATGGCTTTTTCCCACTTTTGAACTACGCTCAAAAACGGTCCAATAAATTGAGATGCTGACATACTCTGAAGATTCAAGGTATTGTCTTCGAGTATCTGTATTTTAATTCGCCGAGTATTATTATAATTCGTAATGTAAAGAACTTCTTATATCAATGAAACAGTGATATACGTTTGAAAATGCACCTGATTCAATTCATCAACACTTCCTAGTATAAAACCCCGATCCTCGCCAGCTTTTGTATGCGTAAGTAGTTTGAATTCCATGTGAGACCAGATTTGTGCTACTTCTTGAACACCGCGTTCTATTGCTAACTCTCGACTAGCGTTATTAACTATCAATTCAGCAATATCCTGGTAACGTGCAAGATTCATAGCGAACATATTCTCGAGAGTAAACCTACGGACAGGGAAAAAAAATTTCTATTTATATAGACATTTATGACTAATTTCACTGATCTATAATTTGTAAAGTTAAACCGAAACTCATTATTTAAGCTCTACTTGAGCTGTAAAAATAAAAACATAATAAAAAAGTAATACAAAAAATGTAAACTTACCCCTCCATTGCTATTGAGTATAATGTAAATATAGTAAAAACAACGATATATCACTTTTTACGATACTTTAGTCAAATGTCAATCTCGCGGTATATAATCTTCAATTGAGTCTAATTTATGTCTATTTTGTGCCATTTGTATTTATCTATATATTTATATTATATATCACTGAGCTGTTATTGTATAAACGTTTTTGAAAAACTAGTGATAACTTCGTTTATCCACATTTAATCTTTAAGCATCAATTTTATCAAACAGCTATTACAATGAATTTCCCTTCAAATCATCTAATTATATTTAGAATTTTAAATAAAATTAAATAACTAGAATGTACAGTATAACATTGATTCTTAGCTGTTTAGTAAAATTGCTGAAAATAATAATTTAAAAGCTGAAAAAAATTGATCATTCGTTATTCCTATTTAACCTACATATACACAAATGGCAGATAAATGTTCGACTTTCATCACTTTACATAATATTACACTATTTACACTTTGATATAAAACAGTTTCGATCGTCTTTCACTCATTAACTGTCGAACCTGTCTGGTGACATATCGAAATGCTTTCCCGTTCGATCCATCAGCTCCTTCCAGTGCCGTTCCCTCATCGCTTCATTTTTTAATTCAACAAAAAGAGGCACTGAACTCTTGAAACTTTTCATATTAGCTTCCAAAGCTCGACCGACTCTGAGGTTCCTGACGGCCTTTGGCATCTTACGAAACTCCTTAAGGTATGCTTCCATTCCATCGAGTAATTGCTGTGGATTTAGATCAGCCCAAAGCGTCTTAGCCCAGGTATCTCTAGCTGTCTTCTGGTTTTTATATAGTTTGAACAACTCGTCCATCGCTTCAAAATCTTGCTTTACGGAGTAAAAGTCAGTATAGTCAACTGGAGATAAATCAAACATTAACTCGGCATTTGTTAAGTCGTGTAGTCTTTCTTCGAGTTGATAAATTTTCAGACTGTATTCCTATTTTCGATAAATAGAAATAGTTTATTTAATACAGTAGTAAATGCCTCTAATGAGTAAATAAATCTACGAAATACTGGAAACGACTCGGTATCTGGATATCGAAAAATTATTCGCGATTTGTATTTTGTGGATTTACTCAGATATAGAGCAATATCATAGTTATACATACCTCCATTTTTTTCATTCCAGTTTCTAAATCTTCACCGCAACTGCCAGGTCCTTCGTTCTCGAATCGATACACAAATTCAGCAATTTCACGTCCAAAGTCTCGTATTTCTCGAACGGTCATATCACAAAATTGTTCCTTCGTACTCTCAAGACTGTTCGATCTGTAGAGAGCGCCAAGGTATAAGGATTCCCAGTCATCTTGCAATTTATGTGCGAAGCCTTCGTCGCTCTCGGGATATTCCACTTTATGAGCTCGAAGTATTCGAAAAGATTCCTGGTAAAGAAGACAATCAATGAACATTTTCATTACTTACAAAATAGTAAATGCAGATGTAACGAGTGAAAGAAACCAACTTGATACTGTAAATATTTGACTTCTGCCTGAATAGCCATGCGTTTGATGTCGCTGATACACTGCATCACTAGTTTAAATCGTTCTAAGCCACTAATGACTAATTCGACATCTCGTCTACTGTTATCGATCAGATCTTGGAACTCAGCCATTGCTTGTGTTACGTTGGTCAATAGGAAATTACCCAGCACTCGTTTCCATTCGGTAGCATGATTCTTAATACCATTGAGCAGTGGTTGAAGGTTGATCCTTAAAATTGATAAAAGCATAATTACGAAATAATATAATTTTCATGCCAAAATGTACCTAATGCTATTCATACCTAATGCTAGAAATATCGAAGTAATCTATCATCTCGTCGATTTCTTCAATGATCGAATCGTAAAAACCGAATTTCTCATCGTACTGCTGCAGAGTAGGATTAGAAGCTGCAAACTTTTCACACGCTTGGTTTTTATCAAGAATCCATAGATTACTGTATTGTTTCCATTTTTGAAGATATCGTCCACAATCGTGTGCCAATCTATGCGATGTTTCTTGCACAACAAAGATCAAATCGTTTATTGCCTGAAATTTAAAATTTCGAAACATCACTCTCGTATTTCCGGCACTTATAAATATAAAAAACTATATTGGCCTGTGTTTCTCACCTGTACACTCATAATATCTTCAAAGAAGCTAAAAATCATAAAGTCAGTCGCAGACTCGTCTCGTAACGGTTTACATTCAAGACAAGTGCGTACCATCCATCTCGGAAAAACTCGAAGCCGCTCCATTAAATCTTTGATGTCTCGTAAAATAATCGTGTATATTTCAATGGCAGACGGTTTAAGCATTACTTCCGAGGTAACGAGAACAGCGTCCACTTGAAAGATAGGTTTGCTAGATAGCAAAAGTTGCTTCAAATGCTCCAAATTTTGTATGAAACATCTGTAACGGAATTTTCATTAATCAGTAATAGGTTGTCGATATGAAATATCGAAATGAAACGATGGCAAATGTAACTCACGTTATAAGTGCTGTAAAAATCTTTTGCTCGTATCTTTCGTAATACAATAGCATAGCTACGCTTTTACCAGTTGAAGTGCCTTCAACGAGACTTTCTAGTTTGACCAGCGTAGGGCTTGTTGACTGGTAACACTTCAGCATTATGCTTATAAGTTCTGTTCTTTTAGTTTCGACTTGTTGAAAATATTCCTGCCAAAATTATTATTATTATTAATAATTATTAATGAGCTAATTTTAACTCATTAGCACATAAAAGAGCGATCTTAATACTTTTTTAGCTATGAAATCGAACAGATTTAACCAAAATTCCTTATTCTTTCAAAAACTGTGGTTACTTTTTAAATTCCGTATAATCTCCGATTGTTATGAATATATTTTATTTAAAGAAATGCAAAAAATTCTATAAGGGACCGTTTTACAAAATTGTTTACAATACGATTGATTTTATTAATAACTTTAAGCTATCTGGAAGATCCTCCGTATGTTATGATAAATTATATGTTTTCCGAACTAAATGTCAAAACTAATCATACCATTAAGCTATTGAATAATAATTCTGTACTAACTTTGCAGCTCCTCAACTTAGCATCGGGTTGTTCAGAATCTTCATTAGTAGCAAACAGATTGTATTTTCCAAGAACTTCATCAATATCTGAGTCCAAATAGTTTCTGATCTGATTAACTTGCGCAACTATGGAAGCTAAATTCTTCAACAATTTACTGCATCCGGTTGCATACTCGTTGATCCCTAACGAATACCAGTCAAGTCTAATGACACCTGGTTGTATATGCTTCTCCACATTTTCGAGCGTTTTCTTCAGTAGAAGGATCTACAGTTATACACAGAAAGATACGTAATGGAAAATTAAAAAATATTAAATTTTTTATATTCTATAGTATTAATAGTAATTATTACATCTGCTTCATCAAAATTTTCAATGATGTCATTGTACTGATTGATCATGCTTGCTACTGCCTCGCAATCTTCATATAATCTGTTCTTCTGTATTCCAACCTCGCGTACCATTGTCGGCAATTCAAATCCCAGATGCTCCAGTAATGCGGCCTTTAAAATAGTTTAATTTTGAAAATAATACTAATTTTTCTTTGCGGGTTATATATTTTTATTTAAAAATGTGATCATTGGACACGTACCTCGCGTAATATGTCAAAAACTTTTCTATCAAAATTCACGCTTAACTTGATTTGATTATCTAGTAAAATTGCACCCCTCATGAGTTCGGTATTTTTGATAATTTGCTGCTGTAATTTCTGAGTAATTGTAGATCCAGATGATGGTCTTGGTTTAGAGACACGAGTAACTTCTGATCTTTTATCAAATCGAATACTACTTTTAAGCGTAGCGATTGATTTCAAACTTGTGGATAGCCTGGCATCTATACATAATTAATTAAGATATCGATTATGTAAAACATTTTTCGATAATAATTTAAAACAATGAAATGAGGAATACATATAGGATTTATTTGGAAAAGGAAGAGTAAGGAATTTACCAAAACTAAGTTTATTGTGCATTAAATAACTGATTCTCTCATCAGCACGCGAAGTCGTCATAGGTGTACCCGAAGTTGACATATAATCACCACTTCCAATTTTTTTCAATGTAGTGATTTTTAAAATCTTTGATTGTGTACCTCGAGTACCAGCTAATGAATTTTCAAATCTTGTTCAAGTAGTTTTAATTCAAATCAAATTATATGGACAAATATATTTTTACCCGTTTTTCTTCCACAAGGTTGCAAGGTTAATACATTCCGTCGCATATTTTCCTGAAGCAAATTCTGAGCTTTATGTTTAAAGGATTCAAATTTTGCATCTTCATAAGCCTTCATATGTTTAGCTACGGCGACGTATTGTTCGAAAGCTAATTTACGAAGTTCACTATTGTGTAACTCCTCAACTTCCTGGAAAATAAGTATCGGACTCTTCATCCTATGGAAAAGCTGACGTTCCCAATAAATCGCACCGGATATTGGAGGATGATATCGTAGGAGTGGTGGATTCCGTTTTCCTTTATTAAAAATTAGAAGACTCTTTTCATTTCCGGAAAATAGATATTTGAAAATCAAAACTCACCTCTATTAAATTGACCTTCAACCTCATCGATTTCCTTGCTAAACTGTTTCATAATAACGTCAAACTTCAAGGCTAACCTTTCCTGCACAGCATCTCTGGTTTTCATTGATCTGAATTTCATGAGCATAGCAAGCGCATCTTCAGCTCTTATCAGAGCACCGAAGCACTCGTCCATAAAAACCTTAGCTTCATTTTCCAATCGTTCGACTTCACCACGGAACCAGGACATGGTCGCCTCCCAACTTTCGCGATTTAGTTCGTTGAAAGCCTCATTTTCTGCTGCACAAATAGGAATGAAAAGCTGATCTACTCGCTCAATTATACTGTCGATTCTAGCTGGATCGTTTACAATAGACTTCAGCTCTTCGCCAAAAATATTGTAGAAATCTCGGAAAACTCCAGCTACCTCATGCAGATTGGCGCTAACCTGGATATAATTATTGATAGGATAATTGAAGGAAAGGACAATTTTGTATAATTATTTTAAGTCTTCGTAAAGAAACGATGAATCTTACGGTTGCCAAATAATCGGTATCTTTGAATAATCTTTTCTGCTCAAATTCCCATCGAATTCCTTTCCCAGATAACTCAATGCTATTACGCGTAACAAGGTATGCAGATTTCCACAACTTTAACATCTCGTGTGCTGCCTTGGTTTTTTTTAGAACTATCTCTAATGGTTCACTGTTCCAATTGAGACCATATCATTAAGACGTCCATCGCCGTATACGTCATACAGACTTAAATATTCAGATACTTACGCAAATAGTGGTTTCAGAGCTAAATTTTTCATAACGTTCTGCTTCAATTGCCAAGATATTCGCTCGAGCAATGAAACCATTCGCTCTTCCGTAGAATAGTATTTTGATAAGACCCAAATCATTCTCAAGTGTTCATACAGTGACGGTATGAAACTAGATATTCCATCGAATGAATCGCTTTCCGTTACCATCTATATAATGTTGATTTTCAGATTTTTACAAACTTGAGAAATTTATTCGTTCTAATTTTTCTTACCTTGAAATAACGCAATGCCGTTGACAAAAATTTATTGTTCTCTTTAGCCTCTTCGTAACAGTCATTCAGTTCACGATCGAAATGATCAAATCCTGCACCAATAGCAGAATGTGCTGTTTTTAATATTTGAAGAATACGTGCTACTTCGGGGGATCTCAATTGTTCTACTAGTAACGACAGTCCAGATTCTTTATCATGCCAATAAGCATGTTCAGCTAATGGTCCTTTGCCTTGAGGTGATTTGTTGGAATAGGATTTTAAAACCTAAAACGATTCATTGTATCGTTGGCGTTTAATGTACGACGAAATACTTGGACATAATTCTTTAAAATTATAAGATGTTTTAATATATAATAATCGTATTGGAACCTTGTTTATATGCTTCTCCCACGACAAGATAATTTCTTCAAGATGTTCGATAACTTTTGGACTAGCTGCTAGATCAGATTCTGATACACCTACTTCCAACTTTTCAAAGACGTCGGGTATCGTTACGAGATTTTCTCCTTCCACGTGGTCCAAAGTCCTTCATAATTGTTCATTATTTTGTGAAATGTGAATAAATTTTGTTCGTATAAAAATATTGAATTTACCACTCGACAGATTCGATAAGTTTCGATAGATAATCCAGGAGTTCAGCTTTGCTAGGCTCGATATATTTTTCCGACTGCGTTAAAATTCGTTTAATTTCCCTTCTGGGCTCTAAAAAGATTTCATCCTCAGAAGCTTTTACTGCCTCAGAAATTTCATCCTCGGCTTTAATTTTTCCTGCCAGTAGAGATACTCTTCGAATATTCGACGGTGGCATGAATGCAGAACCCTTAACAATGTAGAAAATTCCGTCAAGTAATTTTGGGAAATATAAAAGACAATAAATGTGTATAAGTGTACCTGAGATTTTGATAAGTCAGAAAGCATGTCAGCAGCCCTTTCTATACCAGGAGCTTCCATCATGGCGGTTAAAGCACCTTGTGCAGCTATATCTTCTGCGGCCTCTGGTCCTCTGAATTGTTTCTCAGCCAGCGGTAGAAAAACCTGTTTGAGAATCTGTGCCATTGCTGGAAGGAATTGCGTTTGTAACGAACCGCAGTTAATGTGACGGGGCATTTCAGACCAGCACTCGGCATGAGAATCAAAACTCGGAACAGCTGATTCGTTGCTGCGGATGATGTAGATCAGACGTTGGTTCTGAAGTGCAGGCGATGAGCCGTTTATTTCACCAAAAAAGCAATGCAGTATTGGGATTTGAACGACTCGGTCAACCACTTTCTGCGGATGAATATTTTATTGTATATTCTAAAACTGGCATTTTATTGTTCATTAGAATGTCGTTTATACCCTGGTTAGAATGTAATTGTCTTCTTCTCCGGGAGGTGGAACAAAGCTTTCTCTTTCATCTTAAATTTCAGAAAAAAATCAATTCGTACTATCTTTTCAAATTAGACTTCAAAATCTGTTACTTACACGAAGTGTGAAGTGTTGGTTGACTTTTTTCTTTGGCCAGTACAGTGACAATTTTTTCATTGAAATAGTCATCTTCGTCTTCTCCCTCGTCCTCGTATTCTCCTTCGTCACTTTCTTCACCCATTAAATGATTAGATCGTAGAGCGGTAGATGTTTCGATTGAACCGTCCATCATCGCTACAGTACCATCATTGACCATGTCTGTACGTTTACTTTTCGTCGTATTTTTCGTTTTTTTTGGCTTTTTCGATGCTTTGTTTTTTAATTTTCGTTTATCTAGGGTAAGACAACAGATTTTTTCATAGATTTACTGTATCTTATAAAAAACGCAGTTACGATTGATCAATTATGCTCTACTAATTCGATAAAGATCTAAAAAGCTATAACATCCTGTTACAATAAATTATATCGTGCGATATGTTTTGTGAGCTATATAACAACATTTAGAAACAACAATATATGTAAGCAGTGCAATTATTGCCACATAGTTCACACTAAAATATAAATTAATTTTACCATCTGGAGCACTTTTAACTAATCTTTGAGATTTAACTTGAGCCGCGAAAGATCCCATAGCTGCTATTTTTGCCCGTCCTGATCATGATAATCAAACAAATTTATTTTAAGATTTATTATTTATTCAATTGTTTTTTAATGTAATTTCAGCAATGCTCCTTGAATAATCGACCCATTTTACATTTCAATACAATAAATATTTTGAATCACCTTCTTCCCAATAAGAAACTTCTTCTTGAGTTATTTCACTTCGATAGGTCTTGTAAAAGAATGCTTGCTTATAATTAAGATCAGTCACTTCGTACGTATCCGTATTTAAAAATTTCAATAAATTCTCTTCGTTACGGCGATCGTCATTCTACAGGATATCATATAACTTACACATTGTTCCACTAAAGCTTACATAATCTATAGGATAAACGAAAATATCATACATTCATAATATCGTTGAACAAATTATGCGCATTATCAAGGCCCAGAAACGTCATTACTTTATTACGTATCCAGAGTATTCTAGAAAAAGTACACACGATAAATACATTTATTAATAAAACTTTAATTATAGTTATTATGTAATAACATATCGATGCGATACATTGTGACGACCAAAAATATCGTCAATCGCTCAAAACTCGCATAAAAATATAAATAAATCATTATTTAAAATGTGTATAATATACTGTATATTATATGTGTATACGTGAAATATATATCAAAAGGTTAAACAAATTATGAAAATATCTTACTGTGAATAAACGACATAATTAAACAGTTTATATATAAAATTTATAAATATATATATATATATATATATATATATATCGACTGTAAATATTATGACTCACCTATAATCCATAGTCGTCGAAGGCGACGATTTAAATGATTTTGCATCGAATTCATTTTCTACGCTAAGATTGACGTTACTAGTAGTAGTATAAAAATCTTCGCTTTCCGATACGGAAGACATTGTATTTATTATTATATAAAATGTCTAATAAACAAATTTTACACTTTGCCTTTAGGTTAATCACGTATTGGACTAAATAAAGGAAGCGTACGTGTGCGTTTCTATAGTAACAAACAAGCTTTTGAAGCTTAGTGTCTACTCGGTGTCACGCACGATTCGGTTTCTATAGTAGCGACAGGTTGCTATTCATGAATTTGAACTGGTTTCAGCACTTGTGTCTGCGTGCTTGATTCTTGCAACAATTACAATGGAAACGTTCAAAATAAATTGATAGCACTTATTTCTAGTTGTAGAGCAGATTTTCGAGAAAGGGGTAAGTCGATTAGAATTAATGTAATATTAATGTCTTAATACAGAGATAATTTAATTTAGGCTTGAAGGATTTTTTTAAATTTTGAAAAGAAATTATCATATGTTAGAGTTGCTCCTGTTCTCCTTGTTTAACAACTATTTTTCCAACGCATTGTATAGAAAATCGAGGCCTAAGAGGAAAAACCGGTCAATTAAAAAAGGCTTAAAGAAGAAGTGAGTTCCCAAAAAGATTTGAAGCAGTAGAACAACCAGACGGTTCATTTAAAACGATTAACCAGCTAACTGTAATATAATATACATAATACAGTGTTATATATAACCAATACGTATATGTCTGTGCGTATTTTTATAAAATATGTCATAATTATAATAATTACAAGGAGCCGCACACGCAAACATACAAACGTGCATAATTGCATCTGTTTATGCTTAATGATACATTGCGTATACGTATTAATATATAAATATATCGATACAGTAATATGCTATATGTATACAGTATGTGTTAGCGAGTATACGTAAGTGTATATATAAAAGTTGTGCATTATAAATGTAAGCCACAACTGCGAATTCTTAAAAATTCAACGTAAAATTCAACAATTTAGTAGAATTGAAAAACTAACACTCTATTATTATTTTAATAATATAATTGTTTCATGACTCGGTGTAGCTCCTGTAATTGCATGATTTATTATGAAAGGCCATTTTAAGACCAATATTTCTTCTTATTTTCTATATAAATTGATTTTAAAAATGAGATATTACGCAATCAATTCTAATACTCGCCCAGATAGTTACACAGGAGTTGCATCCAGTCATGAAACTATTGGAAGATTTAAAATAATAACAGATCATTTGTTTAATTAACAATTTTTTTTAATTCTATTAAATCGTTTAGCAAAAATTAAAAAAGTTTCTTTTGTATGTGGAATTTTTTAGAATTTTAGTTGTCGTTTAGATTTATAATGCACAATTTATATTTTCGTATGTTATATATATACCATGTGTCCCACTGTCTGCGTGTTATAGGAAAACGCGAAATGAAAAAATAACGCGGGAAAATCCATAACAAAAAATTGTTAACAAGTCAAAATTATTTTTGTTTTCTAATGAAGGTTAACTTATCCTGATTTAGTCAATAAATATATTTTTATGCTTTAGATGATTTTTGAAGTCCTTTATATTGTTGTCTAACAAAACTTTAACTGAACCTACCTTTCGGTTGTTAATAGAAATGGTAATCCCTGAATCACTTCTAAATATAGGTATATAGAGTATTTATAAATAAATTGATTTGATCGTTTGGTTGACTAAACACTAATAATATTATTGAAATAGTTCAAATAAAAAGATCATGGTTACAAATTTTTTGATTACTTTATTTCTGTTAAGAGGTACAGAGATTTTATATTTGTACAAGTTTATTTCTTATAAATTATATAAAGTATAACAAATCGCCTTCTATATTGTTACACAAGTTCTTAAATTACATTCTTAAGTGTACGCGAACAATAATTTTAATAGTAAATAATTAATATAAATCTTAAATGCTAATACATATTTTACAGAATTAATAAAAAAATCATCGCTCCATTCCACTCATGGCCGTTTCAATATCTTTAAAATTGTCCATAATATCACTAGTCGTCGTCTCTTGCACTAGCTTCTCTTCCATCATGTCTATAGCCATTGTTACACTTTCTGAAGCACTGGCATTTTCGTCGACACTTGCATTGCTATCGTTGGGAACAAGACCCTTTTCTAAAGCCTCAAGATATTCATTTCTTCCTTGGACACTACCGAAGTCGAAACTCAGCGAAGGTATGAACTCTGTTTCTACAGTGGTCTTTGTGGCTTGTTGGGTTGAATTCATATTCGAGTAACTCTGCATTTCGTTCATGTCAATGTTCGATACTACAGTAGGCCTAAATTCTTCCTGAGAGTCTTGCAAAATTTCAACGTTTCTTTGAGGTACTCGTACATCTTGCATAATTGATTGTGTAGTGGGTTGGTAATTTATGCCAATGGGTTGTGGTTCAGACTCAGTTCGAATTTCTGGTAATTGTGTATTCAATTGATAGTCACTGTAGTCTACTGGTGGAGGTGGAGGATCCATAATGGCCTGATTGTTACTGTCAATGCTTCCTTTGTACTGGCTTAAATCTGGTGCTGGTACTTGAACAAACTGCGAATTTTTGTCAAAAGGTACTGTGTTGACCTCTGGAATATTCGGAATAGTGCTGTATGAATCGAATGGTGCTTGGGATTTTAATACGATTGGTAATGGGAAGGGATTGCTCGGTATGGGTAATGCACTATTCAAAATTCTTTCTTCCCGCGATTCATTTATTTTACCAACTTGTTGGTTAGTAGATTGAGCATTTTCGAATCGAGGAGCCGCAAATTCATCAACATTCACGGTATATTGCTGGTTTCTATTGTAATTGCTGTTGAAATGATTCACAGGCATAGGAACTGGTCTGAAGCTATTAACATTTTGTCTTGACTTGTTATTGATGAAATTACGATGATGACTATTTCTTTGTCTAAAAGAGCTATCGTCAGCATTATTTTTGTTTTGTGTGAACGGTCTAGGCAATCGATCAGTTTTAGCCAATTGATTCATAGTCCACAGGAAATTCGAAGTTTTTCCTTGGAGTCCTGCATTGATTGAGTACGCATCATTGGAAGTACTTGAGATATCCGAGAGTTTAGTTTTCTTTGTATTTACTTTCAAGAAGTTGGTATTTGGATTCTTAGCAGAGATGCGAACTCCAAATTCACCAAAGTTGGTATTCTCGATTATATCTTCAACGTTATCATAATTCGAGTAATCATAGTTGTGATCATCTTCAATAGGCTGTTTATTTTTAATACGTGGCAAAGGCTTTGTATTTTTCTGGGTTACATAGTTTTGAGACTTATCGATATTCTGTTCTGGTCGGTGATGAAGTTGAGGAGTTTGTGTAGTTTGAATATGATAACTTACAGTTTGAGAATTAACGAAATTGGATTGTGGTCTTTGCTGATCCTGAGTTGTTCCAAATGTCGTTTGAGATTGTTGATCGTAGTTTTGCTGATAGTCAGCGGCTTGTTCTGGATGATGATGCGTTTGAAAGTTTACATAATTCTGTGTGTTTTCAGGCTGAGCTTGTTGATTTTCAATTGCAACTTGCTGACTTTGCTGAGTATTTAAATTAGTGTCAAGCTGAGGTGGGTTTTGCGAATTATCAAATTTGCCTGTATCCAGCGGTTGAGAGGTATATGAATTTATTGGTAGCGATACTTCTGGTTGATTGTGAAACGAGTTAATGTTGGATGGTTCTTCTGGTTTAATTTGAAGAGGAATGTCTTGATTATATCTTGGTGGCTCTTCCGGTTGAATTTGATAGTTATTATTTGCAACGGGTTCTTGAGTTTGACTCTGATAACTATTGTAGTTGGTTGGCTCCTCGCGTTGGTTATCTACTGGAACTGGTTCTACTGGAACAGGTTCTATTGGATCAGGAAAATGATTTCTGACGTTAACAGAAGAATAACTTTGAAGTTTCGAATGCCTAATATTTCCTCGAGAATTACGACCTACGAAGGAGTTTCTAGATTTGTTATTTTCATTTATACGACTGCGATATTTTCCTGTAGTTGGCTGAGGTGTTACTGTAGTACTTGGCGTATAAGGTTCATTTGTAAAAGTTTGTAGATTACTGTAGTCTGTTGTTTGAACTTGCTGGTTCTGGTAGTTTTGATAATTTTCTTTTGGAACTGTTTCTGTAGTCGTAAGAATAAATTGTTGATTTCTCGATACTTCATTATTAAAATTTCTGTAATTGTTTTGGTTTTCTTGATTACTCTGATAGTCATCGTAATTCTGTTGAGGCATCTGTGTAGTTGGCTGAGTGAACCGTTCATGATTATTTTTAAATGTTGTAGCTGTGATAGGTTGTTGTTGATAGTTTCTATAATTTTCTTGATTATTTTGCTGTGTTGGATTAATTCTGAAGTGCTGATATGTTCTAACAGCTGGCATAGGAATGTTAGCTTGATCTTGATTTTGAGGTAACTGTTGATTCGGATCATTAGACTTTATAATTTCAAGGTTTGTCAGATCGATTGGTTGACTCACATGTTGAGAGATCAGTTGACTCAATAAATTAATACCTATTGGACTCTGATCATTGTTTACCGGAAATTCACTACTACCATTCAATGAAAGCATCACTCCAAACGGGGCATTACTTTCTTCATGTGCATCAGATATTCTTCTCACATTATTAGGCATAATTGTCGTAGGATTCTCACTAGAAACCGTAGTGAAATCCTCAGTGGTGACCGTAATCGGTATCATGGTCGATGTAAAGGAAACTTCAGAGGAATTTAATAATTCTTGATAGTCCGAAGAACTAATCTCATCATACGGCAATGTCGTTGTTTCCATGGTTCTCTTTTCTGCCACATTAATTCGAAATCCTGACATCTTACGAACTTGCTGTGTTCTTTTCGTGGGTATAGCTTGTGTATTATCAACTTTAATAAAAGAGGTTGTTGCCTCTCTCAAAGTTTCGGTACTTTTTGGTAACTCTGTCGATACTTCTGTTTGGTACAGTAGAGTTGTTCCTATAATATCATCCACTGAATTTACGGATTGTTCGGTCTTTGCTTCATTGATATTTTGTGAGTTGTCATTGGTGTTCGCTTTTTCTCGTCCGAACAATTGAGTTTTCTCTTGAATTTTAGAATGTACTAAACTAATGCTTTCCTTTGCTTGAATAGTTTCATCCATTGGCGTTGTCAATTGAATTGTCTCTGCCGTAACAGGCGTTGTACTGTCAACAGATTCTGACGATATTGTATCACTTTCAGCTTTTACAGTTATCATCGTATTTCTTTCTTCTTCGTCAAGATTCCTTTCGGAATGGGAATTGACTAATCCGATACTTTCCTTACCCTCCATATCGTCATACTCAGCAGCCGAGTTATGGTCACCGGAATAAGCTGGGTTCGTAGGTTCAGTAACATTTTCATCCAAACCTATTTTTGTGACTGAAACATCAGTTGGAACATATTCACTGGTTTTGTATTCAGTCTGTAAAGTTGTTAATGTTGCGTTGAAGCGATCACCTTCAGAAGCTTTTCCCGGGGATGACACAGCTTCATTCACGTTATTAATTACTGTGGTTGTTTCACTTGGAGTATTGATTGTATTCAATCTGAAATTCATATACTTTGTTGTAATACTAATATTGATATTCTAAATTTATAAATGTTACATTTCAATACCTGGAGTATCCTCTGCCCCTGAATCGTCTATCTTCCTCACTGATAGAAGTAATCCTAATAACTGGTGAGTCGTCTTTCGGTTGCCCGTGGTACGGATTCTTTGAATGAACCTGTCCCCTGGCATGTTGACCTCTGAATTTCTGTTTGTGATTGTGTTTCAATTCGTTTTCATTCTTCTTTACGCTAATAACCACGGGCACGTCTTTTATCTTAGGTTCTTTTTCTCTTCCTTTTAGCCCAACTGTCTCTTTCCTCCCTGACAGTGTATGACGAAGCATAGGATTATCAGTAAGAGACACATCCTGGTCGTGTTTTTGTAAACTGTAGAACTCCCGGCTCTTGGAACAGGATACTTTACTCCACCAGTCGCAGGTTAGCAGACGTTGACTAAAGAGAGATCCGATCGGGCAGATAAACGTTGAAACTAAACCATCGTCGCAAACGTGAAAGACCTGGCAACCAGCTTCCTCGTCAGCATAGTAGCCTAAAATAAAGGAAATTTTATTTTAATCATCGTTCTTTTTTTGCTCATAAAAGTTTAAGATCTTCTAATTGTTACCCCGCGATAGCAAAGTAAATTGCTCTTATTTGATGGATTCTAATTACTAAGTTTAAACTTTCTCGTCTATAAAAAGTTGTAGAAGTTCAACGCGTAAGTTTACCATTTCCTTAATCGACAGGATTGCTATAAAGAATTGTTGAATACACACAACAGCACATTTGTAAGAACCAATAAAGTACAAAAACAAGCAAATCGTGACACCACCTATATAGGTATGGGTACCTTCGAAATAATTTATATGTATATTAATACACTGAAAGTCTCCGAGAGTTAGTAAAAGTGACAATCAAAGAGCATAATTCAATTAATATCTGCCTTACAGCGTGCTAATCAATCGAAAGTCATCTGCGTCACGAAGCGCTGAGAAAAAAGCCGCAAAAGTAATATAATGAATACCCAAGTTTACGTTTAACGGTCGCCAAGAAAAGATGACGTTTATCGTCAATCAAAACCAAGCCTGGATCGTTCAATCATAGCTACAAAAAGGGATTGTATAGAAAAGACAAGATGCCGAGCCCCTGACTCTTCGAAGGAAGTCACATAAGAGCGACCACTTCGTTTTTTCTAATTATTAGCACGATTCTGTAAAACTATTTTATAAATTTGCAAAATATTGTTAGTTTGTTTATTAAACCATTCGAATCTTAATTATATTCTTAAAGATATTGTAATTAACAGCATATCCTGTACCTATTGTAAATAATAAAAGAAAAGTTTTATGTTTTAATATGTTTACTTTTTTATTAATTCAATTAAATTGTATTAAACAGATATGAAAATGAATTACAATATCTTCCATATTAATAATATAATTAATATACAAAGTAACAATCTTTCGTTATTTATATCCAATTACCGTACATAGCAAATCTAGAAAGGCCAATAAATAATAACAGGGACTTTTACAATCTGGAAACGCTTTAAAATTTGTTTTGCAAACAGAATACGTTCTTCGATCCAACGTAAAAAGGAAACTCAGAAGAAAAAACGCATCTCCGCGCACAAGAACGTCAGTCGCTCATTTCGCCAACGCCATAAAAAGCATCTAAAAGTCATATCCCGATTACTATCATCAACCAACTCCAAACGACTTCCAAAAATACAATCAACAGCCCGACGTGACCGACAGTTTAATTTACGACTGACGTAGAACTAAGGACATATACTGTTCTCGAAACAAAGAAAGAAAAAGCCAAGCGACACTTGAGCATCGATAAATTAAAAAAAAGTCTCGACTCGCCGCCTCATTACTTGCCCACAAACTAACGAGAAAGAAAAGATGCATCGCGCGCAGTCGTTACGACAGCACGAATAATCGTTGCGTGTCTAGCGATCGAGAAAGAGGTCTCGGATCCTTGACATCGATTTTTCGGTGCGAACTTTTCGTGGTTACGTGCCTCGAACAATGTTTTCGAGAATTCAAGTACGAGACGTCAATGATTTTTCTCCTCGCGAAAGATTTACCGTCGTATACGATGTTTGGGTGTGAAAGGAAAAAAAACGACGTCAATGTATATTGCGAAGGTTTTTTTTTTTAATTACGCCAAGTAAATCAATCTTACCGAATGATAATGGAGTGAAAAATTATTTAAATTTTAATTTGACAAAAATGATCAATTACCAATTTTCCAGTTACGAATAATATCTCGCTATATTTGCCAGCTAATAACCATTGCGTTACAGCTCTAGCTGTAATATCGCAGTGCGTTACGTCAAAACCGAGCACTGGTCGAAAATTTGATATTTACGCAAATGCAAATGTCACAGACGCTAATCGACGTTATTTTCTTATTTTAAATAATATACGCTTCAACGACGCTTTCACTTTGGTGAATTTCACGAGCGTTAAAAAAAAAATCACCGCGCACATACAATACGTGTACGTAATAAGTTTACGGTATACGTCGAGAAAAATAGGGTATCTATATATATGTAGATACAGAGGAGATCCTAAATTACTACGTGTAGAAGAATCAACCTCTATATATATATATATAGCTGTACGTGTGTATTTAGTTATATACCCCGTAGACGATGACTTTGCTGTACGTAATAATTTAGGATCTCATATACTCCATGGACGAAAATTGAAATATCAATTATGCGCGCGTTTGCGATTCGCGTGAGTTAAATGTATGATTAAATAATTTCGTTAGCTGAATGAAATCTCATATACGAGCATTGACGCTCATTTCTCACCTGTGTATAATAATCACTTCCGCGCGGTTGCGACTGTTACGTAGAGACAATTTTGACTTTGTAAACTGACAATTGCTTTCAAATATTAGCATTAATCAAATGTAAGAATCGTTAGACGGGCGCACCCAATCTTCGAAACTCAATTGCCTAATTAGCAATTATCAACGATTTTCTTCTTTCCAAAGTAAAAGCGTAATTATTGTACCCTCATTCATAGCAGCTACACCAATAAATCATGCCACTTCTTTGCTCGAGTGAAAAACATACACTTGATTGATAGTCAACCTGCTACTGCGTGACACACTGCTTTTAGACGCTCTATTAGCTCATTGCCATTACCGCAAATTTACGACGAGGTAGAGGGATACATGGTCGGAAGAGAATACCGAATGTGACCGTGTTTTGCATTTCTACATAAAATTTTATTTTTGCGATAAAAAAAATCGATTTCTTTCGGTTCGAAGCATTACCGGGTTAAATGTTACAAGGTAGAAGTGGGTTTTTTTTCTTATTAAACGAACGATCCTCGTGAGTCATTAATTAAGAAAGTCGTAATAAGTCGATTGAATGGATCGAAGAGACTTCGACATAGTTCCCATCGCATAATTTTAGATTCGCCGGATTTCACGGCCTGACAATTTCGATATTCAAATATGAGTCATTATGTCGACGGGGGAATACCTGTTGTGATATTATACATCCAAGTGAATTTTTTTCGGATTCGCGGTAAATGAGAAACGCGGATATGAGGAGTTTTAATGCTAAGATGACTCGATTGAATTTACGAAACTTTTACGAAATCTTGATTTTCTTTTGTCTTTTGCGCAATCTTCGATGGCTATGCCGATGATTAGTTGAAAAAGGGTATGAATTTTGTGAAATAAAATAATTGTAAATCTTTTTTCCTTATTTGAAATAGTGATAAATTCACAATTCTTGATAGTGAAATTATTTTCAATTCTGAATTAGTGAACATACGATTATTAAAGAAAATGAAAAAATGTATTTTACAATTTAGTGAATATTCGCTATTTAATACAGTATATGCTTACAGTTATTAAACTGGCTGTTTCGTTAAAATAATATTCACGATTTAAAAAAGTGTAGTTTTATCGATGAAATCTCTTAATACGTATTACGTATAATTAATTATTTAAAATTTTTCAAATCAGAATCGAATCTTAGATGAATAAGAAAACGTTTCTTGAAAATCCCTCTCGTTGCATTAAGCAATTTATTTTTCAAATGTTTATCAAAAGCGATTAATGACATTATTTACAATTTATGAAAATTTTAGCAAAATATTTTCACGCATCGAAACAGTGTCTTGTTAGCTATTTTCAGAATTGCACCATTCTGGCTTTTACAAATAGCGAATAGTAAATATTTACCATTTCGGATTTGGAGAGTAAATAAATAAAATAATACAAAATGACGAATAATTATTATCAAATTTTCATTACCTCGATCGCGACCAATACATGAAAAGGTCGTTCTTGGAATCTTCACGAAAGCAGGATAGTCGACTCCAGGTTCTCCTGGTACGTTACTCTTGAGATCCTCATACCCTGTATAAATTTTTATCATCAATCATACAACGAATACATCAGTTTAATACAATACACCTAAGAACAAATAGATAAAAATCATTGCTTTACCCGATTTTTCCTTTTCTCCGTGATACTGTCCCTTTTCAAAGCCGTAATCATCGAAGAAGTTGTCCTCTTTAGGATTGAAATGTTTTCTGTCGGCAAAAACACAAAGCGAACGAGTCTCATTAGCCATAAAATTATACAAGAAAAGTGCAGTTCCTTTTTTTCTCAAACGAGTGATGTAGATTCTATACAAACCTGCCCCTCGTGCCATCGATGGCTCGCCTTGAAAGAAGCCTTGGCCTCAGCTCATCGCCGTATTCAAATGAGAAACCGAGAGATATGCAGTAGCAGAGCGTCGTCGCCGAGAAAACTGGAAGAGAATTAAAACCAAATAGGTACATGCTAATGCGACATTTATCGTATGTACACTTAAATATATAATTATTTGAAGCAACAGAAATTGTTTTCCACGAGAACGAAATTAATCTTTAAAAGCTCGCGAGATCCTTTTATCTTAAAATTATTTAACTTGCTTCAAACGTGATTCATTTTCTCGGAATCGTAACCGAGTGGAGATCATATTCGAAGATTTCATTTAAAAACCAATATTTTCACTACCAAACGTAAAGAAGAAGTCGAATTAATATACGAAATAATTCTGATAATTGAACCAAATTTTAATGTATGCCATAACAAATGCACCGCGGGCTAACAGAGTATCAGCACTATCACAGAAGCAATTAAATACATCGAGTTTAAACCGTATTGTATATTATAATTGCAAAATAAGTTTACCACTTGCAGGCTAATTTGACTGAACGACTCCTAATGGATAGTAGAAAAAGTTAATGATAATATAGTCAGTCTCTACGGTGATGCTTAATTTTTACAAAATTAAAAAGAAATTTCGTATTGATGAACAAAATCGATGTTTATTATTCAAACACATTCCTTCTAAATACAATAATGATTTTCCTTATGGACCGAAAGATCTGACGAAAAATACATTCGTTTTGCCTCGCAAGTGTCATTTCTGTCAGTGCAATAAAGAATTTTGTATAACTAAAAAAATATCCTCGACGAATTACATTTATCGTTCACAATTAAAAATAGAAAGGCAAATATTTAAAAGAAACAAGTCTATTGACAATAGAGTGACATCATTAATGTCAAAATAGCTAAATGTGCTTGTGTAGCACTCATTATACTCCGTCCATTGCACTTACTCCAGAGACACTTTCACGCGTTATGATGCAGCACGACAGTTTGTGGTCGGACTATTTAACGACCCGACTATACGGTGGTACAATCACACTTGGCGGAAGATGGTACGGTCCGAAATTTCAAACTTACGAACTCTCTCTCTCGCGGTGATTCCGGCTTTTCCTCTCTAAGTTCTAGCTAATAACTCTTCGAATTTCGTTACACAATCATTTTTACGAAGAAGATATTAATATTACCATCCATGAATACACAACTCCTAATTGTTATGTGGTTTAACTCACTTACTACAAACGTTGCCAAATGTCTGAAGTGAAAAAATGTATTTGTACAGAGTATGCAGCACTGTGTACTTGCATCATTTCTAGTCAGCTTTTCAAAAATACCCAAAAAATTGAAAAAAAAAAAAAAAAAAAGAGTCTCGGATACGTTATCTCATCAATATTCGTAGCGGAGGCATCATCAACTTTCGTCAAGTACTTAAATTCAAATTTGCATCATTACACCGCCTGTTATGCATTATAATATACTACTGCGGCACGCGCTCGCTGCTACTTGAAAAAGCGGCATCAGCTATATACTGATTATCCGATTGGGCGTTGAATGCCGTAAAGCGTAGTCCATGATTAGCGTTGAAAAAAAAAAGTATCGAAGCTTGCTGAAATTCCACTTCGTTTATTATACCCCTGGAAGAGTTCGATTTTTATCGTAAACTTTTCGATACATAATTATACACCGACGTGGCGGCAAGCTTAAGAATTCGATGTTTAGCCCATTGCTATTCTGGATTCTCTTTTAAGTATCGGCTTTGTACGAACGTGCAGCGAACGTTAACGAGTCGGCGAAAATATTAAAAATAACTCGCGATCTTCGGCGTATCAACGCTAAAACAAGATTGATTTCTAAATTTTCAATATAACACTGAAGTAAACATACGGTTAAGAGGAAATTGAAGGAATTAATCAAAAAAAGGGGTATTGATGTACGGCTTTCGAAACTCGCTTATTTCCATTGCTTTATTCGCTATTCGATTTCCCACGACTCATTTGTTGAAGATGACTGAAAATCGAGGCTTTTTCAAGTGCATCTACAGGTACACCGGGGAAAAATGTTTGCTATATTCAAGAAAATTTATTTATTAAAAAATTGCTTATTTGGAAGAAAATTATATTCATTTGTTTTTATATTTTTTATATTATTTTATACATTTACTTATTCTTTTGTGAATTTGCACATAGTCGAATTTGTTTTTTAATGGGTAATCTATGCAATAGATAATCCATTAAAAAATAAGATTTTAATTGAAAGTGATTTTTGAACAAATACATTGTCTTGAATATAGCAATCTCATTCCAGTGTATTTGTATATAGACACGAACAATCTTTTATCGAATAAAATAGCGGTAAGGTTTTACAATTTGTGGTTAACGAAGGTATATTTTTAGTTGTAAAGAAATAGAAAATAACAGGCTTTGCTTGTTTAAAAATTGAAAATTTCCAAACAATAAATATAACAAGAAAATATGTGTGTTAGTCATCCAGTGTTACAGTCACCGTAGTACACATATAATACATATACATTTCAAGTGATCATACAATCATATAACCGAACAAAGCCGTATAAAGAAGACTTTAATATCCTCTAAAATCCCTATTTCGCAAACTTTTCCTATAGACCGTATGTAATACTACTTCCCCGACATCTATATACGGTTTCCCAGCAGCATTTAATCCTAAGCCTCATAACGCGTTCAGACCACGGTGGAACATCAAAATACACATTCCTTCACGGTCTGATGCAACAGTAAGCAAATTACGATTATTAAATCGAGATCGATATAGCTACATATACATTACACACTCGCACGTTAGCCTTAAATTAGATTACCTTCCCTACCCCTCCACACGCTTATATGCCTTCATTAAAAACAGTTAATTTGTCTTTCCATACGTGAGAAAGTTCGTGGTACATAAACACGTACTCGAGGTATACACGGGTACACATATACACACTCATATATACAGAGAGGTATATGCAGACAGTTGCACAACGTCTCGGAAGTTGGGAATCCGTGAGTTTTTTTCCTATAGCAACCGGAGGCAGTCTTGCTCTGTCGTTTGCTCTGGTTTCGAGAGGATTTATTTTTTTCGAAGATTTTATCGCCGAACGTATTAAAATTAGCGTTAGCTTCAGGTTCGCGAGTAAACGCTTGGGTTATTTATTAGAGAGACTTTCACGTGGCTGTGGTTGAGAACGAGAGGATAATGCGATCATTACCCACTTTTTATGTCGGGATGAAACGTTTTCTTTCTAGTAGCTCCGGATATATACAGGGTTTAAGTGATGTTGATCAATATAGGGTTGTGATGAAATTTCTCATCCGTTATTTTCTTTTCTTTTCTTTTTTTTCGCTCATGAGAAACTAAAAAATGGATTCGAGTCTACGTTGATTGTATTATAAATCCAGAAGGAATATTTTGTTGAATTTTCTTGAGTGAGTTGCGCTAGATATTGAAAGAATGAAATTAATATTTGAATAAGCGCAGCTAAATATAATTAAGCCCGGGTTACTAACTTGCGCTTGTTATTACAAAAGGTTATATAGAGTTACTCGTTTCTTTTTTTTAGTCAACTTTTTTTACATTCGTAAATCTTCGGATTTATCCGGTATTACACGTGAGAACGGCAGTTAAGTTAAGAGATTTTCTTACGAAAGTATATAACATATTAATGGATGAAATAGTTTTTCAACAGATTGCGTCAGTACAGGTCTAAATTAACTAATTCTTTGTAGAATGAGCACAATTTTAATTATTCATCTCTCAACCGAAATACGAATTCTAGACATATATATAATATTATAATATTTGTATATTCTGTAATTTGAAGCGATAATGATTTAAGAACAGAACAGTACAGCTTTAATTTTGACGATTTAGTTACGCGTATCCAGCGATTATGTTTTTATCAACGAAATTCAAAGTATACATTAGCAATCGGCAAAAAACCTATAAGCATCGCGCAATTACCGACATTCGTATACTTAACAGTGAAAGAATATATCTTAACCAAATATCAAATAGATATTAAATTGCTGATACTTTCACGCAATATATTAAAAAAAAGTCGTAAACCAAACTTTTTCTTTATAACGCGAAATCCCAATATACAAGCATTTAATATTAATTTGAAAGTTCTCTATACATAATATGTAATTAAAATAAGAGAATTCGCAACGCAATATCCTACCGAGGAGCAGAAACTCTGGATTAAAAAGAAAATGTCTTCTGGATAGTTTTCGCGTATCCTCTACACTGTCAGCAATGGATTCGCGACGTTAACAAGCGCGATCATGAGTGCGTAGAAGAGAAAATGTGCATAACGTTGAAAAGAGCTGGTTATTTACACGCGTAAAAATTTAACGACGTCAGCCACATAAATTACGATCAATCATTATAAAAATTTCTATAAGTAATCTTCTCTTCCTGCCAATTGAAAGACGCTTATCCACGTCTATATTACATTTATTTCCTCTAAGAATACGATCTCGCGAGCCTGGAACGAAATTAAAAACTCACTCGAGATTTCAAATTTCTCCTCTAATCTGACCCAACTAACCCCATGAGTCCCTCAATCAGACGGATAGAAAAAAATTACAAGTAACTCTCTCGCCACTGTTACAGTAGTAGACATCCATTTTTCGTATACTTTCTCGCCCGTTACGAGAAAACACTCTCGGCCATTAAGCATTCCTATACTCGCGGGGCGTGTTATGGGGTTCGCTCGCGAGCTCGCGAACTTAATGGACGAGTTAGACCTCGGCGCGTATAGAGATGCTGCCGGTAATTGCTAGAAAACGCCGTTGCCGTTGCCGCTACCGCTGAGAGCGCCGAAAGAAATGAATCACTGCAGATCGCGAAAGTTATTTCACTTTCGTTCTTCTGGGTGTATATATATGGATACATATATAGATATACATGTATATATATATGTATATGCCGTACACTTGTTATTTTCCTATTTTAGAGTTACTCCTCGAGAGTTTTTCGAAAGAGCGGAGAAATGTATATTCAATTAGAATTTTAAGATTCATCATTTCCGAAGGATGTGGTCGTTTTATGATTGCGAAATTTTCTTTCTTGTACCATTAATAAAAATCAGCGGCATAGAAATTCGATATTTTTCGTCGTCGCGTATAAGTTTGTCGTACGAGTCCATATCGTGGGAAAATGTATTAATTCAATTGTATATATATACGCGCTTGTGTACATCCTGAAATGAGTAAAAATATTTTTTTTTATCGACACGTTTTATGCGTCGGAAACGTTTAACTGTCTTTGATCGGTATTAAATTATAAGGAGTTTTTACTTTCTCATGAGATTCGCATTTAAAATGTTTTTAGTAAAAGTTACCGAAGGATTATTTAGTGACTTTCATAACGTTACTCGATGAAACGATAGTAATTAAAACCATTTTTGAGCACTCGGTGAGTTATGTTGAGCGGTTTTTAGTGAGTTTCAAGAACAAGACTGTTAAAAACATATTCACTTGTCACATTAGTCTTTGCATTTATTTCGAATATTTTAATAACCTTAAATTATTGGTTATTTCGCGTTCAAACTTCCTGATCAATTGACCTAATTATCAAATATTTTTTATAAGCACAATACATTTTTATAAATTTATTTTTTTTCCTCATAACGATCGTAAACATTTCTCAACTGAATATATGGAGTTGTACTTAGAAATCTCTATCAAAACCAGTCAATAAATTAAAAGTAGTTAACCGAGTTCTAAGTAATTTAACTGTTATTAAATAAATTTATCTTTGTCCACTGCGTCACCTTATACCGTATAATTAGTAATATATAATTTCTGTAGTTTTATTCTTATTATATATCATACGAATAAAAAAAATATATATTACGTCGTGTACTTAATAACGCAATATATCACATACAAGCATATAAATTGATATAATCAACGCTATTATTTGTAAAATATATCAATATTAATATTAGTTTTGTGTATCAGTGTAATCAAACTATTTTACACCCTACTGTATTAAATAATAATCATTGTAAGCGAACACCATTAATATTCATTTACTTTACAGCTAATGTTACAAAAACACTATTTCAATATAAAAAAAAAAAAAAAAAATTTGTCAGTCAAAATTCTTTAATAATAATAATAATATCGAGTATAAATCTAAAGCTAATTATGTTCCAACACAACGGTGTACATGTTCGAATTTAAAAAAAAGTAACGCCAATCATCAGCCAATAATTAACAATAAAAAAAAAATGCAAAACTCACTGAAAACTGCCGGTAAATTCCGCATGTTGCGGGCGTTTCAGTTCATCGGTTAAGTTCTACACCTCAGCTTAAACACAACTTGCAACTTCCGCGCGCACACTCACTCTCTTCTCTTCTGCCTCGACTCGACTCAAGATAACTTCGTTTCTCTGCCCAGTTGCCCCTACTCCGACCCCTCCAACGACGTCCTTTCTATCTTCTAATGTGCCGCATGAGGTCCCATCGCTACGTGACGATTTTTGGCGATGTCGATGACAAAGATATATCGACATCGTCCATTCACGGTGGCGTCAACGTTGAATATAGCGGATATGGATAATGCCGATCCATCGAATGTCGATTTTTTCACGTCCGGGTTGACATTAGTCAGACCTGACCAACTAGATATTGCATAATGTGCTGATATTTCTAGACATTTTCCCGGTTTCACGGAGACTGGATTGATAATATAATTCTATTAACCATTGCCTCGGTCTGGGCTGTGTTCGTCGATCCTTTTGACGAAATTATTGTTACCGGTATTTGTAAACATACTTGTGTGGTTGATGATTTATTACACGACGATTACTTATTTGTAGACTATTTCGGCAACGGTATTTACGAGCTTCTTCGTCGAAGGTACATGGCAAAAAATGCAAGATTATTTTTCAAATACTTTACGAGGTTGTTATATCTGAATCTTTGATGCACACAGTACAGGTAAACGTCCTTTTCTAAATTAATGCGCGTATATATATGTATAAAATACGAGGAATAAATTTGTCGAAATCTGGTAAAAACTATACGACTTTATATACGTGTGTGGTATAAAATTTAACGAATCCTTAAAAAAAAAACTACATCAAATACCATTAGTACACATTTACGATACAGGAACAACAAATCTTTTTTGCCAATATTACGAAGCTTATCGATTTTTAATAACTCATAACAACTCTTAACCAATCCTTGCGTCAGATCGACGTGTACGGTGTCCGAAATCGCACGATATAACGATAGGTAATTCTCTTTCAAAAATTAAATTATCGTTTCAAAAGTATTAATAGAATAGTGCAATCGTACAGTTATCGCACGTTTCCGAGCTGACTCAATTATGAGAAAGTTTTTTTTCGCCAGTTCGCGAGATTGATGCACAGCTGACCGATCATCCTCGATTTTAAATTGAAATTCTTTATTGCGAATACGCTATTTTAAAAGGATGTCGCTTTTTCCTAGTTTTTAAATATCGTTTCTTTATCTTGTATTCAAATTCAGAAGAAAAAAAAAATCTTCAGAGAAAAGAAGAGAAGAATCAAATGTGCGTAACGCACACGGAGATAATGTCCGAGTTGCGCAAAACCCACATATATAAATATATTTTATGATTCTATTCCCTGCGCTGATTGTGCAGCCGTTGTCCAAAATTTAAAAACGACCAATGCATTAATTCCATCAATAAAAGGTTTGCAATTTGAATCTAATAATTATATTTATTTGACTGAAATGTACGTTTTCATCAAAATAATATTGTTCTAAATCAAATCAGTACCATATCAATATAGCACGATTATTATCAGCATACGAATTTTAAGTTTACTCCCGATAAATATTATCGAAAATAAAAAATATTTATAAATTGGTCATAAACGTTACGCGTAAATAAATGCACTTTTCACAAATTATATTCGCACGCTATGAGTATAACGTTTAACTAAAAAAAAAAAAAAAAGTTTCCTTCCAAGTAAATATATTTTCAAACGAAAGTAACGAAAGAAAAAACAAACTTTTTAATAAATACATTTTCATATAATTATTATTAGCCAAGCTTTTTTCCAGTCTAAGTATTTGTGCGTTAATAAATTTGCTATATTCGCAAAACAAACATTCTCCCGCTCGTGACTACGGTAATTTGCAAAAACACATCTGCTACGCAATTGTATACGAGCAGCATTCAATTTCAACGTTTCATTTGAAAATACATTTCGTCGCACACGTGGAATAACATACACTAACAATGAAGGTACCATCGCCTCGACAAACTTTCTATCTCTTTTTATGGGCAGAAATGCCAAATCAATCTTTGTGCACAAAAGGCGAAGATATACGCACTTTTATCTCTATAATAGCGGATAATTTGTTAAATGCACAGTTTCGCGTACGCGCGCAGTCCAAAGCCTAAATACGCCGACTCGCGCACGTGCGCGATTCATTTACTCGGAAAAGTATTTCAAAACGTCCTATAGATCTAAAACGCTTTAACGCCGACGGATATAGTTTAGAAAAATTGAAATCGTAAATTTTTTATTATTCAATTCCAATAGCGACACGTCAACCACGGCGAGAAAATGAATTTACGCGCTGCTGTGTTTAATAAATACTTCGAGACCCTCGTCGAAATTATTCACCCGAAAAAGTTATAAAATCTGATTTATTAGCGGAGAAAACCCACTGCGCGAGATGCTTTCGTGAAAAAAAAAAAACGATTCTTTCAAATTGGGGATATACGTATATATACGATACAGCGAGGAAACGTTGCGAAACAATGAATTTTTGGCCGAAAAGAAAAAGTAAGGAAAAATTACAAGAATGACTTGGCGTAAAATAGCCGCTCCGCGTTTGCGTAAGTTCGATGACATTGTCGTGGTCGCCAGCTCAAGCCCGCGCGTCTTGCATTGCCTGCAGTCGCTTGCAGTGGGTATACACATATATACATCTGTGTACGTGAGACTTTGCCGCTTACGTTGTGTATATGCAGATTTATCGCGTTTTCTGAGACCGCGTTGATGCTAGGGTTTAAAAAGTTTTTTAAACACACGCGCCCGAGCCAACTGCCTCTAATTGCGCGAAAATTTTGTTTGTTTGTATGTTTACCCGTGACTCGTACGCTGTATCGTTCTGCTCGGGTTTTAATATATATATATATTTTTTTTTTCGCGTTTTTATAAAACTCGGCATAACACACCTAATTCTGAAAAAACCTTACACAACGTAATTTCGCACATTACGTAAATGCGAAGAAAAGCTATTCTTTTCATTTTACCCAGTACAACTACGAAGTTATTCGTTTCGATAATTTTCTGGAAAAAAAAAGAAAAGAAAAAGAAAAAAGTATTAACGATTTACATTTTCGCGGATAATCTCAGACTGATGGATCGTTCAGATCGTCAACTTCGTCATCCTCCGGTATTATTATCACGGCAGCATCAGCTTTCGCCTACTTGCACAATGCAACGGTAAATAACATGCATCTCTCTTTCCCCACATTGTAGATTTCTTGAAAACGTCTCGTCTACGTCTCACAATTCTTGGATACGTCTGCACGCGCGTATGTTTAAGAATTAAAGAAAAAGAAAAAGGCCAGTTTTGTATATATGTATACTAGAGCATCATTGTCGAGTGCAGAGTTCGCATGCAAATGCGCGCAATTTTTGTACCGCGATTTGCAAACTTGATGGTACGAACGAATTTACCTATAGCTATGTGTGCATACGTATATACGTGTGTATGTATGCAAGAGGTAGAACGGTGCACGAGAAGAGCCGCGGCTTAATTGTCGTGTATGTGCGGGCGTACATGATGTCGTGAGTGGGTAATTTTACATTTTTCAGAATAAACATTTCGATTGTTGCAATAGTGATGAAGTGGAGTTTTATTATTTTTTTCCTTTTGTCAACGGGACACGTATATGCGCAGATATGGTGTGTTTATAGCTTTGACAGGTTTATGAATTAGTTTGCGGAGGCTTTATCTTCTGGGAGTGGATTGCACTCTGTGTTTAGAATTGAATGTATATATATATTTATTTAAAGAAGAGAATAATAAGATATTTAAAATACATTTATTTCTGCGAATATACAGAAATGCAACCGTGATTATATTCGTCAGTATTTTTCTTTGATATCCGTTGGTATAGGTGAAAGTATGTTGTTTACACGACGAATTACAATTATTAAGTAATAATGTAACCAAAATATTTATATTATGACATACGCGTAATGCATTACGATATAGCAAGAGTTTATACATACGCGTTATTATTCGATTTTCGTACAACATAATTGTACATCTTAAACGTGTCAACGATCAAGCAGATGAAGAAAAAAATGAAGAAAAAATTGAAGAAAAAGTGGGTATAATTGGCATCGTGTATTATCATTATCTCACTGTACGCCTAAACTTTCTCATTCAAGTGATATTTCATTTTTCCTTTTTTATAATCCGATAAAACGTAATCGATCAATTACCTTGATCGATCGTATCTTGTGCAATAAATCGCTGTAAAATGATGTAGAGGGAAACAAATTGAAGTACGCTTTGTTGTTCTTTTACATTACTAGAGAGAGAGAGAGAGAGAGAGAGAGTGAGTGAGAGAGAGAGAACATTTTATGAATACGACGCTTTTCTGTAGATGGAACAATTCTCTTGGAAGCCGATAAGTATTGATCGTACAAATGTGAAATTAGCAGACGAACGCTTACGAAAATCAGATACGAATTATTGATGATATCTCACTTGTAAACATACGATTGTAATAACTGTTTAATTTTGCTCTTTAGAGTTATAAATGCGAGTAAAAATTAATTTATATATTTATATAGTTTGTAATTCATTCGTATACATTTTACAACCGAACATTACTTCAATTGCGCCTGTGCTACGTGGAAATTTTCGTAATCTGGTTTTAACGCGAACTCGTTAATCAAATGGGATCGCTTTCGTTTTATAGCCAATATACATATACGTGTAAGATTCACGCTCAAAGTTATTCAATCCGCCATCTCCTTTAAACATTCTACTATTACAGAAAATGATCTTTTGAAACAAAAGGAAATAATCTTGATTAGTATGTCAACAAAATCGAATGAAACCGTGTACATGCATTGCGAATCTCTTTTGAGAAGTATCGTTATACTTCAAGTTTTTTCAATATACAATGGAAAATAATACTTTGTTTCCATATAAAAATGTATATACGTACATTAATGTAAGATAGCAATGAGGTTGAACAATTTTAAATGGTTGGATTTGAAGCAATTATATTTATTGAATTATTTGTTACATTTGATGCTAAACTGTGCGTTTTGCACGAAGTTGTGTGAAATAATTCGAGAAAAATAAGGATTTTTCAAAACTTGCCCGTATGTCAACTCTATTTTTATTTAAATAAAAATTTTTTTTTTATGTAAAGACTGTATGGTATGACTATATAGGCATATGCCTTAAACTATACAAGTTGAAATTTCCTTTTCTTTCCAAAGTAATTATTAAAAAGTTGGTCGGCTTTAAAAGCTCTGTAAAAAATTATTGAATTTTTAAAATAACATTGTAATATTTACCGTATAATTTGCGAGATATTTTCGAAACAAATCATAACTTTAGTCGAAACACTTCGATCGTTAATCCTGGAAAAGTTTGCTCCAGATTCTTCGATTGGGTTGTCTCAAGGGCATTACTGATAAAGTAAACAGAATTTTATTCGAAAATAGCGAAACAATATTTATTACGATAAAATTAATAAAAATTTTACAAACGATTCTTAAGCCAACATAAGGTATCCTCGAAGAGTATACGATACGTAAGTACAGTATACACGATGTACGTCAAATTTCTTTATAGTATCACATTAGCGTTTCGAAAACAACGCTATATTAATAAAAATACTTCGAAACGAAAGTATACTTTACGAGATTGAAAAATAAAAAAAAGATTCACGTATCGCGTTAATACAAACTAGTCTATAAATTGATAACCATTAGCACATAAGGAAACGATAAAAAGAAATCGATATTTTCAGTACTAAAATTCTTCAAACATAATCCGTTTATTCTTTAAAAAAGTCACTTCCATTTGATATAAAAAGAAAGACAGAAGAGTAGAGAAATAAATGACAGAAGGTGCATCGATATATTCCGAAACGCAATCGAGCATCTTGACGTTACAGAAAGTCTCGAGAGGCAAAGCACGGGTTAATTGTCGCGTGAGAGCCGAGGCCACGACCGCCGGGACTTTTTCTCCTCGCTCAGGTAAACCCGGCGCATCGGAGAGGGAACCATCGTTTCCCCTCCTCCCGAACTATACCTTTCACAGCACAGTGAAGTCTTTACGCGGATGGATATTGCTCTAGACACGACGAGAGAGGAGATGGTCAGTGGGTCATTAGACGAGAGGACCGCGTTCAGGGACTCTCCTCTATTCCATTGTTCGCAACTCTTTATGTTCTTTCCCGATATCGCAGCACGACGATTTCGCCGAAGCTAGTGTGCGCTATGTGGCGATATATATCGAGGGAGTAATGCTTTCGACATTTGCGACTCGCTGAATTATTCATTATTCCCTATTCGTTTATATATACATATATATATATATATATATATATATGTATATATATCTAGAAGATGGAACGATGCTTTTTATTATTTTGTTTACGTTTTTCTTTTTATACGAGCGAGAGGAGAAAACGATTGCGACAGAGTTTCAAGGGTTGACGGATTGAAATTATCGAAGTTCCTCGATTTTACGCAATACGTGACAAAAAAATACGCGATACGATCGATAAATTCCGGCTTCGAATATTCAAGTTGATTAAAGAGAGGAGAAAAAAAAATAAAAGGTCGGCGACGGCGCGACTCTTAAATAAAATGCTAAGCACGCGCTTGCACCTGTCGTCGTACTAAAAATAGACTCGAAGTCATATATATATATACATATGTATATATGTATACACATGTGTATATATGTATATATAACGTTCCGCTTTACTCGAGGAACGGGATATGATTTTCTTTTCGCGTGATGCACCAGCTAGCGGTAATAAAGTACGTATAAAGAGCCGCACATAAATCGTCGAGAGTTACATGACTTTGATCTTTTATATACGTGTATTGTACACATATACACGTATCTTTTACATGTTTCAATATATCCATATGTGGCCCGTAAGTAATTAAGGGAATTACAATATTGAATGAATGCTCCGCTGCACTTTCTAAGCTCAAAAATCATGCGAAATTACGCATGACGCTTCTTCGTGCATACACTGTACGCTCATACCTATATAGAAAACATGGGTAAATGCAACGCACTTCGATATGTATGTATATATAAATACGAGTGTGCGGTACCGTTTTCTCGAAGTTTTACAACTGGTTTCTTTATTCTTCAAATCGGACCCGTTCGATTCTCGCTCCTTAATCTTATTTCAGCTAAGCTCGTCGCGGCTGTCATCTTGCACCGAAAGTAAACTTCTCGCTTCAAAGCGATAGGCTCGCAATAATTTTCTCGTAAATATGGGAAATCTTCGTTAGAAATTTCCATTCATCGATGATAATCTATAGGGCAATTCGTATTAAAATTCACGAAGATATATTCGTAGCGATGATGCAGGGATACTCGGAGAATGCATAACGTGCCAATTTATCAGCTAAGGCACTTATAACCGAAGACAAATTTAGGATGACCAAAACGCGATAAATGGTAATGCAGATTTCATGTAAGGAAACTTAGAGCTGCGAGCTTTCATTTACCCGTCGAAGTGAGGAAGACCCGGTATTAATTGAAAGTTTGATATAATTTATGGAAAAAGAATAACGATTCATTCAGTGGCCTATAATATATATATATATACAGAACATAGCTTTATCACACTTGTGTAAGACGATTAAATTTAAAAAATGTATAAAGACTCAATTCGTATATATTTTTACAGCTTAATTCGTACATATCGTGTATTTTGCAATCAACAATGGATAGTTGTAACTGTACAATTTTTACGTAAGAAACTGCTTTTGTATGCTTGACAATTAGAACTATAAAGCGTCGTATTAAAAATTCTATAAACAATCCTAAAAGTACAGGAAACGAGTAAAAAAAAAATCGAATCTATAATTATAGTTATCAACGAAATTGAAACGTACTCTACATCCATACAGTATTTTCTATAAAAATATTCGTAATTACATTTTACCAGAATATGAATTATTGCATAAGAGTAAAGATATACATAAGATTACGCTACTGCACTTTCAGTGTAATCATTATCTCAGTGTCCAATATAGACTATCGTTTATACTAACATTATTTAATAGATTTTTTTCTTTTACAATTTTGAAATTATTAGACAAAATAAATATTCCCTCGTATCGTATCGATACTCGCATAAAGTCATCAATAAATTACTCTCGTTACAAAGTACGCTTTGTAATACAATATTACTAATCAATGCGCTTTAAATGACGCGCAAAATATATTTGGCATCTATTAAAATATAAATTTTTTCAAACATCTTCCGCCAAATTAAAAATAACAAACGATAAATTTTCAATGTAAACCAGTGTGTTGCAAAATGTGTCTCGTAAATGTTAATGTAGAATATGGAAAAAAAATCCAATTTCGTAATACGTCTGCGATCGGATTAAAAAATACGCGGTACACTTTGAATGCAAAGAAAGATTTTCCAGTAACGAATCGATCGAATAATCGCTCAATAGGAAGGAAGCATGAAAATAAAACGAGCCATCTTTACTCTCGCATATTATAATACGCACGAGTCGTGGGAAAACCTGCGTGGAAGAGTTTAATGTGCGTACTTTACGTTAACTCGAAGCGGTTAACCTCTTGAAGATGCAAAAGTCATCGTAATAATGCATTCTATTGCAGATAAACTATAACTTTTTACGATTGCTTCCGATGAATTTGAAAAAAAAAAAAAAAAAAAGAAAAACGGAACGAACGAATACATTTGTATTTCCGCTAGCGGAAATATCAGAACATTGTTTATCGACGCACTACACTTGACTTTCACTCCTATCCAAAAGCCCATACTCGGCATACTGACGTGAGTTTGAAAATTTCTTGAGACGGTGCATTATTTTTTCAGTGAATAATAATAAGTAGTTCAAGCTGTAAGTCGGGATTGACTGAAATATAAATTAATTTCCAACTTTCCTTCTTCGAAAGAACAATCGAAGCCGTCCGAGCAGAAAACTGCATATAATGCACTCGTGACTTTTTCATCGTAAAATATCCTATTTTCATCTCCATTCTTCTCTTTCGAATAAGTCGAATTTAAATCAATTGAATATTGGATTTTCTTCAGTGATTTGCATAAACGAGCTGTAACGCGAGTCTGTAACGCCCGATATTTGCTTCCCTTTCTAAAGAGAAGATAATAACACGGAATAAAAAAAGAGGTGCAATAAACGTGTATTATGTATTTACTTTATTGCATCTTTATTAAATAGCGAGATTATCGAACGATATAGGAAATGCAATGAATTCAAAAATACGCGCCGCAACAGTAGCGCCTCCTCGCTCGATCTAAACATTTCTCGTAAAACAGCTGCGGGGTGACCGCACCTGCCGACCCGCAAAACTAATAATAGACGCTATGTACAGCTAGAATATATATTGTTGTAATATATTGTATTAGTGAAACTGTCATCATTACTATTGCTGACTAAGTTAAGTTACTTCGAGAGTTTACACTTTATTTTCCTCATTGAAATAGAAGGTGAGTCGATGAAATTATTATATAACGCTGTACTTTAAACGTACAGCTCGAACCCATTGATTATGCCTCCTTCGGTCGGTACGAACTCCGATTTGCATACCCCCGTCGTTTCTACTATCGTATAACATAACATACATTCGAATCTTCTATTACATGTTTTTAGATATATATGTATATGATATATATGTAATATATCGTACGTATATTGTTTTGTCCATTCCGATTGGCAAAGGAATGAGCGCAAAAACGGAGAGAGTTTGATCTCAGTATTTGAAGATTTTTATTTTTCGAATTAGCTTCTACGATGAAGATAATAATGAAGTTCGTAAATTGATTACAGTGGGATGACCAGCCACATTTTTGGAGTGGGTCTGGGCCTTTTTGTCATACTAACGCTGTGGATATCAGCTGCTTTGATATTTCTAGTCTCTCTTAGGATAGAGAAGAGAATTGGAGCTGTCGCTTTGGCTGTAGCTGCTATTATCACTGTTATACTGATTTCTGTTCCTCGAGCTCCTCAACATCCTATCGTTCAAGAGAATAAGGTACATGGATATTCGATTAATTTATTTTATACAAATGCAATGCATTTAGCGAACGATGTCTGTGATGCTTTATCCTTTGGTTGTTTGTAGTGGTTAGATCGGTAAAGTGGACTTTGTTATTTTTATTTGTTTCGTAACTTTTGATAAATGAAAACATTGATCGGGATTATGACATAATGGGTTTTTGAAGATTACATCTCTCACTCTTTCCATTTGTAGGTTAATTACATATGTGAATTTATTGGTAATGTCAGTGCTAATGAATCATCAATATTTTTAACCACACAGTGTGTATTTTAAATGATTAGGTTGCAAATTTTATCAGCAGTGTAATGTCTATTTTAAATTAATTTTATTAAAATACTGTTTTTGAAGTGAAAGTTAAGTAACAATTTTTTATTTTATTTCTAGCCCTACGACCATTTCTTCATTTGGCGAATGATACTTCTTATTCTACTAGCAGCTTCATCTGTGATTGGATTTATAGGTTACATTAAGTTTGGACTTATGGACATAGCAAGGCCTCAAAGAATAAAAAACTGGGTGTTGTAAATATTTATTTTTTAAAATAAGTAAAAAAGCCTTAATAGAGTTTATATTTATTCTTTATACACTACTTACTTACATTGCCTTTTAGAAGATAAGTCAATAATAGAATCCAAAGGCCAAAATGCTGTCAACTGTTAGGAATTTGATAAGATCATCGACGAGAAATATTTCCTTGTTAAGTAGAAGGAATAAGAAATTTGAAATAAATGACAATACTGAATTTGTCGATAAGGTCATGAATAGCTCAGTACCAGTCATAGTAAATTTTCATGCAGAATGGTGCGATCCGTGTAAAATTCTGACTCCAAAATTAGAAGAACTAATTGGGCCTATGAACGACTTAAACCTTGCCATAGTAAACGTAGAATTAAATCCTGAATTAGTCCATACTTTTGAAGTGAAAGCAGTGCCTGCAGTTATAGCTGTTTCTAATGGCTTAGTAATAGATAAGTTTATTGGCCTAGTTGACACAAATATGATAGATAACTTGATAAAAAAATTAACCGGTGGTCATCATCCACCTGACAAAGCAGACACTGCACCTCAGTGATGTAAATACAAATGTAATATCAAGCAATGATAGAAATCTACTAGATACATAAAACACCTAATGAGAACTGAAATATTTTTTTAAAATACTTTAAACGTCAAGTTTAGAACCTAGTATGTAAAATTTAAACTTTCTCAATTTAGTAACTTTTTAGGTATTTTTTGTATCTTGCCTATATCAGCCTAACATATGAGTGTGTGTATCTGCGTATGCTATGAGTGTATTTAGGAAAATAATATCTTCACACGTTTAACTAGTGTTTTACTTTTTTGTTCTAGCAAAATCATGACCCTATAAGTTTGATTTGCAAAATGATAGAACTTTACAGTCGGAACATTTTTTTCATTCCGCAGTTTGTTAACTCTCAATGGTTGTTTTTATAAACTGTTTATTATTCTGTTAATACGTTTTTTCTATGTATGACCTATGTTTTCTCAAAAACATACACACAGGTGAAATAAATAATGCTCAAATGCCTTTATTAAGCATAAATAATTAAGACTAAAAATATCAAAATAAACGAATATATAGTGCAATGTACAAGGTATATATGAGATATAAATAAACATGGATTTTTTTTAAAAAAGTAACGTGTCTTTATTTATCATCAATATTCATCATAATAGTAACTTTTATAATTAACCCTTCGATAGATTTCTCTGGTTAATGTTGCACTATTTGCAATGATGCATAACATATGTAATTACAAAATTGATTATTACCTTAAGTAAATTATTTTTTACAGTTACAATGATACACGTCATCACACGTGACTATAAATCAAAGGACTCTTATATCCTCTCGTCTTCAATGATTTAAATACTATCCTGCTGATTTTTTTATTTGCTAAACTCACCAGACCTCCTAATCGATTTATATCTAATGAATTGAAATCGTGTTATTTAACCTTGCATGTACTAATAAAGCTTTTGATTGTAACTTTAGTCATATATAATTATAATTAGCAAAAAAATTTACTAAAAATATGTAGAGTTGGGTACAAAATATTAATCAATAAATTTAATCAAGCTGGGTGGCAGTGAAAAAATTTTTTTGTAAATGCAGTACTTCAAAAAAAATAAAAATTAAACTTTTTGAAACTTAATAGTTAATTAATTGCTGTTAATGTATCCCCAGCTGTAAAAATCTACGATTGAAAAGTTCCGACTTATTACTGTGCATATCATTTTATCACCACTACATTTCAATAGACTACACTGTACTGCTAAGTTGGACTCAAAATCATTAGTCCAACTCTGCAATCCTTTAGAATCAAGTCATTTGTAGTGTTTGCATAAAATTGGATAATCTCTTCAATAAACTTTAAATTACTTTTGTAGCCAAAATCTAATCTGAGCTTAAACTTAAAAATAAAGCTCAATTTTATTAACAATAATTATAGAAGCTATTTTCTCTAAAAACGTTTTTCTCTATTTCATGGGTGATTCTATTTGACGTGACAGAACGTCAAATATAGTACCGTTTCAATCGTTGGCACGAAAAACATCAGCAGGTGACTATCTATCTGAGGTTTCTATCTTTGTCTTTGAATATTGAGTCAGTTTTGAATTTTCAACCAGTTATCAACTGCTCAATTTAAGCATACCAATTTGGATTTGATTTTTGAGTTAAAATTCGTATGATTTCTTCCGCTAGCCAGTAATGTAAGAATAATCTATGTAATCTTTTAAACTAAAATAGTTTTCATTCATAGATTCATAAAAATTTAAATTTTCATAAGTTTATTTAAAAAAGTGAAAAATATGATTTTTCACTTTTAAAGTTAACGAACAAAAACCCATAATTTATGTTTAATTCGTTACTATTGTATTAGTTGTGCAATCTTCATTATTATATTTTATTTATCAAGTTTTATTGTTCTCATTGAATGGAAAAATTGATTGGCATTACCTGTATAATTTTTAGTACGTTAAATTGATGTACTTCAATCAATCAAATATCACAAGTTAAACAGAAAAGCTGATTTAAATACAAAATTTAAACCATCTAAAACAAAATTGTATCTGATTTATAAACCGATTATTTATATACAATAGTACATGGGTTACACATCAACATATACTTATATGTGTATGTATAAATAATCATATAGGATTACCATAGATTTTTCTTTGACATGAAAAAATTTGATAGAATTTCGATTCAACTTTATCGCATTTTAACTGTTAAGAATTTTTTAAAAGATAATTTACATTTAATTATAAATGATTGTCTACACCAGCTGTAAAATAAAACGTTTAATTTTAGTAACATCAGACGCAATATTTTCTGTGCGTTTTTTCGAAGATATTATGCTCAATTATACTAAATTCAAAATTTTATTTAACACTGTGTGGACATGTATTTTTATATATCACAACGTCGAATTTCATATGCAACTGTACACAATATAAATTACACATAATTTTTATTATATGTAATCACTTATATTATCATACTATTTTGAAATATGCACTTTTAATCATAATTTAAATTATCATAATTTGTATAATACATCCAAATCATTACTAACTTTATGGATAAAAAGAGCGGAGCAAATCACCAGAGATGATGTGAATATTTTATTAGGCTTTCTTAGACAAGATGAGAATTTCTGTAACTTTTATAATTTATTCACCCAGTGAGTCAGACTTTGCTGTTCTCTTGGCAGCGAGCAGTAACAAGTACGTGTGTGTCAGCAGTTGAAAGACTAGCTAGCATATATAATAATATATATTCTGTTTTATCAGTCAGGTGTTTTACATACACCGTCATATAAGGCCATGTTGTGACTTACCGCTGGCTGTGTTGCAGTTTTATATATGCTCTTAAATGTTTATACTCTCATCAATCGAACGATATATACTTGTTTGTTTTTATATAGTACAAAGATGACGAGTAGCTACTTTGCAGTACAAAGCAGTTGGTTATACAAACATTCGGATTTTTTTTTAATACAACCTATTCTGACCTTCTCTTTCCATTTTTTCGACATATTTACACATGGTCACGATATACACCTTAGTTTTTTCTAAATGAATTAACCATAGCGGATCAGATATTAGATATGCGTAATAATTATAATCTTTTAAAAGATGTTGAAATCTGTATGCAAATTTGTATTTTAGATTAAATCTAATGATTAGATGTAACGATTAAAAAATTTACTTCTGCTATAAAAATGAAGAGAAGATAATTATAAAATAGAAAATAAAATGAAAATGTGTTAGCAAAGTATGGTATTATACACATATCTAATATGAATAATGTTTATGAACAGTATAGTTACTAAGCATTTTAAAAATAAGTGAGACTATGTTACGAAATTTATAAGTTTACTGTGTGCGTCGAGGGAGGCAAAATATGTATTAAAACTACAATGAATTGATAATCAACGTTTAAGCATTGATTAATAAATTTTACGCTTTAACTTTATCTAACACCTTTATAACCAATTCCATTTTTAATACACAAATCATTTTTTTGTATATTAAAAAGCACCGATATGTCTTGCTGAATTTGCTCACTATCATACAATGTTTTCAAACCATCTTTTAAGCATATATAGACTTTTTCCTTACAGTATTCTATCTACAGATTGATAGTATTATTAAGTTTTTTAAAAAAAGTAACAAAAGTATAGAAAATCACGAATATATCAATTATTTACAATACTACATTGATGCCATTTGGTGCTGTGACGTTGATTCTAAAAAGAATAAGCAACCGACTGCCGATCGGATTAAATGTCTGTTTTTCATTTTTGTATAGTCCACGATGGCTATTGCGAATATGAATTATTATGTTACACTATGTATATAATATAAGCTTTGATGTTTGCGATTACCACCGTGGCACGAAAATATACATTCACAAACGCTCATTAATTTTCAATATTAAATAATCAACTTAGGCGTGCAATTTGCATTTTGCTCTATTAATATTTGAAAGTAATTTTAAAGTTGTCATCTTTACAATCATTTATTTTATCTGATGAAATATATTTTTTATCACCAATTGTAAGTTTAAAACCCTAAAGATTTCCAAAATTAATTTGAATAATTATTCAAGGGTAAATGTACAACAAAATTTTAACTGAAAATTAAATTCAACAGTCAAATAAAATAATCTAAACAAACCTTAGATTTGTTTAAAAATCAAAGCAACAAATAATTCATCTATTTATGTATATTCAACACACCTACTATTATATTAATTAGAGAAGCTTGAATAATTTCCACACACTTCTGAATTTATACTTATTGCAAATAGAAGAAAGCAGAGAAAACTTTCATCAGACTCGAAAAAAATAGCCAAAAACTGTCAGAAAAGATCTTAAAAATAGTGTCAAGTAATATAGGTCATTGTGTAGCAAAATCACTTTCAGATTAAGATATATACGGATTTTAATGTCAATATAAAAATGTTTGTTTTTTCTAGAAATTATAGTCTCTTATTTAATGGAGAAACTTCTAAAACGAGTTATAATAATAATTCTAATGCTAAAGTAAGAAAACAAATCTACTACACTAAATTGCAACGTCACATTGCATACCTTATCATTTCTATCTCATTCATACATGAATAAACGCTCAAAAAATTTACGCTAACTATATGGACATTAGACCTCAGCACCGAGGTCTCTCACACCTTGTTCGGCAATCGGTACGTACTTATCATCAACCCTCACGAGGAGTATGACCTTATCGACATGTGAACGCCTATTTGGATCACGATGATTTGGTGACCATCGGTGGACTACACAGCCTTCCATTCCTCGTTCTGGTACCCAGTGCTGCCAGCCTGAGCGGCCACCCATTTGGCGCATCTTCTCATCTGGCCAGATTACATCAATACGCCGTCCTAGGTTTATGGCATCGTACACATGATTTGGATCCATTATCTGTGAGAAAGTAATAGATAATTGTGACTACAATAGGAAGAATGATACTGTCTAACATGTAGACTTTATAGACTAACAATATTTGGATATCTATCTTAACAACATATTGTACACTGATTTATTATAACTTAATTACTTACGCGAACTCTTTGCAAAACCTCTTCTTTCTCGATCTTAGCACTAAAGCTCGTTTCACTCTTGGACTCAGTCTTAATATCGCCACTGCTAAGAAGACCAGCGAGACTAGCTAGAGTAGAGCTAGTTGGTTTTCCCATCGAGGCGAGCGAACCTCGACAGTTACCACCGACCGAACTCGTATTTGCGCGACATAATGATCCGCGGCCCGTTGAACCACCTATCTGACATCCTGATTCCATCGATTGTGAACCGGATGTATTATGACCTGACTGATTGTAGCCTATAAAAACCATTAAAGAAATGATTATTAATAAACAAACATAGTTATTAATAATCTCATGTACTCTTACCCGAATGTATATTGTACGTTGTCATGGCGTAAACACCGTCGTTACTAAATCCACCATCATCGTGTGGACCTGTTCCTCCCGAAGAGCATCCTTGACCACATCTTCTTCTCACTCTATAGCAATGGAATAATTATTAATTATCGTGCAATAATTATTATTATAATTTCGAACTACATTTACGCACCTCCTCCAGAGTTTTAAAACATTGTTTTTAATAGCGCTCAGACTAAGTGGGCCACCGATTACAGAACAGAGCTGTTCATTTGTTTCTGCATAGCTAGTTGTAAGCGGTGATACGTAAATCGGATAACCGATGGGTTGATCACAAGAACTGTTAATAATATTACGCAGGGCCTGCTTCGCATTCTGTATAGAACCTCGCTCCGGATTTCGATTTCGAAGATAAACCTAGGATTGAAATATTTGATTTATTAATATGTTTAAAATTATATTTCATTAATTGCTCAATAAATGTTTAACGTACCAACTCCTGTTGCTGACCGGCCCAGAGGCCGCGAACACACTCGCGATTCATTTTTATCACCCGAAAGCTTAAGAAACGCTTGTTGAGCATTATAACCTTGTACTCGTCTATTCCATCATCCAAAACGTGCCTGTAATTACAATTTATAAATTTCCTTGTTTTTTGCAATGTTACAAATTAAAATAATTAATACAAATGTAAAGCATACGTGTAATACAATCGTAATATAATCATATAATTTCAAATATATACCTTAGAGCCAAAAGGCTAGGAGCACCACTTAGGATCGCATTTCTCCAAAGTGGATCAGCCTCATGACTGATAACGAGGTTCCGATCGTGACTATCAATAGCCTCATATAAAGCCGAGGCAAGATCATACGTATCCGGACTTGTAAAATGATCTTGATGAAGTTTTAAGGCCATTCGCACACCCTTTGCTACGACGCTGCGAAGCAAATCGACATCGTGCAAGACCCATTCGTCACGAACCGATGTTATACGAAAGTCCCCTGACAAAAGATTTTCCCATTATGATTTCGTTACGTATTATATAATAAATAAAAGTAAGCGATAACATACCTTTAAAAAGAGCATGTAAACCGTAGAGAAAAAATTCTACACTAGATACTGTATTGTGAGAAGCTGCTCCGAGTACACGTCTTCCTAGTAGACTAAGGGCTAAGCAGAGTGATACAAGGCATGAGTCTCGTGATCTCTCCAACATCTGAAAAATAGATTATTTCATTTACACAATAATAAAGACTTTACTCTAAAATTTGAATGCAAGCAATAACAGTACCTTATCTTGCTTTGTAGCACAAAATTGAATCCAATCTAGATAAACATTACAAAAACTACTTCTTGTAATACCGCTAGCTCGAAAATCAAAATCTTCATCAATATTCATATTGAAAACTGGATCTAAATCTACGAAATTTTTTTCTAATGTTTGTTTTAGCGCATCCACGATCTCTTGATTCTCTAACCATTGTTTAAGCTTTGATGATTTAACGGCATAAAATATTATGCTCTTAACGTAATAAGTTACTAAAACTTTTCTAAAATCAAAAACTTGGAGCATTGAGCCTGCAGAATTATCTGATATAGAGTATCCTTCTAAAACGTATTTTGCACTTGCAACCTCCCAAGCTAACCAGCGTTGGCTGAAAAAATATTATAATACGTAGGGTAAAGTAAACACAATAATAATTTCCATCGGAAGCAAAAATAATGATTACCTAAATGCTGCGTTAACACTCAGTACATGGGAAAAATGTCCCATTTCGCAGCAACAACAGTTATCATTATCTTCAATACCCTCAGAAATAGCTTCAACTTCTCGTTGCTGACAGTAGGTACCTCTAAACTCAAGACCTCTGAGTTGAAAAGTGACAAGACCGTTGCCCAATTGAACAACGTGGACTAAACAGTTAAGATAATCTGACGCAAGAAGAAAACAATCTCCTTGTTCGACGGTACCCCACCGACCAAGAGCTAAATCACCGTATAAACTATGCTGCAGTGAACGTGTCAATTGCTCGTAGAAAATAGAATTCAAGTTATCGTCAGAGCCAAGGTTACGTTCGAGATGCAGTGACATACGAGTATTTGAATGATCCACCCTGTTAAAAATTGATAATAGTTATTATACACGTATCAATGAATTTTTATTTTACAAATAATTATCATACCTTCTTGTTTTATAATCTCTTTCCCAAAATTTGACTGGTCTAACATAAGAACTGATGAAAATAGCACTTCCCAATAATGGATTCAATGGTGTACTCAAAATCGCAGATATACCAGCTTGAAGAAATAACATAGCTGAGTGAGGCACAGAGAATGGTTGTGCAAACGCATGAAAAGCGCTGCCCCAAGTGATTTGCCAAGGTGCGATGTAAGTGACTATGAATCGGATCTTGAGTAAAAGTTCGTGCACTTTGGAGAAAATGATAGCTGTTATAAAATAATCGAGCAAAAAAGTTTCACTGTACTCGCGGAAGTCCATGCGAAAGAGCAGTACTGCAAACACGAGGACGAGGTAGCGTGTTGATGAATCTGAATAGGCAGAACGTAAAGACTTCAGACCACAAATGACGATTATAAGCGCTCCAACACTTGGCCCGAATTTCGATGAAATTTTTCCAGACGATTCGGTGAGCGCACCAAGGAATACAAGAGGATACAGGATGTTGCGCTCGACAAAGCATAAGTAGACGTAAATCTTTTCAAACCACATTATCTTTACTGGTTTCCGTACTGTTTTATAGAACGAAAAGAATTTTGTAATTATATGTAATTATAATTATACGGTATATTATGAAATAATAATTAAAATAAAAAATTACCCTCAAACTGTGAATGTTCAAAACTACGCAAAACAGGTCTTGCTAGACACAACCATGGAAGTTGTTTTCTAAGCTGTGGCATGATGTAATGTAGCAACAAGCCGAGTATTCCAGTGAATGACCAAAGAACAGGATTGATCTCAGGTTGTAAGGCCGTAAATACTGTCGATGAATGGATAGCAAAAGAGAGGATTCCAATGACCGAACACGCAATGATGTCGTTTTTCAGTCTTGCTTTCACAGTAGACCTTAATTTTTGAGGCAATGGATCGAATAACTCTGAATCCGAGGCCTGCTCACCAACTACGATTTTCATATCTTTTTTCTTTGAATGAGACTTTTTTGCTGGTTTTGCTGATGGAGTTGGGTTTGTAGCTGCAGCAGCAGCAGCAGCAGGAGTTGCAGTACCAGTAGTACCAGAAGTAGCTGAAGGATTCGAATTATCATGTCTGGTAGTATTTTCAATAACCTGGACTTGTTTTTCTTCGAGGTAGACCTCTGGTGGCCAAAGATTCGCTTTTACTATGTCCCAAATTACACTTGGATCAGAAGACGATCTAAAATACAAGAAATATTCTAGTATTAAAATGCATCAGAAAAATAGTCAAATACTGTGCGAGAATGAAATAAAATATACCTGCTTAGATGATAAGAGATGGCGACTAACAAACCAGCGAATATTGAAAACAATATATGCTGCGACGATTTAGGTTCCATCAGTGCTCCGTATGCAAATCCGTATAGCGTAAGGACGGTTATGACGCTCCGACAAAGACAGTAAATTGATGAGACTAAACTAGTGGTGGCATTACCGCCAAATAAGTGAATGTCCGTGTGCTCACAGAGATACATGAGGAAGGTATTGATCTGAGGGAAGAGGCCGAGTGAAAAAACAATTGGAAAACAAAGTAAAAAAATAAGGAGGACATTGCGCGTTTGAACGATGATGTTGTAGTCAAGGATCTGCATACCGTAGACCCGAAACTCCGAACTTTTAAAGTTTTTTGAGGATGATTCAAGGATGAGGATTATGCTCGTACAAAGTATGTAGTATATTGGCCTGTAAATAAAAGTTCATTAAAATTTTTAATCCATTAGAACAATATAAAAGGTATCAAAGTATTGCCATACCGAGAAAATACGACGATTCGATTAAACCCATGCGTAGGGGATGCAGCATCGGGTTGAACAGACTTAAGCAGAGAGTACTGACAACCAGCAGTAACGAAACAGAAGATAAAAGCAAAAATATCCCTGTAAAATCCTTGCTGCAGTATCAATAACCCTAATCCCGCTACTGTTACTGCTAGTATTGTGGAGATTATAGTCTCTACGATCGTAAGGTTCCTATCAAGGAGAGCAAGTAATGACAGTCGATCGAACCGAACCTTGACGTGAGGTAATCGACCTATCTTCCACTTATAGTAGTGACGTGTGGGTTTGATTTTTACGTGGACCAGATCATCAAAGCCGATAAATTCATTAATAAAACGATTCCAAGAAAAATTTTCGTGATTCATCGGAAGTGACATCACCGGGATCTAAAAATAAATTTAAATACTTATTAATCACATATGAATTATTTGTTTATATTAAAATTAATAAAAATGTAAAAATTTTACTGGATTTCCAACGGCATTTGCTGTACCACAATTAGCAGTATTTGCAGATTCCAAATTTCCTAATAAACTTTGCAACCTTCGATTCCTCTCAGCTAGAGAATCAGTAAGTAGTTGTCGATAAGGTAACCTTTGCGAATTATGGGAATTATTTGCTTCTGAGGAAGTACCAGCACCACCGCTAGTTGAAGCAACGACAGGTTGATTTGAGCTACTAGTGGTCGACGAGGAATTCAGTGTTGTAGATGGCAGTGGACCTGGTAGTAACTTTGTTTGGCCACTCATGGTACCGCCTCCACTACTACTTCCGGCTCCACTGTTATTTGTATTGTTATTGTTACTGGAACTGTTATTATTGTTGTTGACAGGCGAAGAGAGAACTGGAGGAGTCAAAGTAGGAGGCGTGTCGATTACCCCTGTTAAATCTGTCGGTATTATTGTCACTGTTTATTTAAATTACTAGTACTATTTATTAAATTTTCAAATTATTTCTACATTTTCCGATTTTAATTCTATCTTTTCATAATCAGTTTCTTTAATATTAACAATCGCAAGCTAAAATTTCATTCAAAGTATCATAAAAGTCCACGTACCGGCTGAATCAAGGCACAGACTACTCGATAGATCAGGTACATCAGGTAGATCATAATTTCCATCGTAGGGCAGCTTTTGATTAAGGTGCTGCCGCAATAGTATATTAAGCAGTTGCGAACGATTCTGTTCGGATATACCTCGAGCCGGAGTAGCTGGTGCACCCGCTGTAATCGATGGTATAGTTGGTATAGTTCCTCCAGACGCAGCTACAGCTTTCTCATCGAAGGTGTACGCTAACCAACGCCCACCATCATCACGAAAATAATGCACTGAGTCCTCTGGCGTCTCTGGATTTGCGGCTATGTGATAAAGAAATCGCGTCAACGTTGTAAAGTCCCGATCCTGAAAAAAGATTTGCAATATTCTTAATCGTTTGTTTTTTATTTTTGTTTGTTTTTAAGGGGTAATTGAAATTTTACTATGCTAACCGCGTGAGCAGGATTAATGTTCCTCTGCCTTCGTCTCGTACCCTTCGACCTGTGCATCCTTTTGTATCTAGATCTGGATCCCCGTATGTCGTAAGGCCCGCGAGTCTGCCGTAAATCCGCCATTGTGCTTGATTGATTAGGCAAATCTGCGGCAGGTCTACCTGACTGATTTAATAATGCAGCCAGTAAAGGTGGTGCAGGACTTGGCAGTAGTGTACTCAATTCGTTATTAGAACCACCACTGACGCCGGCATTGCTTGGAACAAATCTCGCCCCTGCACTATTACTGATCTCATTGTGGTTTCTGCAAGTAATCGGTTAAAATTTCAATCGTTTTAAATTTACAATGTACACACAATAAATATTAGGGGGTAAGTATAAATTAAATGCTGAAAATAACACAGAATGTTTAATTGGCCTTATTGTTGGAATGTTTAATTTATTTTTATACTTCAAGTATAAAAAATTATTGTTACCCACGAAAGTAATTCGTGTACTGTTTTTGGACTTTGGTAATGTTTCCTCTAGTAAGTATTTGATGTTTGCATTTTAGTACATATTCTAAGCTAATTCTTCATTTAATTATTACATTTACTTAAATGTGATTTACTATTATTAAATTAATTAAATATATCTTGTAATCGTGGAATTTAAACGCAATAACAACATTATTTTTAAACATTCCTTTGTTTAGCTTATGACGAGGATGGACCAAATGTGTTAATTTATTGTACTTAGATATTGCTTTTGATTTTTGATTTTAAAAAATTAAACTTAATAACGTTAAGTTGTATTTTTATGTAACCAATAAATCGTTTGGTGTCATTTTCTATGTTTAATTCAAGCTTACCCCGTATATTAAATAAAAATTACATACTGAACATTTCTGGCACTTGCTCCAGCTGCCTGGTGCATTCGCTCTCGTCGTTCCCTCGTGGCAGTGCTGAGCCTCTTCTTCGTGGGTCTAGGCATGGGAACCACTTGCACTTCATCTACTGCTGCAACTACTTGATCCACACTACCACTTGCGCCCGATGATGTAACTGCGGTTGACGATGAGCTAGCAGCCGCAGTTTCAATTCCATTGCTTCCACTGTTGCTGTTGTTATTGAGTCGGGCACGACTTTGTTTTGGAATGGCACCTTGTTGACGTTTGCTGTCAACTTCTGACTGATTAGGCAGCAATTTCCGTTTCACTTCGTTTTCCAAGCTCAGAGTCGTCGTCGATGATGAACCCGAATCTGGCTCTTTACTTGGTAGATCTATTGTGATAAATTTACAAATTAGTAAATGGACTATACGAGAAAAAAGTTATAACAGATATACACAATCGGGGTGATCTCGTAAACTTTACATACAATATATTAACATAATGTGCATTGGATGTTTCAATTACGTGTAAATATAAATATGTTGATTCATTTAAACGTACAATTTAAAAGTATCGTACGGTATTTGTTCTAATATATAAATACCATTTTTTCGTTACAAATTTGTGAAAATGTGTAAACATTAATTTGTAGCATCCTTACTTTATTTATATATTAGACCTGGAGATTGTTTATACTCTAATCAAATTCTTCATTCACTACTTGGTAGAAAGACGAACACATTTGAAGGGACATTGTAAACAGTGATATCAATGGTATGTACAGGTGATCATTTAACATTGTTCACTTTGCCTATGTAAGATTATTTTGAGATAAACTACGAACTTACAATCTGTACTAGCTGTCTGTATACTATCGGACGCATCTGTATCGTCAGATTTCTGCGACGTCCATAAAACTGGCAGCATCAATTTAAAAGGTTTACTTACATCTATATTTGATCTCAAATTACATGCAATAATAGATCACTTATGATATTCTTTTGTCTTAGATACAAAGCTTATTTATGAAAATATCTTATTATGACGAATGATTAATGTAATATTAGCTTACTTTTGTTGGTCCATGGCTCTCCCTCTCCATTTTCGAATAGCCAATCAATTCCAACAATGCTTCCCGAATTAATTGGATCGTCAGATTGATGTTGCTGATTTGACTTTTCTTTTCGTTTTTCTTTGCGCCTTTCTCCATCGGATAGGTCCCAACTACTCTGACTAGTATTACTAAATCTCCTTTTCGTCACAGGCTTTGGCTCCTCTAGAAGGGCGTCGCGCGAGTTCGCCGAGTCGTTGTCCACCGTTGTATCTACAATATACCTTTAACATAAAGCAATAAATTCACATTATTTTTTTCGTTATATAAGAAAAAACTATTACTAATCGAAAGTAACACAAAAATCACCGCATTCTATATAATATAATATTATTAATAATTTTATAAGCAAAGGTTTTATAATGTACAAGGCAACGGTAATCTTGTAAAAACTAATTCTGAACTGTTATAATTATAATTATTTCTTGAATAATGCTAATTTTACAAACCTTAAAAATCTATCGTCGTTATCTTTACGTGTGAGTAATGGGCTATAGGAATCTTGAAGATTATATCGTCCAGAGTTTTCCGTAGGAATTTGTTCATCGCTCTGCTCAGCTATTGGATGTCCTATTTCCGATCCGCAACTTAGGTGTGGCAGCAACTGTAACCGATTACGCTTCAAAGTGTTTTGGGGCAAGGCCTATAAATATTGTCACATTATTTGTATTTAAATGAATATTTCAGCAATACTAGTTTAAGTAAGTAATTATAAACCTTCTTAAAATTGATTGTTTCTAAACTTTGAGGGTGTAGTGGTAAATTATTGTCATCCGTCTGATCGGCTATTTTACTAAATGCCCTAATGGTCTCAAGACTCTGAGGATGAACAAGCTGCTGATGAGGCATTTTAGATATGACCTATAAATAGAGAAGTGTTATGTTAAAACTATTTACTCGTAAATTTAAATACAGAATAAATTTCAGCAACAATTTACTTCGAGAGATTGTGGATGTGATGGAATCTTATTTTTATCAGTTTCTTCTTTCTTTGATAAGATTGAAATAATCTCTAGGCTTTGGGGTTGATCGTTCAACACATGCGCCTCCATATATTTCCAAAATCTATCAGTCGACGTCTCCAATTCCATTGAGCTTGTCTGTTTAATTTGGCTCTCGGAACCTGTCTTACCCAAATTGTTCGATTTTGAATAACGCGTTCTTGAATCCTCTGAAGTATGCCTGCAGAAATTCCTCGACATGGATCGTTCTCTTCCTAATGAAATCAAGTATTTGGGTGAATTAGTCAACGTTCTAATAAATTATAAACTTGATTATATAAAATTGATTTGTTTAAATGTGTACTAAAGCAAGACCAAAATAATAAAATTTGTTTACAGAAAAATATTACTCCTTATATTTGTAAATACCAACGTATTGACTACTAACAGTTAACACAAATAAATTGATGTGAATTATTATATAAATACCATGAATTCTATTAATACAATGCTGATCTTGCTCTGATACTAAGTCTTCATGATATAGATATATACCCGGGCCAACAGGCTTCTTTAGTTGAGCAGCTTCCTCGGAACTTTCAGAACTATTTTTTCGATGTATTTCAACTTTTAAATCTATAGTCGAGTTTGGCTTATCTCTTGTATAGTCTGATGTTATACTATCTGCATCAGCATTCTGTGTGTTGGGTTCAATATAGGAGTTACGTGACGAACACTCAACTAATGGAATGTCTGGCCTCCCTAGGATATTCACATTAGTTAATAGTCATAAACATATCATCATTTTTCACGAAAAAAGTATTTAACTAACCATTTAAAACTTGTAACTCGATACCAAGGAAATCTTGATCTTGTGGTTGCTCCCTCCGCTTTGTCCGACTATCCCTCTTTTTCTCACTCTCCAATTTCTGTTGGCTAATGTTTTGATTGGGTTCTTCCAAACACTCAGTTGTATCATAGACACAATGGAGTGCATGATTAATGCATTTGATGGTACCAAACAGAGCAACGATCGTAGTGCAATATGCCAGCCACACATAGAATGTAGGTGGAAAATACTAAAATTAGAAGTACATTTATATCCATAAAAAAGAAAATGAAATATTTCAGTTGCAATAAATTCAAAGAATACTGAGATTCTTTCAAGAAATTAAATACTGCATGACTCACTGTGTGAGTCAGGATTTTTCTAAATAATATTGTTTGTACTTTGATTACTACATTCTTTTACAGTTAAAACATAAACTTTAGAAAAATATTTTCTTCAAAATTAAACATTGATATAATCTTTCTGGATAATAAAATTTATCGATCATGATTATAGACTGACTTGCGCAAAAACTTTAACTAAAAATAAGGAAATAGAATTATCATAAATTTTTTGTAAGATCCAAAAACACAAGATCATCATAAATGATAATTAACGATACTTAACAAAAAAGGACTTCAAAGAAGATCATTTGATGACTTTTAAATAATAACAGTAAAACTCACTAAGTAGATGGTAAACGGCAAGCAGAGTAGAAAGAGCCAAACATAAAGGTGAAATGTGTTAGAAAAAATATCCAGATGGGGGTCGTAGAACCAGCCTCCTGTTAGACTTGCCCAGACGCCCTGGCGCAGGATCTCCAGCGTTTGCGAACCCATGCCAGTTCCTGCGTTCTCTTCTCACCATGTTCCCATTATTATGTACTGCGTGTACATGCACGCTTCCTCTCTCCGAGTAAACTACACCTTGCACTATTGTTTTGCAGTCTCTGAAACATAGTATTAAACTCGTTCAGAACAAAAACTAACCATAAACACTTACTATTCCAAAACAGCACATCTAACTCTAATAGCTTCAACATCGAACAAACAAATAAAACAACAAATTCAGCTCCAAAATCAATCCATCATTTAATACCGTAGCAATTAATTTCTTCCCTCGCTTATATTCTTTGCAAGTGACACACGCTTGCACACATCCTTAAACTCCCATATATATACGTTCACACAAGCAAGTAAAAAAAAGAAGAAAGAAAGCATAAAGAAAAAAGAAAAAAGTAAAGGAAAGAACTAAAGAAACATGTCACACCTTCCTCGCGAGTGTCGATCGGCAATCAATCGCACTCCTCGAGAGGAAAGCAATGATCCATCGTCGTCGTCGTCGTCTCGAGTATCAACACTGCATTCATAAGTCCTGAGGAACGTCTCGTAAAAGTGCAAAGCGGCAGTACAAGCTGCACAGGTGTTGAGAGGGAAGAATAAAAGACACACAGATGTAGGGGGAGTATATAAGTCAAAGTAACTCCTTGTATATACTTGGAGACTCAGAAGAGTTATGTTTCCAGTTCTTAGTTGGCGATGAGGCTATTCGCTGCTGTAGTCGATCGTTGCAGTAACAGGAGCAGCAAAGGCACATCTCTTTCTTCGCGCGCACGACGACGAACTCGATGATAATATTATTATCAGCGAGTCTGGAGCGCCGTGACATCAATCAATGGATTACGAACGATGTCGCAGCCATGCTCTCCATCTCTCTTTTTCTCTCAATCTCTCTCAACTCTCAAGTCTCAACGCGAATACGCGATCCCTGATGAACGTATACTAATGTGTACATGCGTATATATAGCTGTATATGTATATATATGTGTATACACAAGGTTGTGCTTGCTTCTGGTTCACTGTTTCTCGGGTTCTACTTGGTCGGTATAAGTACTTGCCAACTTGCCGTTTAATTTAGTATAGTCTAAACTTCTAGTGTATCTATATACGTAATATCACTATATGCATGTAGACTTGTGTGTGCGTACTGTACAGTATGTACTAATGCACTATACGACTATACTCAGTGACTATAGTACTATACTAGTGGCCGTGGCCAGGTGGCCTGTAGCTGCATCGTATAAGCGGCGATGTGAGCGCTCGAGTGCGGAGAAAATTTTAGTGACATTTCTTATTGCCAACTGTAGAAAGACACTTTCCTACGGAAGAGAGAGTAAGGATGAATTACTTTCCATTGCAACGGCCGCATGTAATATATAACTTTTCACTTTTCTTCTTATATAGAGGAGAGTCACTTATGCAGTTGGTATTCAAAAGTGTCGCCGAAAATGTTCTCAACTCAGTCGGTTGCAAAAGTGCACGAGTACGAGCATCGTGCATTATATATTACGAGTAGATTAATGGATTATAAATTATGTGCGCAGTACTGAGATTGCTCGTTATAACAATTATTCGAAATGATTTAGGAGGAAGAATCACTTTTTTAATTAGAAAAGTTAAAAAAAAACTTAAAAGTTCACTTTATAAACTATAGTTACGCCAAAGAAAATTCGTTGAAACCTCTAACAACAACTAACTTTTTCGAAGTCCTCTTTTGTCGAGTTATGCATATCTAAACTTCAAATAACTGTCATTTTTGGATTGTAAACTTTTTACTTTTTACATTATATCGCAGCACATTTAATCTTGGAAAATATTAACAACATTCTAAAGATTAAGCAATTAAACAATAAAATGTACTGAAATTCTTGGGAATAAATTCCGAACAGAAATAATCTTAGCAAAAATCAGTTATTATACGTGCCAATGCTGAAACTGAAACGAAGCGCGAGTGTAAAAAAAATCCCATGTTAGGAATTCCGCGACTATCAATATCGTGAGTATTAAGTCTCATCGTGGGACTTCAACAACGTCGTTACCAAGCCCCATAAAGACCCATTAGTGCAACGAAGAAAGCTGTCAAGCGTCACGTTCGGCACGACGACTCCGTCCTTTAGAAAACGATTATTTCAGATGTAGAGTTGTCAATTTTAATTTTAACTTCGTAGTATTAAAATCGTTAAAATAGTATAAAATATTGTCTTCGTCGTTTATGTAACTGAAAAGAATCACCGAAAGAACAGTGTGTTTTAGATTATTGTTATTTTCTATGTTTTTTTTTAATAAACATTTTCAATTTAATAAAGTATATATCGAAAGAAGGGCGTACCAATTGTATTATATTATATCGACGGTAATTCCTGAATAAATCAATCGAAAGGGTCCATACGAATAATTGTGTACATTACTTTATTTGGACGTGATTTAATCAATCTCAATCTAGTACAATAAAAAAATAAGTCGAAATTTACTAAATATGCACATTGCACATGTATGATTCGAATTAACGTCAGCGAGTCGCGGGTTTGAGTAGGCGACGGAAAGAATCGAGCCCATCTATTATCGCTCCCAATACTAATTTCATTAACCGTTCGCTATTGGGATCATTATATTCCTAAGAATGGCGTATAAAAGCTCGTCAAATACAAATTTACCAATTATACAAAATGAAAAATAAAATATGTTAATTATTCGATCGATTGTTTTTCGAAGCAATTTTTCGTTTCATTAGATTTTTTGTATCTACACAAAGCCTCGTTGAAAAGTGTCCCCGATGTCGAAACTTAAAAGGACTGTTGTTTTGAACTCTGGCAATTTTTTAAAAACTACGGGTTTTACTACACATTTTCTACGCAAAAAAACATCTTGGAATTTAGTATTGGATATGTACAAATTGTTTTAAATTTTTTCATTGTGAAGCTCGAAATACAAATTTCAGAAAATTTGGAAAAATCAAGTATTGTAAAGGATCGTCATAAAAAACATTTGAGAGACCTATATTAGATTTATTCTAAGACAGTTTTATTCGATCTTTACCAATTTTTACAAAACGTACATTTTCCTAGAATAACATCTGCTAAATTAAAAAATATAAAATCAATTCCAGGGCGTTTCAATCGCGTTTTTGTTTAATTTTTAATTTTTCAAGGGTAAATACTTGATTCGATGAACTTTTAAATGCCACCATTGTAAATTGTTTCGAAATACATTTATTTATATTCGAAAATAGCCTGTCGAAACTCGATTTCGAATCGTATTTTACAGTTCTTTTCGCCGCGTAAAGTGTTTTTTGACTTTCAATTAAAAAAACATTAAAAAATCCAAAATCTTTTTATTTGCGGTTATAAATGTTATTAACGATCGTGTAATTATCAGCATTTTTTTATGTCAATAATTTATGTAAATAAGTCGCGCACTTCGCGAAAATCAATTCGTTACGTTTTATACATCGGATTCAAGTTATATCAGTACTATACCCTGTTTACTATACATAACGTAACTGACCTAACCTTACCTCATGCTTGTGTGTGCGTTGCAGCCGGTGAAATCTGTAGTGTCAAAACAAAAGGGACCTTGAGAGTATTTGTACATTTCCATTGAGCGTTCGTTGTTTAATACAGGTGAATTGGTGTTTGTTTTTGGAAACATTGTTGTTGTTGATGTTGAACATTTTTTTCGTTTCATTTTCCAGGAAATAATGTGCGAAATTTTCGTACTTTTCGAGGGATACTCGACGCAAATCGATGATGTGACGATGGATGCAAATTGCAGTTGCACTTTGATAAAAACACCGAATAAAAATGTCATCGTTGATACTATGACTGCGTGGGATAAACAGGCTATAATCGAAGGTATACTTTTAAGATTAGATTTTGTTATCTTGATTGTTGTGATTTTAAATTTTGTAAGCAATTTGTTCTTTTATTAAATGATCATTCTAGTATTGATTTTGTGATTATTTAAAACTTGTGTTTTATTTAACCATCTGTGGCTATAATTATTTAAAGATCAACATCGATTTGTAATTATAGCTTTGGGTAAACATGGTCTACAGCCTGAAGATATAAACTATGTTGTGTGCTCGCACAGTCACGCAGATCATATAGGAAATAATAATTTATTTTTGGAAGCTGAAGAACACATAGTTGGAGTCACTGTTGAAAGAGAAACATTATTCCACGAAAGGAATATAAAAAACTGTAAGTTCAAGAATATGATTAATGTTAATTAAGACTAATTATAATAACATTTTGAAAATTGTAGCTGATTATAAACTTTGCGAAGAAGTCAAAGTAACTTCAACTCCGGGCCACACATCAGAGGATGTTACTGTTATAGTAAAAGGAAAATTTGATGGAGAAGAAGTAAATGTTGCGATAACAGGTATTTATCTTCTTTTGCAAAAAGCTTTTAGTTCATAATGTGACTCGCTATTTTACTTTGAGGTGATTTATTTGAGAAAGAAGAGGACCTTGATGATCCTACAATCTGGATGAAACTTGGAACACCTGATCTTAAAGAGGTGCAAGCTACATCCCGTTATAATATAGCAAATATTGCTGACGTTATAATACCTGGTCATGGTCCAGCTTTCAAAGTCACAGATGAAATTATAAATAAACTTAATCATCAACTTCAGCAGATAAAATCGAAAGAACTGTAATAATTTTACATAAACATATAAATTAAATAACTTCGTTTACAGTATTAAAAAGACTTTAAAGTTAGCAAAAGTGTTACAAAATATTTTAAACTAGAGTTGTATTATTCAGATATTTTTCGTCATGAAAAGGAACTAGCAAAATATTTAGATATATTTGTATACAATCACGTAAGTTTTCTAAAAATAAGCATTTAGATTCGCATAAAATAATCTATTTAATACTCGTTGTTATAAATAAATAAAGTGTTTGGAAACGAAAGAAAGTTAGTTGCTCTAAATCCAATACAATTTTATCAGTACAATTCTTTTTGTATATTTTTCTACGAAAAATATATTGCAATAAAAATTGTATTTAATCAAACTAGTTAGCGAATTCGCTGTTCAAAAAGCACTTACTGGTAAATTTTAATTTAGCGACATATGGACTTTTACTTTCGGAATAACAAGCGAAAGAAATACAACATTCTTTGTTCTCATTTTCGAATAATTGAACTTCCAATTTTTCGTTTACAGCGAGACATTTTAATTCTGAAATATTTAACGAACCGACCGTTGTTCCATCAGCATCGAATTTAATCAAATTATAGTTATCTTCCACTCCACGGCACTTAAACACGTAGTCGACATCTGAACAGCCAGCAGTCATCAGAATATATCCTCCAGTTGACAAGTTGTGTATCGCAAGATAAAGTATATAGTAACCAATGTCCAACTTATTTTTCAAAATTAATTTTCCACTTGGATCGAAAGTATAGCAAGTCATTTCAGTGTTCAACCATGTGCACATACGGATCGTTTTATCATCGGTTGAAAAATGAGGTACCCATCCAAAGGGTAATAAATTATCAATTCTATATTTTATCAATACCTTGGAATCTACAAACAAACAAATATAAATATATTTTGCAACAATTTGTGTTAAAAATAAATGTTTTACCATTAGATTGTACGAGTGAAACTTCTGCCAGATTCTCTTCCAAGTTATAACGTGCCATTACTATACCATTCGGTATGGAGTGAATCTTAGGTGGAAATTGTGAATTTTCTTCAAATGCACTTGAGTAGCAAGTGTTAGTTCCAGATACTGCGACACCGTCGAAGTCGAAGCTCAACTTGTAAGGTTTACCATCGCAGAGTTTCGAATTGCTAATTATCAAGTCGTAGGTATTCTCGTAAACAAACGTGTAAATATTCATTAACTCTTGATCCAATGTAGTATCGTAATCGATAACATGACAGTTGACTAAATCAACAATGGAATACTTTGTAAAAGTTTTAGACATTTTTACATTTGTTCCTGACCAAAGAAACAATGCATTGTTTTCATTCAAATGGTAAACAGCTGCGTGCATAAATGTGTGGTATGCTACAGGATTCTGATATTGAACAGATACATAGCAAGATCTCTCTGGGTGTTCATTATTGGCCAACCGTCTTATTTGGCATTTTATTTCGTTATTGTTTTTCATATTGTTACACACCGCGTAAAATAAGTTCGTTCCGTTTATTCCATTGCTATTAATATATATATTTCTGTTAGGGAAATTTTTTGATTTGGATGTATAATTGTTTAAATCCTCTGCATCGATTTGTTTTAAAATTAAGCAAAAAACTGCTAAAGTCATTGAATATCTTGACATTTTGTCTGTTTCTTTTGCATAAACTGAGCTGTACAGAAAGTTAATATATATAATACTAATACTTTTTTTTAATTAAGCAACCATAAAAACTAATACTCCCTACGTAATACTTACCAAAAATATAACTACCATTAATTTGTCGTTCCAATTTGTTAGTTCTTAAATGCTTAACGTGTTTACGCTTTCTTAGCATTGCATTCTCCCCCACAGAGTGAAGAAAGTTTTGGAGACACAGATGGTCTGACTATTGGATGCTTAGGATAAAAATAACTTGTGCATCTCACTGTACTCTATTTACTCCCAAAGCTTCGTCGTTACAATCTTTTGAACCTCGGTACTGTTTCTTTTTAACAGTTTCATAAAGTTTTGATTTATCTGTTTTTCTTACGCATGTATAAAGGAGTTGACTTTGTATGATCTCGGAATGGGAATAAATATGACAACATTTGGAATAAAATTATTTTTACAAAGATTTTATTAAACACCGCATTCGTGTAATACATATAGCATCGTTACCGTTAATTCAACAGTTACGACGTAAATATCTTGCGTGAGTATTGGATATAGAAATGGACATTTAGTTTAAGAGTTTCCACGAAGTTCGAAAACATAAGAAACGAAAGATCTACTGGAAGAAAATAGTTGAAAAACAAAACACATAAACTATTGTTTCACAAGTGAATCGCGACAAAGAGCGTCTCTAGCCAATTTAACTAAAACGCTGTCGAATTTGATAAATGGATTTTCCTCGTCGTTTCTGCATACATTTATAAACGGTTTCACAAGAGACAGTCACAGCCAAACTTCTAATAAAATATCAGCAGTTCGAACGTATCAACTAAAAATAAAGTCGTTCTATATTGGTGTATATACTTATATATAATTATTATACTCGCTTTTTTTAAACACTTTAATTTTTTACTTTCATTCATTGTATCAAATAAGATCGACCTCAACGCTCAATGTGTAACGATATTGAGGTCTTTCGGGATTCGTAAAAATTGTATGCAAACAAGGGATGGTCGGGAGGTGAATTTCTGGCGCTCGGAAATGACGATGCATCATTTAAATTTTCCTTCAACGAAGTTCGAATGCACAGTTCCGACCACCTGATTTATTATTTACTTGCAGTTACAGTATTTTGAGATGAATTCGCGGATTGTGTTTGGCGAAGAGACGACAATCGACACGACAGATATCGGCGAGTGAATTTCAATCGATTTATATCGAAAAATAGAGAGAGAGAGAGCTTTTGCATCGGCATTTTCTAAATCTGAAACAATGATTTTCAATATTTGATAGTATTCACAGTGTCAATAAATAAAAATAAATTTACTAAATTTTTAGAGTTTCTAATTTATTTTATTATATAAATCACTTTTAGTGAAGTAGAAAATAACAACATTATTCAAATTTTATAAATATCGACTTACCAATGAACTTCATATTTGGCAGTAAATTACTAATTGTGTTAATATTATTATTTATTTAAAATATAAGTAAACTTATTGTAGGAATGTTTAATTACTTCGTATTTTAAATATTCACCAAATCATAAAATTAATTTTTTCAATATGCTTAATGGTATAAAACTAATTATTCGAAATTTCAAAGACAGAAAAGTAGATTTTGTTGAGCTTCAGCTAATGGTCTTTTCGGAGTCATAAGTTACTCTTATACTGATTGTTTTCTTATTTATATTTGCGTGATACTTCGTGATTTATTTTTGCTAAGTTCAAGTTATTCATCGCTTTCATTGTTCAAGTTGAAGCCGATTTTTTTACTATATTTTAAGAATTTTACTATAATTTCAGAATTTTTTAATATCTATTAAAATTCTTATTATTTTGATTTTAAATAGACAATTACTGAAAAAAGCACAAACAAATTTCTGTTACAATATGCAGAATCAACAGTTAATAATTGCGCCATTTGAGGGTTCATTTAACTCATATCTGAATTTACTCTGAGACAAATTCATTATTTTTAAGATCTCCATGGTAAAAATTATTGGTAAATAAATTAAACGTTTCTTTATAATATTATTAATTTTAATCAATTAATTATTATTTTACAATCACCTCGCTGTTTTTCATTAACTTTTATTCCGACGAACATCAATATGTTTAAATTTCCGCAATAGTCGGGTGCTACTTTCGGTTAAGCTCTCCAAGCGCTTAAACTCACACTTTACATTTTACTATTCTTTTTCAGCGCGAAGAGCTTTCCACGCATCCGGTATCCAACAGTACGCCATTCTCTCTTTCTATTTTTCATCTTACATCTTCCTCTCTCTTTTTCTTAAATATTTTTATTTTTTTCACGGTTGCTACTGCCTCGACTCTTGTCTCATCATGCGCTCACACTCACAGTCGCAACGTATATATTTATATATATATTTATATTATTATTAAAAAATACATATGCACACGACACTACGGACTGAAGTAATCCTTTGTTGTTGATTTAATTTTTGTTCCAATCCAGGCTCCTGCATCAAATGGTGCATTTTGAATCAAATCACTGCAGGATTATTGTTTATGGCAATACTCATTTCGCTTCTCGGTATCTTTATAGTTTTGCATTATCTGTTTCTGTTCATTTAAAAACAATATACTATTTTGTAAATAAATGATCGAATTTTTATCACAACTCGATCGAATTTACGGTTATCAATAACGTCGTCATTGTCGCATCGTCTATAGTTGGAAAATTGCGATTGACCTACGCTTATAACACATCGATATCGAGCGGATTGCGCGCATAAAAGACGTTTACAATGCCATATATATAAGTTTTACAAGTCAGTCCTATATAGTCAAGGATTTATTTTTTACGAAGCAGCGGCTTGAGCGTGTTTTCACTTGCATCGTTAAACAACATTTAAATTATATAATTTACTACTGTAATAAGATATCAAATGAAAATACGCATTATGCACTGACAGAATCGGTGAAACGCAAACTCTCGCCGGCACTTCGGTGTATTATGCTCTGATCACAAAAAAAAATTCACAAATGACATAATTTCTACAGAATAATTACAATCTAGAGCTTAGATGTCTACTCATGTGAAACTTGTCAGGGCAATACGTCTATATATGCTGTGGTAATGGTCCTGAACCAATTTCTTCTGTCAGGACAGTTTCCAGCTGTTCCGGCGCGTATACACAATGCACATTCCATCATTTATTCATTACATTTATATGAACAGTTAATATCATTGGATTAGATACATTCGATGTATATATTAGATACTTAATGTTTCATGTTCTTTATCCATTCAATATTTTTTTACTAAATGTCCTGATTAAATTATAAGGGGATCGAGATGTTCAATAGTTTCAGCGGATCTACTCGACAATTGTAAAAATAACTTCTTACGAAAACTTTTCCGATTTTCCATTCGCAAATTATTGTCGTTATGTATGTTTATCGTATTCTTACAAAAGCTTCTTTTTCTACTTGAGATTTGACTTTTAGCAAAAGTGAAGATTTTTTTCTTTTTTCTACTTTTCTTTTGAATTATAAGCGAGAAAAACTTTTAGTAAGAAGTACCTTTACAACATGCTGTATTCGTATATACGTGTATTAAACTATTATACTAATCGTTTTTACGTTTATAAATTTTTTGAGATATTAGGAAGCTGACAACTTTTTCAGCCTGTCGGAACAGGATAATACTGATCGACTCTACTCCTCAATGTATGGACAATTATCTGGATTGTCGCGTTAATAAATAAATATTGCACGCAATAACGTATATATCTCGTTAATTTTATACACATACTCCTTTACTGTCAATTCGACTATATTTGTATTCAACAAAACTATATGTATATATTGATAAGTTCGTCGAAAGAAGAAAAAGAACTATATAGTTAGAAAAAAACAAACAAAATAATACGCTTTCACAAAAGATTGAAGAGAATAAAAAAAAGAGATTTTCAAACCTCTTCAAAGAGAAGCACTACATTATCACTGATAAAAAAAACCACACTTAATTGTACAAATAAAAGTGATTCTCTATAATATAATAACGTGCACAATTGCATGTAATATACGATTGACGTATATGACACGTACGAAACAAAAAGAAAAAAAATCGGTGCACCAACTATATCATATATATATCTAATTCAAGACACAAGAAATATAAAATAAATCTTTCAGATGTAGACATATATAGATATATAACGCGACAGATGTCAACGATGGCTTAATGATTCGCCAGAGGATCAACACCTCGGTTTTACACGTGCGACCTGTCACTGATGCCTCTTACGTGTGTCTGTGAAGAATAACATTAAAACAAAATAATTACAAATCAAATATGCCAACCACGTGGGTGTAGGTGTATTTTCCCCGGTTCTTGGATATTTATATAATATAGCATATTGTATATATAATGGGAGATAAGACGTGCAGCAGAGCAGAATAACTTTTGGTTTTTGTAATGTATCGGTGCAAATACAGGCATGTTAATAATGTGAATGTGTGTATGTGTATGTGTGTATGCACACACAATGCGGATTCCGTAATCACTACTGTAGTATTATTGTGAAGAGGAATAAATTACAGGTTAAATTTTTTTTGGTTCGTGTCTAAAAATATAGTCTCTTATCGCGCTATAGTGTGTTAGATAAGTACTTTATCAAAAGTTTATACAGAATTACACGGTCTGTATAATCATCACTTTTAGAGGGAAAGTTCATCGTATATAATTACACAACACCGCAAAACTGTCTATGTATTTACATATTCAGTTCGGTACTACCGCAGAATAGTATATATAATACAGTGTTATTAAGTCTTGCATATATCAATACAACAGAGCATTAAAAAAGATATTGACCTGCACCAAAGAATTAATAGCTACTAATTATAGGACATGGAGTTAATAAAACATTATATAAATATAGCTCAGTGCACCAAATATTACTATTCTGCAAGTAGAGAACTGTCTTTGGAACAATCGAAACTAACTAAAACTAATAGGACGAATCGCTGCATCGTATACATAATAATGTAATAACGCTAAAACAAAAATTTTGCAGCTTATAATACAATACAAGAAAACACTGCTTAAAATCTACGTGTCTGTATGTTATTGATGTAATTATAGATAGTTTTACATCAAGCCCAGCTTACGTAGGAGTCCTTCGAGGTCTCATGCAGAAGCGTAAGGATATCGCTCTAGATTTGAAACAAAGATCAAAGTAAACAGACTTACTTTCTAGGAGAGTACACATTGTAATTTTTTTTTTATAATTAATGTATATAGTGTATAGTATAATAATGACATAGAAAAAGTTAAATTTAAAATGAAAAGCTACAGCAACGCAACAGTGAAAAAATAATTAAATAAATACTTAATTAAGATTAATATATATTGGTTGCACTAGAATGTGAGGTATGTCGGAGGACAATGTCCTAAAGAGAAAATTATGCTTAATGTTCGGTTAAATATGTTTCTTCTTTTTAAACTTTCGAGCGATGTCTATTTCACCGATGAACGACGATTTGTTTATTATAAATTTATAGTCTGACTGTTATTGTCAATTGGCGGCTGCGATCTGAATTACAATAAGTTTCTTATAGCGCGATAGCAATAACTTTATTAACATTACGATATTCTAATTTTCGTCGCAAATTTTCGTGTATCAAAAATTTTAAATGTTTCACAAGGTTCGCAACGGAATGTATCCCTCGGCTCCAATGATTCTCAGGTCTTCGTCATCGACGGTGACAGTTTTTTTCTAAAAAAACCGATTACATATTATACTTATTAATTTTTTTGTTTGGTTATACACCCGGACAAAACAAAAGCCAGATGTTAAATGTTGCTCCAAATAATGGTTTCCCCTTATCGAGCTTTTATTATGTACATTCCTCCGATTGACATTAAACATAATTTTCGAGTTTCGTATTTATTGATGGCAAGAGTTAGAGTATAGTTATAAAAATGACAAGTCACTGAATGGTTAATTAAATAAAGCTTTAAAAAAAACAAACAATATTAAATTAATTTCTATAACATAACTCAATCGTCAATAGCCTATAGGAAAATCGTATAATTATAGTTAGTAAAGTATATTTAATATCAAATTATCTTCACCACATATCATGCAAGATTATCGCCGCAAACCACATTCTCGATTCCCACACGCAGTCCAAGAAATAAATAAAAAAATTCATCTCTTCGATACACATTATCATCGCCCGACAGAAACTCGCGCCACTACAATTACTCGATAAGTGTATCTACTATATTTACAGATTGTTAGTTATTATTTTCTTTTTTTTCATCACAGTTTGAATCGTTGAACACGGATACATACATACAAGCACTTTTCGTTATAATCCTTTCATCAACTCTCTCTCTTACACGGACAAGCTTTTTTCCTCCATTTTTATCATAGCAAGATTTTCTTTGCGTTTCCTTTTTTTTTGTTCGTTACCTTTGCACAACGCGCGTAACTTTGGCATTACGTGTATACATTTGTTATTGGAAAAGAAAGTATACCGTTGATTAACATGTATATATATTTTGTTTAGGTATATATATATATATATATATTACGTTGTCGCGCGCCGGAAAGTGCACTTTACAATTTCCCGCGCGCGAATACTTTTTTTTTATTAAGCTCAGAGTTGGGCAGTTTATTTTTTTATATTGCCTGATTCTTCAAGGAGCGATGCGAATGTTTACACTGCGGGTACGAAAAAGATGTCGCTCTGTAACATCCAAATTCACATTATATTATACGTTACATGTCCATCGTGCTGTGTTATCCATAGTTTGTTTTGTTTTTTGTTTTGATTATCAAGTAATGTTAGTAAACTTGGACGTTTTAAAACAAACACTATGTCACATAATGCATATGTTAAAAATAAAATTCTATTGATAGAGAAATAAAGAACAGAAGGTATAACACAGAAAATAACTCCTTGAGAACAACAGGGTTGAAAGTAAACGAAGTATGAGAGGAAAAGAGGTGTTTAACGTGCCCAACTCTGATTACATCGATTAAGGCTAAAATGTACAGCCACATTAGTAAGAAGGATGCATCCAAAAGATATACAAAGGAGGTTAAGTAAGTAAGTATAACAAAACTCAGGGTTAGTGACATACACCGTGAAAGAGGTAGTACAATAAAAAAAAAGGTCGCAAAAATAGTAAAGGATGTATCAGTCCACCGATAACAATAAAAACTGCAGCCAAAAAGAATATACGTATAATATGTATGTAACAATAGAAAATAATGAAACCCATGTATATAGATAATATATACACTAAAGCAATGGTTATCGACCGCAAGTGACTACATTGTTATCGTACTATTGAATATTCTATTCACGGAATTGTCAGGTATTGAAAATCAAATAAATTATCGCCTGTTAAGGTTGAGGATAACGTAGGGCTCGTCCCGATTAGATGGGACGGCCGAGGTTGCAGAGGCAGTCGGTTCCGTGCCGTTAGGCTGATAACACGGGTTAACTGTATAGTTCAGATTAGGCTGATGATAACTCACCGGTTGGCCGCTCGTTCTTCGCCTCTCGAACTCTTGTTCATCCAGGCACAAGTCGGAATCTGAATCAATCTTGTGACCCATGTCGTCCTTTATTGTTAGGTGAATGCACAGTGGAAAGGGTACGATATTTTTATGATGAGCAACACATATTTTTATTTTAATTAAGCCGATGAATATGTCCAAGGGTTGGTTTTGGAAGGTTTTATGATGCTTTTCTTTTTTTCGTCGAGGATGAATCATTCTCATTAGTTACTTTGATGAATGTAATATGCTGAGTTGTATTTGAGGAATAACGAATTCCTTTGTTTTAAATGCGATTTGACATTCGGAGTAATCTAGTTTTATATCGTGTATTGTCGTTTACTTTTTGATGTATACCTATGTGTCGTAAATGACTTTATTTAAGAGCATAATTCTAATTAATAACGAAGAAATAATTTTAGAAATTATGAAATTTTTATGAAATCTTTGGGCGATACCTGCATAATTACGAAATTACACAAAGATAAAGTTCCACCACCAAGGTGGTAACATCGTATAGTAAATTAGAATTCCACATTTAATTTGTGAAAAAATTCGGCTATCTTTATAGTAACTTTCAATAATTGTAGATCAATAATCTTATAATATGTTTTGTCCATATCTAAGGGTGTGCGAGACTGTAAGGTAAACACGATTTATACGAAATAAATTGTATCCTTTAAAAATCTATCGATTACTTAAAATGGTTTTTAAAAAGCTATATTTTGAACTGAATAAAGATTTTTGTTAATGAACGACATTTCTCGCCTGATTTCCAAATCTCACTCGGAACTGAGATTGCACATTATCTCGCACCGTTTCGGCCCATTTCGCTTTAACCAACACTCGTGTACCACATTAAAATATTTATAAATTGAAATTCAATTTTTTCTTGAATACTTATGAAATAAAAATATATTCAAGTATAAAAAAAACTTTTAGATCGAATTATCCAAAGAATATGTCTGAATTTTGACATTTTTATTTTTTTTTAAATTATTAATATATAAAATTAAAAAAACATGCTTCAATCGTTCCGAAGAAATTCACGTGTATTCTTTGATGTCTCACATATGTATGTTATCTCTAAATTCAACTTTGCAATCAGGTATCATTAAAGTTTAGAAATTTATTCTACCGATTAGAAGAGTTCTAGGTATATCTACTCGGAAAGACTTTGAAATCTTGAATAAAAACAATGTGAAAAAATCGAGTTCTTTCATAAATAGTTGTTCATAATTGTTATTAACTATTTTCGAAAAATTAGTTTATCTCATCAGAAAAGGCGTTACTTAAGCTTTAAAAATATGTCTGACTCGAAGAGTGGTAAGCTCCCAAGGTCGATTTGGCCTGAATTAAAAGACTAGACTCGATCTCGCACACCCTAATCCGCATCTATGTCATCCAAACTGCATTTTTTTATTGCCCTAGATGATTAATTAAAAATTATTTAATTGTGTAAAAACTTATTCACCAATAAATGAAATCTGAATATTCATTATAAAAAAATTTGCTTCATGCATTTGAAATCAACAAATTTAAAGCACAATGAGCTTTACTATATAATGATACCTCATATGAATTTATCTTTGAATAGTTCATCCTCGACATATATTACCGCCACAAAAAGCTGTGCCAAAACCTCAACCAAATTCAACCATCAATCTCACCTGTGTCATTTGCTGAGTCGTAGTCAAAAGTCTAGCTATAGGTGTACAACAGACAGGTAAAGTCTCCAGTAACGTTGGCCTTGAATGAGTCAGTAGAGGCTTCATATACCTCGTATCGAAGTTGCCCCAGATACGCGCAAGTAGCGCTTTTTCGTTGGGCTTGCCAGAAATCCCAGATCCAGACGAGCCGTCCTGCATAGAATTATACTGTGAAATGGGATAAAAGATATGACTTTAGTATTGCTCTATCCATCCTGTATGCATGAAATTTTTTTGTTTAATTTTTTGGGGGGCTGCGTCGTCCAGCGCTGATTGATTGCGTTGATTGGTCTAGTCTAGATAGATTTGTTTTTTTTTGTGTAATTTTTAATTATTATTGTTAATCAAGTCGGGATGATTTGATCTATGAGGTATTTCGACATTGAGAGGAAATTTCGAAAAAGGCATACATTGCTTGGAAGAATCGTGTTTCGAGCTATTTAATACAGATATGCTGGCATGTCATTGTAATGCGGTATGCAGTTAATTATGGCTTATGCACCGGATGTTGTTACATTTTCTCTTTGGGAGATGTACTCTAGTATATAGAATCATGCGAAAATCGAGTTGAGAAAAATTTAAGTTATATTTAAGCAAAATTGTATTTTTTGTTAATGTATAGAAAGTTTTTAAAACCCCCTACCTTCGACTATCACACTGAATCATGCTTATAACGATGACTTGAACTTTAAAAATTTGTCATACAAACTTTTCTTTTAACTTTATTTAAACTAAATTAAAAAGCATTATTTTACTAGAATGTAATTTGTTTAACAAGCAAATTCTGATTCATAAACATTCAAATAAAAACATTATCTTAGTTTAAACTATGAGTAAATTAAAACAGTATTAATTAATTAGAATTTAAGTTTCTATCAAACAAACTATGATTAATAAATATTCTGATGAAAAGATGATACGGTAATGAAACTTTGATAATTAGTTATATTTACTTTACTTTATATGAAATGAATTTTGAATTGTGTGTATAATGAGCTTATATACTTAATATAGAGTACAAAAACCAGCATTGATTCGAACCACTACGCTAATGAACTCGCGACATTCTCGAAACGACATTGTCAATTTAACGTAATTGGAAATTGCAAGGTGCACAAGCCTTAATTATTGTCGCCATCGTTAGTTAATAATAATTAATTCATCGTATGCGCCATGCTTAGTGCTGAGTTATTCCATCGTATCGACTACGTGTACTGTAGTATATATTGGTTTTGGCATATATGCGCTCGTCTTTATAAAGGATGCAATAATAACGGCCATTCAGTAACTACCGACTGCCGAGAACATACAGAATGGATAAAACAAAAAGATAATAAAAAAAAATCATAACAAAATAACAATACATCATTATCAAAAGCATTCACAAAAGCATTTTGTATTTTATTATTTGAAATCAAATTTGTACAGTACAATGTTGTGTACTTTGTTATAGCAGTTATTTCTTATGCTGATTGAATGAAACCAACATTATAATATACGAATTTGCATTCAAAGTCTACGTGCACAACGAGATTTTCCAAATCATAAGCTAAGAGTGAAAAAATGTTCAGAATTGTGTAAGTGTGTATAATATGTAATCGTTGTTGAGTTAAGCTCACTAAAAAGATCCAAGCTTAATTTTAAGTGTACAAAGCATTAATTCCAACAGACTATAAAGAGTATATATAAGATGCAGTAAAAAGAAATAACAAAACAAAAATATAAGATGAGACACACGACTGACGACTTTCGAAAGTTTTGTGCAGACATACCGGAGAGCTTCTCTCCCGATGCAATTCCAGTTCGCCAAAGCCACCTTCGCCACCAGACTATTCAAAAATTGCAATTTCAGTTTGGTTTTATCGATTTTTACGAGTTAGATTCAAGATAAAAATGCTTGTAACTCTTTGAACAAACTAATTGTGAAAAAAATCCATGCTTAGAAAGAAAGAAGGAAATTTACGCTTTCTACAAAAATAAAATCCTCTATCTGTTAAGAAAAGATGTTAAACGAAATTTTCCATTTCAAACGCACGAAAATTGAAGACTTTGTAACCAAGAGATTTGAGAAACTATTGCATTTAATAAAGCAATAGCATATTTTACAGAAAAATTGACAGTAGCTATGATAAGAAAAGTAGCATTTAATTTTACTTTGTAACAAAATAACCCTTTCTTGAAAATAATTTATGTAGAAAGGGTGAAATAGCAGTTATCTTTGATAGAATAAATACGAACCCCAGCGCCGTCCATGGAGTTATACACCTGGGCGCAAGCGTTGGAATAAAAAGCAAGGATTTGTGAAGCAATTTGTGATTGTAAATTCGACAAAATCACGTGCGCAGGTGCCTTTGTTCTTGTTTCGTGTAAATATGTTTTTCTTTTTTTTTTACATTGAGATACGCTTAAAGTAATAATATTTCATAGCTTTTAAATAGGAAAGTCAATGTTGTATAATTTGGCTTAAAGAACACATATAGAAGAATTTTTTTACTTAGAAATCACCAAAAGCTTATATTTTTACAATAACACAAATCTACTATGACCACAAATTTCTACAATAGAAATCTGAAATCTTAACAGCTTATTACTTACACTTCGGACTCCATTATGTGATAATACTTCTACTTCTTCGTCTACGCCAACTCTATAAAAATATATAATTAATTGCTTTTATAATCAGAGAAAATTAGGTTGGCGAATAAAAAAGGTATCATAAATAAGAGTATGTTTTGTATTCGAGTTCATGCACCAGAAAATGTATTAAAATTAGTTTTTAATATTTATTTTATAATTAATTTAAACGTGCAATTAGAAATAATAGTTGAATGATTACCTTCAGATAGCTAAATAAATTGACAGTTGCAGAAATCGTTAAAAAAATTGTATTCAAGCATAATTAATTTATCTATTTTTGAATTACAGCTATGCGTTTACGACATTAATCTAATTCTTAATAACAAGATACACTATACATTGAATAATAAATTTGTAGTTCAAAATAATATTTGTGAGTCGAAACGAAATATATTTTGAAAAGAAAGAAACTCACGGTATGTTGAACCAGCTAAGGAATTGGGAGGCCATTCCGCCCTGGAAGATGACCGTCAGTATGACTATGAGACTTGTGGTAGTAAGCATAGCCTGTCTAGCTTCCGATACGGTGTTTCGGATTGCTAAAGCAAAACTCATTGCTCCACGTAAACCAGCGCAAAACAACATGTGCTGGAAGTTAAGAGGTATCTTCGGCTTCCGTCCAAGGTTCAGTAGAAATGACAATGGATACACATTTGCTGCTCTGCCCAGCAGTGCGCAAAACTATTTATTCATTGAATTAAGGAATTTACGTGTGACTGATCATTGAATAATTCGATTAGATATGCATTGAATAGTTTTTACGATAATTTCATAGCTTTTCATAATTTGTTAGGCCTCGAAACTGATGGTTTTTACAGGTGTAGTTATCTAAAAGTGTAAAAACTAGCGGTATAGCTGTCGCAAATATATTATGCAAGTACAGGATTTCACAATTCTTAGGTAATATTTTAAAAGAATGTTTGCAACAACGTAACAGAATATGACTAAAATAATATGTAATATTCTGAATTAGCACTGCGATAAAGAATAGTTTTATCAGTGGGTACATTTTAAAGAAGGCCAGAGTTGACTTTTGTATGAAACTGCAAAACAAATTATTGTTTGCTCACGGAGTATTTCTTATGCAACATATTATCTTAAACTTGACTTGTATTATCTACCGGGAGATAAACTATAAATAAATACGAATAAACCGGACATTTTATACCGGATATTTTATACGAAGACGATTAAATTTGAGTTATTGCATTTCGGAAGTAACTCTGATTCATTTTGAAAAATTTCCAATGAAGTCATGTCATAAATATATTAAAGGATACGAATCCTGAAATTATAAATCCAAAATCGAAGTGATGTTTAGGGAATGTAAACATCGATACACCTATGTAACTAAAAATAAAGTTCTCAGCTAGGAAATTTAGCAGTTCAAAAAGCTGCTTCGTCCTTTGCCGGGAATCGGAACTTAAATTATTATATGTGTAGTGAGCTTGACATATTCCACAGAATAAAACAGCAACGACTCCTGGAATAATAATTATAATTTTTAAATGTAAATATTACTAATTGAAACTTAAATATGATTATTATAATAGAAATAATTTTAAATATAATTTTAGAAAAATTAACTTTTGTTTCAAGCTAGTTTTTAAAGCAAGTAGCTTTAAATTTATACAAACTTTCTACACCGGTAAAAGTGGCACAATGAAAAGTTTATAGTGAAAGTATTCATGGTAGATTAAAATACTGTTGTTTCGACTTAACATAAGATTTGAAGACGTCATAGAGCAGAAAAAAATAAAACCATGAATATGAATGCATATGCTATAACGAATTGAAATTATTTTTTGATAAAACAAAACAAAAAATTGTTATATATTATGTCGCTTCGATTAATAAATAGTGTGCCATAATTTACAACAAAAATGTTTCAGTCATAATACCGTATGTCATTTTAAAATAGCTATTACAACTATAATATCCTATGTCATAAGAGTCATGATCTCCTTTTCGTAATACCGAGCTTATCTCCATGAATTAAATTTCTAATTCAACCACGTTGAGGAACTTCATACGTCAGAAATTAAGTTATATACACATTTAATTGACAATTAAGTTTGAATATTAACTTAAAGTCACTACTAATATTCAAATCAATCATGGATCGAAGACAAATCTTTCCTTTAAACAGTAGACATTCCGGTCACAAGCAATTAGTGCGAAGCCGCAAAACATCATTTATCAAAACCACTTTATCAATTTCAAAATTGCACAGTTATCACTGACATATAAACGTCGCTAATCAATTGAATTGGCTACATTTGCATGGCTTACCCGTAAGATCGGAAGCCTCGGCGATAAGAAAAGTGCTGTAAGACATGAGGACGAACAAAGCCGACTCTAGCAGTGGAAAGTCCCGAACCCTTGTGAACTTGGTAAGTAGAGCCGTGATGCAACCCATAGTTGCGCCAATGAAAAGTGACAGACTGAAGATACCCACGAAATCACCCATCGCCTGGAAGAAGGCCACCAATTCAAACTTATCTGAACCTGGTGTAAGGTAGCGCTCGCCGTAATTCTGAATAGCACTGTAATTAAGAGAGACATTTTAGCATAATTGAGTATTAATTTTGCGAAACTTTCATTTTTTTATACGTAAAAAAAAGCGTAGTTAGATTTGTTTCCTTGTAAAATGATCAATAACAATTTTCGCATGTACTTTAACGACGTACAACAATGTAATTTAACGGCGATTACAAAAATAACTTTCTATCGTATCATTCATAGCTCAGAGATTAAAAAAAAATCTTAATTTCGAGAAGTATAATAATAGCAATGATTAAGTGTCAAATCAACGCAGCAGCCTGTCTCATATATCAACGCGCGATATTCAGCAAAAAAAGATTGCTAGCGTTGCAGTCTCTACTCACCCGCTAAGTACAATGGCCACGGCATCGTTGAGTACGCTCTCACCGAACACAAGTGCGTAGAGATTTACATCGACGTGCAAATCATTAAATATCGATATAATGGTCAATGGATCCGTTGGCGATATCAACGCGCCAAAATATAAGGTGTCAAGGAACGTAAAGGACGTCGACAGATGAGGTATCAGCTGCATAAACGCATACATCAGGGCTCTGTAAAAGTTCAGTAAACATCATTAAAAACGACGTTATCAGACATTTCAACCTGCTGTGCACTAACATCGCAAGCCGGTTACATAAATAGCGTGCATTATATATAGACAAGTTTTATTATTCGCTTCTGACATACATATATATATACGTATGTACACATACATACGGGTATGTATTACGCTTACGCTAGCTATTTTATTTGTGTTTGCGTATAGGTGTATACAGTATACACTTGTAGAACGGAATGCGAGGCTTACCCGATGATAAAAGACGAGACCGTCGTACCGACCAGCGCGTACATCAGTATCGCTCCAAGATTGCGAAAGAAGTATTTCTGGAATAAAAAAAATGAAAATTTTAATGTTCATTACTCATCGAATATTCATAAAATACCCACGTAAAGTATACACTGAAAAAAATTTTAATATAAGCAAATTTATTTATTAAAAAACAATATTTTGATTTTCAAAAATATGTATTAGAAACTATAATTATATTCATTAATATGACACTTACGAAATTCCAATAAAAATGTACTCGATGCCAGTGCAAATTACTTCAAAACATTATAGGAAAATCAAAATGTGTAAAAATAATATAATAATATATTTTAATATGTATTTGGTATTAATTTTTTAAAATCTTAAGTAAATTTTTTTTTATTATAATAGCTTTTTCAATGTATTAAATCATTTTGCGAAAATTAAAAAGTATCATTGTTTAAATGCAATATGCAATTATTTAATAAATACTGGTTTTAAATCTAAAATTAACATTTGATTTAGAATAATTATCTGAAATAAATCGTTGATTTTTTCATTTTAATAAATACAATGGCTAAATTGAAGTAAATATTTGTTTAGAATTAAAAACATTTTTTGACGTCAAGCATATTCTTTACAGTCTTACCCTCTTCAAGCTGTATCCGGCATGGAAAATTATAGGTGGCAAAATAATGTTGAAAAATATTTCTGGATCAAAGGTAGCCTGTAAAGTAAAGAAGTTACTTCGTTAAGTCTCGCGTGATTGTTTAAAAAAAATACGCGAAAATTGTACACATATATATAGTACCTTCTTGTCGATCTCGCTGTCCTGTTTGTAAATTTCGCCGCGAAATGAATAGGCGTAGGTTTTGTTGCCGATACCACCGCCGGTTTTGTTCTCGTGTACTTGAAACCATAGTATATCCGGAGGTATGGATTGATTGTACGGAGCTGCAGGCACTACTGGCAGACGTTGAATCGTGTTACTCGTCGTAAATCCATATCGAATTATCGCCCCAACGATAAGCCCTGAAATCATACAAGTTTTATTATTCCTAAATGTACAATTTCATTGTACAATTATTTTATTATCATATTCAATGAATTTTATCATTTTTCGATATCTAATTTTCTGATCTAAAGTCGATAAATACGGATTGAATTGAAGCTTGTGTATTGATGGTAAGGTATGAAATTCAATGTTTACATCAAAAGCGTTTCTCGACTTTTTTCTTATATAACATTACAGATTTCAGAATAATGCATGTGCTCACGCTGAGTCCGCGTATGTATAATACATGCGGCCTAATAAGGCTGGGTGTGAAAGCAATTTCCAGTATGCGAATTGCTACTATCCCCTCATTGAAGGTAAAATTCAATCAACTACCTATGCAGAGAGACATTTACGTTGAATCGATTTGATTCCTTTGAGTTTGAATAGCGGAAAATAAAGAAAGAAAAGAAGAAGACAGTACAAATGTGCTGATAAAGCAGGTGATAAATGCCAGACCGGTTTATTGTTGAAACAATTTTGCCTTCTCCAGGGAATGATAAGCTAGCGTTGTGTGTGTGTTGAGTGATATCAAAACAGAAAGAGCCAAAGACTTGATAGAAATTTAAATACTCGAGCTTTGTGGGTAGTATTCAATTTTTCTGCAAAGGAATGGTGTCAAGGATCAAGGTTATATCATAAGAGTTTCCCCTGAGAGACGTATTGTACATAGTTACCAAACCTGTTTAGAGATTTGCAAGGAGACTAGTTATATGATACCCTTTTGTAATTTAATTCAATTAAATACAGAGCTGGGTAATGGTTGTTTAATTAAAAGTTACCATTTATAGCAAAGCAATAAACGTATTTTGATTAATTTCAAGTTTGACATTGTTAAATTCTTACATAGAAAAAGGATATTGCGTAAGAGTATGTTAGAAAATTAAGAATGAGAGTTATAAGCACTCAGTGATAGATTCAGTAATAAAAAAGTCAAATTTATCTTTGTAGATAGACAAGAAGTTATTTCAATTTAGTTGTCAGTTAAGTTAAACATATGAATGGAATCTAAATATTAACAGATTATAAGACTAATGATAAGATAAAAAAGCAATCCTGTATATAGTTCTCATTTTTAAAAATTTTAATTATCTTTTTCTTATTAAAAATAATAAGGAAAATTAATTTATTTTATGTAAGATGGAGTATATTATATTTAAATATAGATATTTTAATAATTGGATAATATGATACGAAAAGGAAAGGAATCAAAATACTCAATCATTTATGAATTATTCAAAAAGGTCTGTAGATTGATATTAAGGAAGTCAAGGACTTTCAAATAATTGTCATATCGAGATAAAGATGTAATCGTTGTATTACTTGTTTGATTATCAAATCTTATTTAATATTAGCAATTGTAATTCCTGTTTTTTTTGTTGTAAAAAACAACAAACCAAGTATCTGTTATACAAACTCTAAAGACAATATATGCATGCAAGATTTTTCTTTATAATCTTTATTTCTGATAAATGTTTTGACTTTAAAAACATTTGATTGTTTTGTGAATAGAATAATACAAGTATAGTTAGAAACATAAGAAACTTCAAGCTGCCAAAGATAACAAGGAAATCATTAAAATTAAAATGCGCGAGATGTCATTAGACTTACTCATCAATATTTAGTACATACTAGAGATTTTTACAAAGGAATGTTAACAGACAATATAAGCTATTTTTTGTATCTGTATAGTTTTATGTCGGGTATTCTATTGTTTCTAGAAAAATTGGCTATTAAAATAAACATAGAAATATGGATTTTAAAATAATTATTGATCATGACAAACCATGAAATTGTGTACAGTTTAATAGCAGAAGTAAATAGGTACAAGGCAAAAAGTCAATACTCTTTTATAGATAAAAGTGTAATAAAAAAACATTTTTTTTTCACAGTTAAACAAATAGTCGTAAAGAGTCTGTAAAAAACTTGAAATATAGCACTGCTCTAATCACTGATTGTGACAAATATTGATAATAAAAACAAATATGATCAATACTTTTACATGTATCCACAGACATATTTATATAGATATTTGATCTTGACAATGAAACATCAACAACAACAAGATGAAATTCTAGTTACAAAAGCATCAAAAATATTTCAAAACAAAGAATAAGGTATTTCTTAACCAATGATTAAAGCTCATTGCAATGCTCAAACTATCTTTGTACAGATGACAACGAGTCGAATCATCAATGCAGATTACTAACAAATCATCGTCAATAAAGCGTCAAGACGATACTCTTAAACATTTATCCAAGGAAACCCGATCCACAACAGGATACCCTTCCAATACATCCAAAAATACCAACAGTCTCACGACTCACCGTAGATAACAGCAAGTCCAGTTTCATGTAGAAACCTCAGCCTTCTGTGCTTGAAAGTCCAAACGGTGAGCACAGTGGTAATGAGCAAAAAGGTGTACAGCAACAAATTAAGACTGTCAAGCCTGTGAAGATATTGAGCTTTGGCATCGAGCTCAATGTCAGTGGCAGCTCCATTGCAATTCCTGACCACCAAAGACAGAAGAACCAACAGCACCACGGCAGCTATCGTCATCCTGTCGCTGTTAATTTTTGTGTATACCTACACTCGCGCACTGAACACGTCCCGTCAATCTCTATCTCACTTCGATTAAACACTCCAGTGTTTTGCACTAATTATTTACAAGACGACGTGGATCACCGCAACGATTCACAGATACGAGTAGCAGCCGTTCGCTACTGCTCATTTTCTCTTACTACTACTATGCACTGTCTGTCTCCCAGCTGCGCCTCGCTGTACACGACTGACGGTTGCGTCTTTCTTTTTTATCGCTATGCAGTAGAGGGAGAAACTCGAGGTTCCCCTTCTCTTCTCGCAACGACGACAACGACGACGACTGCCGCCCGCGTCGCGCTACATACATTCACCCTTTTTTTATCGACAACTCTACACACATGCGTCAACGCGCGGCTGATGACTAATCGCACGCGCGCGCGCGCGCTCGCGTGTTCGCGAAAATTCACCCGCGATAAGTGCTTAGGTTCCTTGATATTTCCTGCAGCGGTGTACACCCCAGAGACTTCATCTGGCTTCCGTATTCAAATTTATAATGGAACGCGTTCGTACGTTAATTTTACCGTTATGCAGATCAAGTAATCCGAGGAATTTTGCGATTCGCGTTTCTGAAATAGCTGCAACAATGCAATATAAGCGGTAAAAGCGATGTAAATTTCGCAATAAAAGTTTCTATTCGCTCGATATTGGCAGCTCGGGCTATTCTTATTTGCGATAAATCAATTGATTGTCGGAGTAAATTCGTTTATGTTTTGTTCGCAAAGTGTTGTGTGGTTTTCAAATGTTTTATATACGTGATCGAACCTGTTCGCGTTCCTCTATTTGCTATGCGTTTTTGTTTTATTGTTACCTGGGGGTTTTAATACGGGGATGTCCGGCAGACGGCGCCAGTGTGCGAGTGTCAAGAAGGTTGGGATAATATCGACGTTTCTGTCGGCTGCACGCACAGTAGTCGGCTACTATACATAATACGAAATAAATATACCGTTTTAAGCTTCTATGTGGGCCCGAAAGTCGATTAAAAATTTCTCACTGCATTAATTTGGACTACTAAGAGATGTACTGTATACAGAAGTACTCTTATCTCCGAAAAAATAAATGTACGCGAAATATCACTGCATTGTTGAAGCTTTGTTTATAACGAAGTAGATTATTTGCAAATATTCGTAGTTTCCCCAAGAAAAAATGCAATAAATTTTCTCTCCAATAATTGCGAAAAACTGGATACTTACTGGATTCATAAACGTAATCCTGACACAAGTATATAGATATATAACTATATATGTATATTATATATAGATTATGGTTTTCCAGCCTAATCTTCTGGTTCTCGGAGTAAGGACATGCTGCAAAAGTTAAATCGCAAAATTTACGATACACGTTGTAACCTCATTGTTATCTTTCTAATGAAGCTTCCACAAGGTAAATTTCTGGAAGCTACGTTATTTATTCAGTAATGCAATGCGAATATATATGCAATGACATTCAATACAGATTTCATTAATATTCGAGATTTAAAGACTTGATGCATATTTTAAATTAAATACGTTATTTTTGTTCGCTAACGTCGTATAAATTTTAAATATATGTTAAATATAGGTATTACAGTTTTGAAGACTGCTAATACACATTTTGGATGAAATGCGTTATTTATTCAATAAAGCGATGCGCAAATGACTTAAAAGTACTCGGCGTGTATAATATACATATACATATACAAGTGTTAGAATTTCGGTAAACTATAAAATGCGCATTTGAAATGGAATGCACTTTGACGTAAGAAGAAATGGTATTTCTTTGTATGCATAATGACACGAGCGTTACTATATTGTACCGGAGCTAAATTCCTCAATCTTCGAATCGAAAGGCGCATTCCGTGAAGTTATTCTTCTTAAGCTTCACTTATATACCTGATTTAAATACTTTATTCAATAAATAAGAATATTTAGTCAGCGACTCTGGACTTTTCGAATTAGAGCACATAAGCACTTTTCTATGTATACAGAGTCATAAATAATTTCCAACCGTACACGGTCGTTCCCCGGAAAGCAAGTCCTTCGCTTTAATCTCTTCGCCAACCCCTTTTTCCTTACCTGGACCTCAATGGCTCATTCACTCATCGGTTCGGACCTTCGCAAAGGGATTAGATGGCGCGTCTAGCGTATGCGTATATACCGAATAAAAACGAGCGTCTCCAAGTCCGATGCTTGTCAGTTATATTTTCGTTTTGCGCGCGGTATAAGCGAAACTGATGCGAAAATGTCAACACGATGAAGAAACAGGACAGAGAGTTCATGTTGGCGGTTAAGCGTGGCAATGGGGTGCTAGCGGAAACATTGATAGCTAATCCTGAAGTTAACGTGAATTGCGCTCGCGAATCAGGATGGACGTGTCTTCATTTTGCTGTTCAACGAAACGATGTGAATATTATTAAGCTTCTGGTAGCGCGTGGTGCCTACGTTAATCCGGATTTGAGGTACGTGTGCTGCTTTAAAGTTCTTTTCCAAATTTCAATTTTACGCCTGCGATTATTTTTATTTTATCGCGATGTTCAGCAAATTTCAACTAAGCATTTCATATATATATATAACGTCGCGTGAATTTTAATCGCTCTAGCCACCTTCGTTTTAATGATACTCGCTCTTCGAGTTGTATATATTGCGTGCCTTTCGAGCAAAGTTTTTTACAGCGATTTTACGATACTAACTTATGGTGTATCAAATTTTAATGCAAATGACTGACGAAAAAGTTTCTCGGAGAAAACAACGTTTGTTTTAAAGGACTTTATATCGTTTGATGCTCATCATACTGAATGAATATAATTATGTAAATACGTAGTGGTCTGCTTATTTAAAATTTTTTTCTGACTGTTTAATTTCATGAACGCTTTCTATCGGCATTTTACTGCACAATATTAGGAATCTTAACTTTCATCATTAGATAAGTCCACAAGCGAAGTTTACCAGTAAGCTTATATGTTAATTAATTTGTAAAATACAGTTATATTTGTACAGTGAATTAATAATAATCGTTTTGGTGTTCAATTCTAAAATAATAATTTTCTATTATTTTTCCGACTAAATAGTTTTGTAACAATAACTTGAACAATAATGAGTTAATCTCTAGACTAAAACAAGTTTGTTATATATCGAAGAAACTTGATTTATTAAACAATTGCAATTTAGAAAGGCGAAGGGTTTAAAAAATATTTATTTGAAACTAAAATTAATGTCAGTTAAATTTCATTGTATAGAAATACAAATACTATATAGAAATAATTTAATATTTAAACTAAATTTATGTTCAAATAGAGATGCTGATTAGATTCAAGTAAATCTTCTTGTAAAACTATAAAAAAAAATCTAATATCCAGGTGTAAAATATTTTACAATATACTACCGACTAAAACTTTGTATCTTTTGTACTATATAAATACACACTAAAATAATAACTAAAAAATTCTTCCAGTAAGAGCATATGGCCGCCACCACTTCTATACGCCATTATACTCGGGCAAGAAGATGCAGCGAAACTTCTTATAGAATTAGGAGCCGACGTAAATGTGAAACTCGAGACTGCGGAATACATGACGCCACTGGATATCGCTTTAAATCTTCGCGAGTTTTCCTTAGCTGAATTACTCATAGATTCAGGAGCGGATGTACCTCTAACCCCTTGTTTCGATAAATCCACCCTCTGGAAAGCTCTGATTTACGAAGCACCCGCGAGTTTAATCAGTAAAATAATCGATCGAGGCGACAGGAGTCAACTAACGATCACCGACGCTTTGGGAGTCAGTTATCTGTACCTGGCGTTGTCCAGATCCAGCAAGGATGTGGTGAAAATCATGATGGATCAACCTGAAATTGATCCTATGTGGAAAAGCCGAGGTGGAATGACGACGTTATATTATTATGCTTTGAGAGCTTTCGTGGATGATCCGGAGATAGTGATCTGGTTACTGGAAAAAGATGTCGACCTGAACGCTACGACCACTGGAAACTGCAAAACGGCCCTTCACGCAGCGTTGGAAAGTGGAAATACAAATATCGTAAGTAGCGGATTTGGCATTTGGAAGTTTAAATATCGCGCCAAAACGCAAGCTCCATAGAAAGCGCTATTTTTGCACGCAACGCGTAAACTCGCATAGCTTAACTCGTGATTTGCAGTTGAAGTTTTCGTAACAAAAGCTTTTTACACACTTAATTTGCATGCGCGGTATTAATCGTAATCTTGTCAAAACAAAGCTCCTGGCGCGAAATTCAAACGTTCGAAAATCCAGTCTACAAATTCCTAACAACCAATCGCAATTCCCCCAGGCAATGGCACTAATCGACATGGGCGCCGATATAAACGCGAGGACATCCACGGGCGAAACTCCACTTCACTTCGCCACGAAAACGTGCTCCAAAGAAATGATGGAATGCTTGCTGTCCATGGGTGCTAACTTGCACTGTCGTAATTCAAGCGGCTCGACGCCACTGCACCAAGCTTGTTCGGATGAGTCCGAGGGCAGTATCCGTGCGCTTCTTCTCAACGGAGCCGATGCTTTAGCCGTCGACAACTTCGGGCGCACTCCGCTGCAACTGATCACGAATCACCAGAGTTTGGCAGCTAAACAGATGATCCGATATTTAGCCGGGAGAGAAAGTACGAGGATGCAGTCGATACCCTTCGAATTGGGAGATTATTATCGCGAGTGCCTGGCTGTTATCGAGGAAATGAAACGAATACACATCTATGGCAACGTCACTTTGTATTACGTATTTAGTATGAAGGAGGATCGGTTGGCGAAACTTTTGAATAACGACGAATTCGTCAATTCGTACATCGAGAAATTATTTTTCGATCAGATCTTCCCGACCCTCTATATGGATTATATCACGTCTAAGTATAAAAGGGCCTTGGAAAAAATGAAGAGATATCGGAAGATTAAGAAACACCTGGAAGAGGTATTTAAGTATCGATTTCCGGATGAGATATTGGATCATATGGTTGATTATTTTAAAATAGACGATTTGGTTAATTAGAATTGTCGAATAGATCCAACGACAAAGTCGATTGAGAAAAGAATATTTAATTTTTCATCGCAAATGTCGAATTGCACGATAAAAAACGGATTACATTTTCTTCGAATATATCATATATCACTTTTTTATAGTTCATATTTATAAGTATATCACAGTGCGTACAAAAACGTAATCTTTTATAAATACGTAAAGCAGTAAGCGCGTAATATTTTTTCTTACAAATATTAAAATGCTAATTCAAATACGTGTAAAATGTCATATACTACTGATCATCAACTTAGATTTAATGAAATTTGCATTTTCTAATGATATTCTCATTTTATAATGATGACATTTTATTATGTTTTGCTTGCTATATTATAGCCACAAATTTAAATATGTAATTGACTTTCAAAGACCACTAAGTTAGTCATGTTTTACGGATTAAACGTGTATTACGAAGTTTTAGAGAACTGCTATCTAGACAGGTGATATTATACGTTATAATGTATTATAAACTCGTTGTACTAAAAAAAAAAGCTGTATAATTATTGTAAGAAATAAAAGAAGCGTATAAGATACGAAGAAAAGTCCTTTTTAATTTCTCAAAACCTACCTGTTAATAGAAATAATACGGTGCTATGCATACAAAATTATAAAGTAGACAAAAATTTCTTTGCGAACAAATATTTTTTTATTTTTTACTAATTTGTGCAAATTCGTTATTCGGCTGAAATTTTTTGATACCCAAATATTTATAGAATTAAAAACAAAATTAGATTAAAAAATTTTTTTACTTAATACTTACATGTTATATTTACAATAGGTTGTTCTTTCCAAGAGGCAATTGCGTTTAATAAATCCACTTTCTTAAATAATTATTAAGAATAAATTGCAAGAATTATATATTATTAATAACCAAAATTACAAATTTAATCGTATTCAAAATATTTCAATGTCTTGATTTTTTATCTACAATAGCTATAAGACCAGAATACAAAATCAGTTTCAATTTCCTTTTTGTATACATACAACCAGTAACAACAACATAAACAAAATTAAAACACGCAGCACTACACGACGGGCGCGGTGACCGACCTTGGTTTTCTATATACATACATTATATATATATACATAAAATAAATAAAATACGTATATATATACATGTATAATATATATATATATATATATAATAGCGTTCGTAGTAAAGAAGGTTAGGATTATACTGTAAAGAACCTAACCTCCATTACGACAATATCTCCCAGAGCCCAGTTAACAATTGCAGTATATACATCACACACACACACGTATATCCTCTCTTATAGCCAGACGTACGGAGTGCAGTCGCAGACAGTCCGTCGTTCAGTTGTGTTCGCATCAGCGTAATTTCCACGCGCTACCAAGGAGGCGATGCGCTCGTCAACAAAAGGATCGTAGCAAAGATGCGACACAATTCCTCTCGAGGTGATAATCCTCTGGTGCAGAAGTGACGTTATGCTTTGGTCATGATCCGCTGGAAATCCACAAACGAGGACTGGCTCCTTTACTCTCAGAGTCATGGTGGTGATGAAAACCCACCTAGAGAACAGGTCCTCCAATTGTCTGAGGAAGTACAGGATCTTCTTCGTGTGTGGTCTGGTCTTGCTCTGTGCACAGGTATATCTGGCGTACAATTTCCTTGCATTGGAAAACGAAAGTCAGCACAGGCCTGGCAAGGCTGCGTTAGAGGAGGTAAAGTATTCAACATCGGATGTTTGAGAGGATGGGATAATTGTCAGAATCACTTCCTGTGAGGAGAGAGTGTGTATTGGATTTAAATGGCTATTAAAGAGGGCTTCTTTTTTTTTTATTTCTCTGTCTAGCTTTGAATTGATTTATAGGTTGAGAAGTATTCATATTTGTCCAGTTTATTTATTTTGCGACTTTGTTTTTATTAAATCTATTTCATTATAAGATTTGAAAAATTCAACTTTATTTTCTGTTAACGAATTGAGAAAATAGTATAATGCATTAGATACTTATTTTTAAATAGATTGCAAAGGTGTTAACTAGTTAAAATATTTTGACACTTGGCTTGTCACATTGACTCATGTTCTTCAACTCAAGTAAATCAGCTATTGGTATTTTTAGGAAGTAGGGCATACTGGGCTAGATACTGTGATCTAAACTGTGTCTTTGGATTGTACCTTTGAGATAACACTACAAGTGTGGCTAATTAATCACTTTTAAAATAGCTTTCTTGTATTTGTACGTTTCATCGTTTATATTTTTAAACATGCATTTCTTCTGTAGACTGATTTTTCTCGGGATGATGAAGATGAAGGACTACCAAAGGGAACTCGTCAACTAAAATTACCACCTGACAAGCAAGGAAGCTCCAATAAAGCTTTAAATCGCAACCGTACTACTAGGGTAAAACTGGACCGCAAGTCTCTTAATTTTGTACCAGTGTGCGAGGTCACAGGTAATTAATAGTTCATTTCTCTTAGTTCATTATAAATTAAATCAAAAATAACAATTATATTTTATTTATAGGCAGAGAAGCGGTAAGTGCCATAACGCGGGCTCAAAGTCAAATGTGCAAAGAGCGCATTGTCAATGTGACGTGCCTTAGTCAGCAGAATCTGCTGTATCCTACAAAGTTACAGTCTTCCTGCCCACATTCGCTGGGCTTCATTGGTGTTCCCAAGAGCTTGGGTTGCTTCAAGGATGATAAGATATCTAGGCTTCTGCCCAACTACTATGCTGTTTTCAAGATTAGCAATTCACCAGAACACTGTGCCTACATGTGTTTGCAATCTGGCTTTCCTTACGCTGGGGTTGAATACTCGTGAGTTATTTTTTCATTGATATTCGTTAATATTTAACTAATCTTGGAGTTAATAATTCTCGGAATTTTAGAATGGAATGTTTCTGTGGCAAAGAAGAGCCGTCAAAAACAAACCAGTTACCAGACTCTAGTTGCAATATGAAGTGTCCTGGAGATCCTAAGCAACCTTGTGGAGGGTACTTGACTATAAACGTTTTTTTAACAGGCATACAAAGTACGTAAAACATAATTTATATACAACTTGTACAAGCGGTAAAAATAACGCTTGACCTTTTTAGAATTCAAGGCACAAGAAGCAAGAAATTCTAGTTTGAAAAGCAGTGACGAAGCACCGGTTAAAATTGCATATTTGTTGACTGTTAATGGCAGAGCTAGTCGACAAGTGAGACGTCTCATCAGTATTCTTTATGATCCGTCACATTTATTTTACATACACGTAGATGCGGTAAGTAAAAAACTCTCCCCCTTCGAAACTGGACATTCATTTACTAAACTAAAATTCAACTATAATTTCAGCGTCAAGATTACATGTACAGAGAAATGTTAATGGTCGAGCGAAAATGCAAAAATAAAAACATTATAGTGGCCAAGGGTCCGGATTTGCGACATGCAAGTATTTGGGGAGGTGCCAGTCTTCTAACAACTTTTCTCACCTCAGCTCGTCAAATGCTTTTGCATTCAAAGGACTGGGATTTTCTCGTGAATCTTTCAGAGTCCGATTACCCCATCAAAACTAACGCTCGGCTCGTCGAATTCCTCACTTGGAATAAAGGCATGAATTTTGTAAAGTCACACGGTCGAGAGGTTCAGCGATTTCTAACCAAACAGGTATGAATTATTTAGTTTATTTTATTTTACATTCGATCGTCTGCTTAAATTTATCTAAATTTTTTTTATAAATTATTCAGGGTTTGGATAAAACATTCGTGGAATGCGAAGCTCGCATGTGGCGAGTAGGTGACCGCAAGCTCCCCAATGGCGTTCAAATAGACGGTGGCAGTGACTGGGTTGCTTTATCGCGCTGATTTTGTAGAATACGTCACTCGACCGGAACCTGATGATCTCGTGAACGGTTTATTGAAAATATTTCGATATACACTTCTACCAGCCGAGTCGTTTTTCCATACGGCTTTAAGGAACTCACGTTTTTGCGATACTTACGTCGATAACAATCTCCACGTGACTAATTGGAAACGCAAGCTCGGTTGCAAGTGTCAGTATAAGGCGGTGGTTGATTGGTGCGGTTGCAGTCCTAACGACTTCAAGATGGAGGATTTCAATAGAATTAGAAATACGGCTGAGAAGAATCTGTTTTTTGCTAGAAAGTTCGAACCCGTCATTGATCAAAAGATTATAGATAAAGTTGATCAGTGGTTGTATCCTGAGATAGCGAATGCTACTAGCGCACTGGTAAGCGCATTTTGTTTATACGCTTAAATTTTCAGGATTAAAATGATTCTATAAGAATTCATTTTCGTACTTTTCCACTTTTTAGAGTTAAGCACATATTTAGACTAGAGTTCGTATTTAGTGTTATATAATGTCTTGCTACTCTAATTTAAGTAATGAAATTACTTTTGCAGAGTGGAAAATGTAGATAGATTGACAGCTCTTAAGATTGTTTCTCACTCTAAAAACACATTTAGTTGATAATTATCAAGTATATAATATTCGATAATACAAAGTTTTTGCAATGTGTTTATAGCAATTTTTTGGTTACTTATGGCTAATATCAATCGATAATAATCGTATTATATATACAATACAAATTGGATTTAAATGTACATAATGATAAAATTCAAGTAAATATTCTAGGATTATTCCAAGAAAAGATTTTTTGTAATCGAAAAATTTTTTTAATGTATAATTAAGAGAACGCGAATCAAAATTAATAATAATAATAATAGTTCGATAAAGGATATATTTACAAATTATTATTAAACTTAACTGGGAAAATATTGACTCTCAAATTATCTGATTAGGCTGTCAAAGCATACAACTCGTACTGGCAGAGTCTCTATCATCACGATGATATTAGTCCACTGGCCGATGACGCTCTGCTCACAGTGTCCAGTTCATTAGCGCGACTAGTTTACCAACGATTTGGCGAGTCACCAGGAATCGAAAGTGCAACTGTACATCTACTCGAGACCAGTGCCTATTTCAAAGAAAATCATTTTGCAGGAATGCTCATAAGAGCGGCTTCGGACCGACTCGCTATGGAGTCATCTACGTTGATGGTGAGTAGCAAATTAGGAAATACGTATGTACTACATAAAGAGTTAAATGTAATTAGACCATTTTTCATTTTAATAGACTGACTTTCCGGAACAAGTCGAGGCATTAATCTACTCAAAACGTAATATGTCGATCGCCCAATCATGGGTGGGTAAAGTCAATAGTATGACTATTAATACAGATTACGATCAAAAAGAACAGATGTTCAGAAACTTCTTGGGAGGTATCGGCCCTACATCAAGTCCCGCTTTATCCTATGATTTCGATTCCAGTGTACCGTCACCGCAAAATTTCACAGTTCTGTGGTTGGATCCTTTGGGTAAACTTGCGGATATCAATTATTTGCAGATCGAAGAGTCGTCACTGGTCAGTTGGAAAATAATCAAATTTGATCGATTTTTTAATACTGAAATACTGTAATTTCACTAATTGGTCGTGTACTTTTACTGTTTTAAACAATATTTTTTGTACGAACTGTAAAATAGAAAAATGGTAATATACACTGAATGAAATAGTAAATATTCATATACAACCAAAGATCATTGTTTAAAACAACAAATGTTTACTCTAAAATTAGCGAATTCTATAATACAGAAAATTACTATTTTAAACTGTGAATTTCCATTCGAAATTCAATGATAATCGTACAAATAAAAAAATCAATGATTTTCAGTTGTATTTAAGCTGTGTATTTGTAAGCTACACTCTGTAATCAGTGAATACTCACTTAACACAAAAGTTGCCATGAAAAGTTTACCAATTGCTAATGAACATACATTCGAATATTCAATATCGGAGGTAAAGTCAATGATTTCGCTGTTTTTTAAGTTAACACACGAGCCATTATGAAAATCAATGAAATTTTCACGAATAAAGTTAGAAAGTACAATAAATTTTCTTAACATAACAATAAAAATTTACAGATAGGACATCTAAAACCTCAATTGAGCGAGCCATTGGAAATCGGTGTGTGGCATGTGTTCGTAATACTCGATTCCAAAATCATAGTCAAATTAAATTTCTTGATAATTCCTTTGGCTTATTGGCGAAATCGACCGATAGGCCATGAAAAATCTCGCGAAATAAATCGCGGCCCAGCAATTCCTTACCACGTTCCCAAAGATCAGGTAGACAAGTGGCACGAGTTTCTTCAACCGCACATCACAATGAAGAGTAATACACGTCATGCCGAATCTGAGGTAATTTAATATTTGAAATATTTCTTTGAATTCGGAATAATTAATCGTTCGTAAATTTCTTAGGTGCGCATAGGTTGGCAATTAGAACGGTGGACAGATTCCTACATTTTCGAGCACTACGAAGTCGTACGAGTCTGCGATGCCAGCGAGGAACGACTACGAAGTCGAACGAAAAATTCAAAAGCTCTGTTGCTCCAACGTTGCGCCGCCACAGATTGGAGTTCACTCGCTTCTGATCCAAAGTCTGATGTCCGTAGCCTATGTCAAAAGAGTCGATAAAAGAAAAGATGAGAAGAAACCCTTTTTGTATTGACGCGTATCCTATTGCGTCACTCCTCGTTACTACGTAGATCCGGTTGGGTATCATTGTTGATTCCGAATGATCGTTGCCGGTACAGTCACTATATTTTGGCGCGCACAATTTGGTTTAGCGATTGACGCACAATATGGTGTTCACTTTCTACACGGTCCACGTTGTTAATCTTAAAAGAAAACGGGTGTCTAATTCAATTCAGTCAAATTGTTGTCTAATGTTAATGTCGTGTTTACTACATCGTATGCTTGTCTCAGGTATCTGAAGAATAATCAAATTCAACTTGCATATAATCACTACGAATAATTATAAGGGTATCGTTCAGTGCGTATGAATACTTTCAAAATATTTCTTAAATTGAAAGAGCAATATACGTAAATTACACGCATAATATACTCATTCAATTATTTTATGTTTGGAAATCTATATTTCTGTAAAGTCTATACTTTGAATATTTTCAAGTTATTTGGCATCAATTGTAGGAAGATTGTTTAATCAAATGACTAGGGATAAGAATAACCTTTTGTGATATGTATATGTTACCTACATATTGAAAAGCCACTTATTTGTGTAATAATTATACACGTAAGATACAGCTTGTGAGAATACAGTCTAATCGATAAAGTATGCTTTGATAGAATGTGATATACGTTATACAATGGTGGAACTATACGGTTGAATTGCATAGGTTTGGATTAGTAAGAAATGCTGTATACTTAGATTTTGTAGAACTTTTGAGAATTTACTATTACATAGCTTTACATTACCGATAATTAGCTTTATCAATTACTGATGCGGTGTAAGTAAATAACAGTTTCAATACAATTGAACTCGAATTGAAGTAATTTTATAAATATGTGAATTAATAATAGTTAAATGATAAGATGCATAAACGAATCAAAACATTTTTTTAATTGTATATGAATCTATTATTATCTATACTGCCATTATTTGCAATAATTGTAATGAAATGCATGTAATTAAAAAAGTACTCAACATTAATTTGAGACTTTAAAAAATAATATTTACTCAATGTACATGTTTTAGGCATCTGTTTTACATATTTAGCTTTACATAAAAGTTAATACTGTTACAATAACGTACTAATATAATGTTAAGCGTTTCATTATGTATTGTAAAAAATATCACTTCAAACTAAAGGAATTATGATGGTAATTTCAAAATCAACAAACTTGAGTTTGTTAAAGACTGAATAATGGCTAAAATTGTTAAAATTATACTATGATCTCTGATCGACAATAATTTCATATTGCAATAATATTTTGAATTTTGTATTTGTTACAGTAGTTTCATTGAAATTATAATTTTGAATACTCCACTGTTAATGTAATTATACGTAAACACGAATGTAACTTTTTTCATTCTATTATTACAAAATTATTCAAACGATAAGCGAGAGATTAAGACAATTAAATTTGCTAGCTTTTTTTATTGAATAAATTATTGTAATTAATTATTAATTTTTCTATAAACATTATTAATAATAGTTTTATAAAATCTACTTTTTACGCAAAGGTATTCAGCGAACTTCATATATACTGCGATATTTAATTGAAGTGTTAAACGATCATTCGGAATGAGAGGGTAATCCGACCGATTATTTATCAAACAACGTGCCATTCCTTATTAATGCAGCATGCCGCGCATCTTTATAAGAATAAGTGATGTTCAAATGAATATTTTTATATCAATTCAATGTACATACATATATTCGATCTTAATAAATATTTACGATGAATATACTTCGAATATATATTCAATTTTATTAACAACAAATAAACGTCGTTAACTTTCAACTCTTTGATAAAAGATACAATATTTTATGTGTATATTGACGTATACTCAGACGTGTTAAAAAGTCCATTCTCAAAAACATTAAATAAATAAAATGAATACTCTTTAAAATGCTGTACTTCTGCTGCGATACTTTTTCATTATAAACTTTCCAAAGATTAACTTTGACATGTATTAAATAGGAATTATTTCATTTGTGATTCTTGTAAATATCTTATTTAAATAAAAAGCCAACATAAAAAACCTAAATGTTTAAAGAGTACACCAACGTTTTTTACTCACCACATTTAGAATGTTTTTACGATTAGTAAAAGCAACAAGGTTAAATAAAAGTTGCCAAAGTCATAAATATTTTATAATTAAATATATTGTATCGACAAATAAAAAGCTTTTACACGACGTTGGTCAACGAAGGAATGTTAAAGGTTAAAGGGGTAAAAAGTGACAAGTATATGAGCGCAAGTGGCACTGTATAATACAACGTGACATATAATTATATTTCCTAAATATAATTGTATAATTAATCAATAGCGATGCAAATGAACAAAAAAGTTCATAATAGTCAGATATAATAACAAATGTTAAAAGCGCGAATCTTTAGTCGCGTTGAGAGCTATTTGACAATTTACGTTTTCCTCGCGTATACAAACTTCACAATAAAAATCACAATTCCGCTATAAGAATATCAATATAAAGTCGATCATCATGACGTTTTAGAAAAAAAGCTATAATAATCAAATTATCGTTCACTTCGCACTCGAAGCTGCGTATCTTAAAAAAGAGAAAAGAGAAGTGAAGTTTCATAAATTTTTACAACGCATTTTTAAGAAGTGGAGCACAACAGTGAAAAATTGAAATTTCGATGAGCGCATGAATGCGTACATTAACAATTTATTCTTGGCAAGACTTTTTCCAAAAAAGAATAAAAAAACAGTATAAAATCCTCTTCCGATTCTCTATCTACATATATATTGCACGCTCAGTTCTTTCGTCAATTTTTTTCGTCAAATAATACATACACAATAAAATAATAATAATATCAATAATAATAATAAAAATAATAATATAAAAAAAGTAAAGATGTGGAGTATAAAGAGAAATACTCGAGTCTGCAGGAAATCATGGATTCAAAATGATTGTATAAAAAAAAAATAATGAAGTTTAGAGATTTAGAGAGAAGTCACTCCGCAAAAGTCGTGTGTCCTCCAGCTTCAGTTAGCCCAGCTCACGTCGCTGCTGTCGTCGCAATCGTCGTATGCGACTTCTCTCTTATGTGTGTTTGTGTATCGATGTAAAAAATGTATGTATAAATCAAAGCAGTGTGTAGTCCCGATCATCGGATGATCATCAGACGTCGCCGTTACTGACGGCTATAGGGGCCGCGGACGCCGCCTGCGGTGTCGTCGCAGCTGCCGTCGCCGACCACTTATTCTTGTGGGGATCGACGCCAAAGCCCTCGTCGTAGTTGCCTCGCGTTATGAAGAGCTGCTTGAAGTGCGGGATGCAGTAAAGCTTGCCGTTGTTCAATGTGAACGTGTCCATTCTGCGAAGAGACAAGAGGATGTGTTAAATTTTTATTTCATTGAGTTTTATGACAGTGTATTTACGGCTAGGAATAGTCGATGAATACATAAGTACCTTAAGATGCAATTGCATTGCAGACACCGGAAACACTGTTTGTGGAAGATCTTGTTGTTTGTCTCGACCTTTTCAAGGGGATAGACTTTTTTCTCGCAGCTCTCGCACACGTCCATGCAATTTGTTTGCATTTCCTGTTTCAATGTCAAATTATAATGAAGAGATGATGATGAAAATAAAAATAATATGGAATAAACCAAATTTTATACCATAAATAATAGTAAACTGCACGATGTTTATGTCATCTGAATGAACTTTAAAAGTAGAGTAGATCATTGTGGGAGTTTATGAAGTATTTAAGAACAAGACCAATGGTGTAAAGTACAATTTTCATTTTATTGAGAAAAATCAGTTCGACCCTCAAATTACCGATTTTCGCCTTTACTTGTTTACCACAATTTTCACTGTGTTTGTGTGTATGTGTGTGTTGTATAAAATATTACACGGTATGACAAGTATAGCAGAATATAATAGTATTTTTTTTTACTTTTTTTTGTCTTGCTTTTCAGGGGTTTTACAACAAAACGCAAACGCAACGAGCTTAAAGGTGAGCCTGTTATTCGCTACATATATACGGCGATTTGGATTTCCAAATCGTAAACATGATTATAAACTTACACTGAATCGCACATATTTTTTTATTTTTTATCTGCTTTTTAGAAAATTTGTTAATCCTCGTTTTGAAAATGCATAACGTAACATTAATGCCCATGTACTTTTTAATAAACGCACCAGTGCAAATGCAAGTGTAAATTTCGAATCTTCAAAATAATACGGAAAAATATACAGGCTATACGAGATTGATTTCAACATTGTCGACTGAGTGAAATGCTTTGATATTGGCATCCTTATTTGACGTTCTATTTGAAAAATATATACCATCAGTTTTGAAACATTTTGCGCGACTTAAATGCATAATATAAACGTACTTCTCCTCTAGTTAGGCTTGATTTTTCACATTCAGTACTTTCATCAATGATATCGCATTTCTTTTATCTGTGTCTCAATCAATCGACGATAAGCCATTATACACCGCATAAATATTCGTAAATTAGCACAACAGGAATCGACAATGTTCTACGACTTTTCTACGGGGTCCTTAAGAATTACGCCAATATACAGTCTGATTAAGGTATGAGTTAACTATTTTATAATATATAAATATATTTATTTAATATACGAAAGCTCATTGAGTTTATTTTTTTGGAAGTTTAAATGTGAAGATTTCGCTTTTTGGCGTATTTTCTTTTTCTCTCTCTTAAAATGATTAGCTTTCACGGCGTGCACTAGAAAAATATGAAAAATTTCCCTTTCTATGAAAAAATACTTTCCTCAATCTAATCAAATCAACTGTATATAGAAAAAAATTATAACGTCAAAATACACATTCTTCTAAAACGTTCAAGTTAGTCTTACTGCATCCAACTACACAAATACATTATAATTACACTATTAGTTTCCATAATTTATCTTTATCATTATTATTACTTTCTTTTAACGGTTTCCTTCACATTCTTGGCAAATAAACTCAATGGAATTTCGCGTGTGTGATGATAACTGCAAAAATTCGTAAGGTAAGATTTTTTTTTCCAAGACTCTCCCGCGTTGTTGTACACAATTATAATGAAGCGAGTTCGGCGATTTTATTTGGAGAATTACGAAGTTACAATGTCTCAACAGTCCGCGTGTTGAAAAATTCATGTGAATAGAATAGAAAGTGTTTTTAAATACTTTGTATCGACTCGCTTGTTTAAAGTGTCTTTTCAGATCCTCTGTCAGTCTGTTATTTATACCATCGGCATAATAGAAACTGCTTTGTTCGTTAGAAAATTGGCAACACCGAGCGTCAGTTTCATCGACCTCTCCGTCTTTTCGCAAATTGAACAAGCAATTGTAAATATGTGTCAATTGTGTCATCGATGAAACAGAACCAGCACTCGGCATTCGACGGAGTTATAAAACTGTCCATGGATAAGATAAAAATTCCTCGAATGAATTCGGCATTGTACTTGGCACTCTTAGCTCGAAGACTGGACTGCGTCGTTTAGATACCATTGCGTGGTTAAAAAAATTATGCTTTTTTTTACAATTCTAATATTCCTCTTGTTTGTGGTCTCGAAACGTTGGTTTGTCGACGTGCACATTCATCGTTATAATTTGTCTTTTCTTTTCTTTAATCATTATTATGTGCTCGTTCATTTTCTCTCGCGCGCGCGTTCTCGCAAGAAACCTGACCGCTGACAATTTGCTCTTACGTTTTCACTTGAGATTTTCAGGCTATTTTGCTCAGAATAATGAACAAAACCGCCTTTAAATCCCCGTCAAATTCATAAAATCCGTAAAATCCGCTAATAACGCACAACGTTCCAAGTTAAAATAATCTCTAAAAACTTAAAGAACGCTATCTATATTATATTAATATACTAATATTCGGAGTTGAACGTTTTCGATTGATAATCCAAGATGAATGTCTCGTAAACCGCTGGAGCTTGTTCTCAAAGGACTGATTCCGACTTTTGCCAACGAAATTCGAACGAAAGCCGAATCATCGTCGAAAAACCAATGGAAAATGTCCAACCCCAACTAATCTCATTTAATAATATATAATAATTAATTATTATAACATAATCGTAATCGCGATAATAATCACTATCGTAATGATAATATCAATATAATTAATGTATAAGGTAATTCGCTTTAAGGCTGTTCAATGATGCACTACATAAGGAAGGCTGCCCGTCATCTCTTTTCCCTCTCGACACACGGTACAATAATGAATTATAGCAATGACGAAGATTCTCGCGTCTCGATCGAAAAAATAAAATAATTCATGTTATACAGAGGCTGGAACAACGACTTGCCACGCGTGTGCACATCTGCGATACAGGTATATTTATATAAATTTATATATGTGTATATATATATATATATATATATATATATATATATTTATATATAATATCTCTTATTTTCTTGCTGTCACTGAGTGTTATATCCACGGGTTTTCCTGCTTGCTGCGCCTGGCCGCGAGAGGTTTGCTCGTAGTCTCGTTTCCAGTCTTGCTGTGGCCGATTACTGTGCCGGTCGGAAAACACATCACACGTTGTAATTAGACGGTATTCGTTATTCAATTGACGCACACCTCTCTTTCCCTCCGCTTCTTTCCTCGCTCTGACGAGCGATTCACAGAGGAGGAGTGATCAAGAGAGGCTGCAATTCAAGCAGAAGATGTAGTAGGCAACGACGAGTAAACGGCAAGCTGGGTTATATAGGCTACACACATTCCAAAGGTTTCTGCGTCCTATAGGCGATAAACGACGACGTTTCTTTTTTTTCAAGGCTGGCCCTAACTTTTAGATTAGACGACTATTTTAAAAGGAACTTTGAGAAACAGAAAAGTTTCTAGAAATCAGAGCCAACCGTATAGCGTAGTTGTGAGTGAAATTAATGTCATAAAATTAATGTAAGACAACAACAACAACAACAAGAGAGCGTGGATTATACACAATTATTATAAATTAAACATGCCAGGTGATCGGACGTAAGATATACTTGTATACGTAAATTAATACAGTAAAATTATAAGAACGATTTCAAATTCTGACTAAATAGTAACGCAGCGAAATTAAAAATATAACAAATCATAAACAGTAGATAAATTGTTTATAAACATGTCAACACTTAGAGATACGTGCACTTTCGAGGGTCAAACGAAACAACAACAACTTTGGCATATCAAAATAATATGAGGAAAATTGTGCGTGTCGATCATTATCGCTTTAGCGATACACGTGGTGTTATAATAGCAGCAACAAAAAATATCAACTTCATATGTAATATTTATACAAATCGTCACTTCGTTAATAACGACTAAACCAAAATGAGTTAATGTGTTTTAATAAACACCGTGCAGAAGAATATTATTTACAAGTTTAATTCAGCAAATGACGAGACATTCTACTCACCACAAATCGATTGACCTTAACTTTGGCAGCACGAGGTGCCTCGACAGGCTGCGAACCGAGCGATTCAAAACGAGCCCTCAAGCTGCTCGCGGACTCAATGCTAGGCTGATTACCGTCGGTTTGAGCAATGTCCATCTCGGCGACGTGGTGGTTGCTAGTTTTGCCGTCGGTCGTCTCCCATTGTTCAAATTTGGCGCGCAAAGTCTTAGCGCGCGCGGCGTTCTGAGCTTGCTTCAGGAACTCGTCCTCGACCTTCAAAATTTCACCCGTTTCAAATAACTGCTCGATTACACTTCTTTTAATTTATAGTCTTCGATTTCACCATTCACTCGAAAATAGAGAAATTTTCTATATTAAATCTGATGGAATTTTTATTAACATGCTACTCGGAGTCGAATGTGACATAAAAATCTTAAGTTCTTCTAACCCGTTTTCTAAGTGAGATATAAATTAAAATATAATATATGCATACGGTATTGGTGAAAATATTTGTTATCTGAGCGAAAGTTCAAAGTGACGATATCATTAGTAAATTTTCCACTCTAAAATTCAAAGTTATTTTTATTCTAGATTGCAGAGAAAAGAGCTCATAGCTGGACTAACAAAATGATTCAGCTACTATTTTCTTTGAAATAATAATATCTATTTTAAAAAAAAATATTCTTCTCGATTTATAAATAACATTTTCATCGTCACAATGATTAAATATAATATTTGATAATTGTTAACTAAAAAGAAAAATTCTTAATAGCTGGCAATTAATCTGCATTTGTTCACTCTGCAAGAATAATTTTGTTACTTAGATTATAGTGAAAAGGAATTATAACAGGAACTCTGGCCTAAAGCAATGCTTAACTCTGTATTGTGAAATTTACAATTGCCTTTTTCTGAGAGTGAAAATTCACGCTTATTTTCTTAAATATAACAAACTTTTTGTTAGTGTGTGTTCGAGTAAATGATGAAATTTCTAACATTAACTTTAATAGAGGGATTTTAAGATCTATAGAAAGCTTTTAAGAGTGAGATTTTTTTCAAAATTAGTTCGTAAACACAAGCGAAATTAAAACATCATCTATATGTATACTATGCATTGGTTAAATGACTTGTTATCCGAGTGAACTTTATTCTCTAAAATTCACTGCGACGTTTTACTTTGGAGATAGAGCGAAGTAACAACAAAATTTTAATTATCACAGTTATGATTTTCAGTTTTGTAGGTATATTTTAATTTAAAAAACCTTTTTATTATCGTAATTATCAAATATAATATTTGATAATAATTAACTAAGAAAACGTGTTAATAGCTCAATTAATACAGATGTTTTCACTCGGTAACAGTAATTTTGTTACTTAGATTAGAGTAAAGTAATTATAACAGTAAATACGAACTCTTGCCTAAAGCAATGCTTAACTCCATTGCGAAATTAACAATTGCCTTTTTCTGAGAGTGAACTCAAAAAATGTAAGCGTATAAAACCGTAAAAAATGCCATGAAAATACATACCTTATCTGAAGCCCTGACGTAGTTGGGATTGTGTTCCTCATCTTCGGATTCTTCAGCCTCGTCCTCTTCCTCGTCGGACTCGGAGGCGGTAGCCTTGGCAAATTTATCCTCGGGCGGTGGTGTGAATCGTTTTAACGGCTTAGGTCCGTCAGGAAGATCTTCTTTCGTCGCGTTCTCTTCCATTTGTCGGAAGATCGAGAGCATCTTACGAGCAGTGTCGGTACGCACTACCTCCTCAGCCCTGTCGTCGGCGCGAACGACGTCCGGATCCCGGTAGATCTCGCGGTCCGGCGAATCCATCTGTTTAGGTAAGAAAATCGATGTATTAGTGTCACTGTCAGTGTCAGATAGCAAAACTGTTGTATATAATATTTGATTTTCAACGCGCGAGTTCGTTCTATTTTAGAAAATGTTTTACACTTGTATGCGTGGGAGTATTCGATGCCAATACTGGTTCTTCGCAAAATGCAAATTCACTTCGATCAGCCAGGGAAGTGAAAAGAGGATGTCCCGTACGAAAAAAATAGAAACAGAACGAAAGACAAAGATCGAATAACCAATACGGCGTCGACCGGAAGTTTATGAGAAATATCGAATTTTCGATGGATTTCTGCTTCCGCGAAGCCAAAATCGTGCTCAACAAGTTGATTATTTCGTGGTTAATAAATCACACAAATAGAACACAGTTAATTAAGCCACAACGCGATTAATCGACCCTAACGTTTCGCGTACAAGGAAACACAGCACATGCGGAATGTATTTAAAAAAAGCCATTCTTCTCAGCTACATTTTGTAGGAATTATTAATGACCCTCGTGAGACTGGATATATATATATACAGACACAAATATCGTTATTGTTCAATTTACAGTTGCTTCACTCTCAACAAAGTGAGAGAAGCTCTCATTCGTCATTTTTTTTTTCTTTACCTCAAAAATGCCGGAGCTTGCGTCGAATACCTCACGTGTTTATTTATTTTTTAGGCGTGAGAATATATATTTGTACATTCGATCAAGTTAATTAGTCATATACACAGACACACAGATGTACGCCACACTTGCAAAATAATTAGGTGGATAAGCTGTAATTTAATTAGGAGATGATGGGAATGTCTCGAACACGTTTTTATTGAAGCCGGCAGTTCTTAATGAGCAGCTCAAACGAGTTTTATTAACGTGACCAATGCAAATTGAATATAGTAAAAATTCCGGAATGCGCACTCGATCGAAAATTATTCTCATCTCAAGTAAGCAAACAACCGAAAATTTTTATAAAATTAATAATTAGTTCGACTATTCTCTCAACGGGTCTTACATTAAAATTCCATAATACACTGCAATAAATAAAGCCTTCGTATCTCGGCGTCGATCTGCTAACAGAAAAGATAAGTCCATCCCAACTTCATCCCACACACACGTAGAAGCGCACGAGCCGACGAGCGTCCGTAAAAATACACATGCACACGTACAATGATGCGCAATGCACAAGCGAACGATCCACAACTCGCGTGAGCAACCTTTTCTCCACACCAGGTGAGTCTCGAGCCATCCGAGAAAAGTCGGTCGGTTCTGCTCGAGGGGCTGCTCTGCGGAAACTCCCGCATTCCTTTGCCTCGGATACTCGAGAGTCTTTTATGTGTATAATACCAGACCAGATCCACCGGGGCGGCTGTTTGTACACAGAAGTCTCGATTTTTCGGCAAGAATTTTTTTTAACCACGTTTTATCGGTGAATTATTTCTTCATATCTACAATATAGACGTGTACTGCATATGTGTAATGTATACATATCTACCGTTAGACAATTTACTCGATGTATAACGACGTCGTTACACGTATATCTGGTAATTGTGCTGCGCTTACGTAGTTTAATTGCTGTAAAGAGTTCCTGCTCTGTTTAATTAGCGACGTCAGATCCAAGTTTATGCATTGAGAGAAAAAAAGACCAGTGTACTTTCTTGCTTGTGAGTCTGCATATATATATACTCGTAAATCGAGATCGTTCAAATTTCCCGCGTCAACGAAGAAACTGCGAATCAAATGTATAACATTATACGCATTGTACACGCTAAACACCTGGCGCGCTCGGTTATACGCTCGGAAAACTTTCGAGTGCGGTTGCGGCAAAAAAAAAACATCTCTTCGAAAGCGGTGATTCTCGTACAGCACGTTCCTAACGACGACTCACTGCGCGAGCGTTAACGCTTCGCGCCATTAGCGCGTACAACTGTTAATTTAACGAACGATTAATCGATTAATTGCGCACTTTAAAATCACCTGCGAATCTGTGTCGCAACGAGTATTTGCATACTAACTTGCGCATACCGAGGCTCGAATTTCCGCAAACGTCTTCAGCTCGTAAAAGAGACAGCGCGCGTGTCTATCTATATATAGATATATATATATACACATTATACATCTACATAAGATACGACAAAAGAAATCGGGGCCGAAGGGGAAAAGGGACAGAATTGCACCTGTCTTCACAGAGTCAGACCTATTGTTGTGGTAATTGGCTGACGTTCGAGGAAACTTCATTGAGCCGACGAACGAAACGCGCCGCGAATGGAAAAGAATCTCCCGCGAGTTTTCTCTTGAGTGTGTATGTATACATATATATGTGTGTGTCTATAGAAATGTATATGTATATATACACACGCGCGCAAAGTAAATAACGTGCGCTATTGCTTTGCAAGACTGCGAATTTTTTTTTATTCGCCAGATGAAGATCCCGGGGGCCTTCAACCTTACGAGAAAGAGAAAACGAGGACAGGAGTTGGAGAGACGACGATCGTTGGCTTGGGAAAAATTCAACGTGTGATTATTCGCGGATTTATCAATTCGTTATAATTAACACGCTACTTGGTATACATATTTTTCTTATCGGTTTTTCTTCCGAGAAGAAAGAAACGATGATGCTTGCGCTTTCTTGATGTCTAAAATTAGACTTACCCGCGCGCATACACACACACACACACACACACACACACCGCTATTCAACGAAGATAAAAAGAGTTTAATCCCGATGAAAAGGGACGGATTGTTATCGCGTCGCGTCTGTCACTGCGCAATTGCGACTTCGGCACGAGCAATACTTTTAATACTTGCAGAAACGAGGATTACGAAATTTCTGTATCGTTCGGATCACCTCTTAAAGTAATCACTCGAAAAGAAACAGGTATACAAAGCTAAAAAAATATCTCACCTCTTTCACCATTTTCCCCGAGAATAGAGAGCGAGCGAGAGATGAAAAACAAGGTAAATTAAAAAAAAAGAAAAAAAATATCTGTACAACAATTTGAAGTTCGTCGGTGTTTGTAAGATGTCCGTAAAAATCTCTCGCGCAAACACTGTCCACAGCACCTCACTGCACAAACCGAACTGAATTCACCGCAGGACTCGAGCTTCTCTTTCTCTCGAATAAAAAGAGGAGCCAACTCACTCTGGCGCGTCGTCGTCGTGTGCGTTACCATGCGGGGCCCTCGACTCGTTTCGCTTCTCTTTCTCCCTCCCTGGGCCTCATCACCGCGCGCAAGTTTCTCTGTGTGAGTACATACGTGTGTCTGTATATGCGTATGTGTTGTACGTGTGTATTCTTCTTCCTTTTCTCTCCCCTTCCTCTCTCTCTCTCTATATATATATATATATATATATATATACATATATATACCAATGTTCGCCGAGTGAACTGCTCGGCCGTTTGTATTATTCGTTCCGATGTCGTGTGTGCGGCCAAGAGAGCCGGCTTTGTGTGCTTGGGATAGTGTATGCTGATTATATATATATATATATATATATATATATTAATTTTATTTTTCTCTTTCCGAGAATAGATGCTTTCTTTCGAAAAAAAGAAACCCCGCTTTATAGCAAGGGTAAGTAGATTTGGTACGTATGACAGATTTGGAGAAACTCTGTGATTCGTAGATTATCGTGTATTTATCAAACAATGAAGAAAATCGAGGTAAAAGTGTGGCTGTTTAACATTCGATCGCGTGTGCCATTTATATCTATATATATGTGTGTGTGTACAAGACGCCGTGCACTTTCACCATTGCCTTTTGCATCGAAAAGGCTTTTATTATCATTTTCACGGGATCTTATCGTTTTATAATACAGAAGATGCAAATATAGATGAAATTTCATATGAAAGTGTATACAACTTTTCTTTTTAATAAATCTAAACACGCAGACGTTATAGACACATTCGACGCTGATGGATTTCGAAGTTGCTTGTGCTCACGCTCTTTCTCGCGAGAGATGTATATATACTTAATCGTTCGACGCGCGCGCAATTAGTTGAAAACACCATTCTTACGCACAATTTCGTTTAAACACACGCATCTCACCTCAAGTATTACGAAACGACTCTTAAAAACACCGGTCTCTTTCTCTCTCTCTCTCTCTCTCTCTCTCTCTCTCTCTCTCTCTCTCTCTTGCGCTCAGCTCAAGTATATTTTGTGCAAACTACTGTGCACGATTTCACGACCGAACAGAGAGAAGGAGATAGAGACAGACAAGCAGAAAGAGAGGGAGAGAGAGAGGGAGAGAGAAAGAGACGCTTACAAATTTACAATTTCGCCAGAGTCTACATACTCTCGATTCAAATACCTTCACACCGATGCTGAGCGTCGACAGCGACTCCAGATTGCCTTCTCACACCCTCTTTTTCTCACGAAAAAAAAAATATATATATGTATATATTTACACAAACTTTGGCACTGGTAACTGTTAGCCGCACCGCAGCTGATATACAATTTCGTCGACAAAATTCAATACTTTGGACCGATGAAAATGTGTAGCTATATAAGTATATAAAATCTCGAGCAGAGAGAAAGAGTAGCTCTTGACGAATGGAAGGATGTGGGCACACTAACGGTAAAAGTATGCCCGACGGCGAGTAGCCGGGGTTCAAGGACAGCCCCCGGCGCGCCGGCCAGGCCCGAAGGTCCCCGATGCTGCTGCTGCTGCTGCTGTTGCTGCTGCTGCTGCTGCTTCTCCCCCTTCTTTCTCTCACTCTCTTTCTGCCGTCGCTTCTGCGGAGAAGGTTTGCACGCGCGCCTGCATCCGTATAGACAGAGAGAGGTTTTTGGAGATATGGGCGGAGTTTTGACTCCAAGAGGGTTGGCTTCGGGACTTTTGGATGAGGGGATTCCCCCCGACGAGGGGTGCTGGATAAGGTATCAGGTAGAATTTTTTTTCATTTTTCGAATCGTGGGTGAGTCAGGCTGCGTATGGCTTTTGGAGGAAATTGATAGTCTCTGCGAGTCTACGTATACCTATACATGTAAAGTTACAAGAATCTACATAACAAGAATTTCCGATAGTTCTTTTAAAGAGAGGTCTATACTGCAATACTGCGAGAATGTAGAATAAATTTCTTTCGAGATAATACGTCGATTATATCGTTGAGGACGAGTGTAAAAATGATCGAATGAAGAAAATGAGAACGACAAAAAAAATAGTCACTGACGTATACAGCATTTGAGAACTGTCGACTGGAGAGAACGCGTATATAAACCTTACCAGAACCAGAAGCAGCAGGGCGTGTTTCGTAAATCGCGAGAAGATTTAAGTAGCATTTTTTCCTTTCTCTCTCTCTCTCTCTCTCTCTCTCTCTCTTTTCCTCCTTCGCGATTCTCTTCGGTCGTCGCTTGATTTGCATCTCTCTCTCTCTCTCTCTCTTTCTCTCTCTTGCTGTTGCTTCTACTTTTTCCCTTATTTCACTCCGCTTCTTCTTCATTCGCGTCTTTCGTTCGTTTGCTTGCATTGTGTTTAATAGCTCGCGAGTTTATTTATTAAGGGTCTGCCTTCTCTTCAAAGCTGACACGTGAAGTGCAGAGGCGCGACTGCTTATTCATAAACATACAGTTTGGATATTCTGATTTACGCAGATGTTGATAACCGGCTCGCGTGACGAATGAATGCTTTCTTTACAATATAACCATCGCTGTGCACTGGATTATTAGAGAGAACTACGAGACTGATTGTTTGAAGTTACGGTTCGCAGAATAGAATATCGATAAATTACTTATGTATACCTTGAGAGAAGAATATGCATAAAGACTTCGTCGACGTAGAAAAATTTACTTGCTGCGCGACGCAAAATCGTTACATTCGGGGATCGTCCAGTGAATGGCCTCGCAATCAACTCAGCGCGCGAATGCTTTTTTTTTATTCTACAGACGGAACTTTTTTACGACCCGACTCGCTCTTTTTACGACCTTTTATTATTCGCGATAGAGGCTGTTCACTTGCACGAGCATTGTGTGCTATCCCTCGTGACGCTTTCTTGATTGTAATTGCTTTCAAAAAGCTTGTGCTACTTATTACCTTTACGTATACATCGATGGATTTAATTTTAATTTTAAAAAACATTAACGCTCCCGTGCAAGAAAGTTCGAGTGCATAGTTAACGGATAAAGGGACGTTGATTTTTACGAGGGCACTGAATAATTAGAATTTATTGACCGATTATTCCACCGCGAGTTTCGCCGCGAGAGACACGGTTACATTTTTGTTGGCATTAATTAGAGACCGTCTTTTACTGCGCTTTACAGGGATTTTAGTGTCCTATTTGAGAAGCTGCGATAATCGCAAGATTATCGAAAATTTAAAAAATATATATATATTTTTACGGCATGCTTAACATCGCAATAATACCTTAGACTATATACATTTGATGCCTAAGATACTTCGACAATCAGCATAGATCTCTAGTTGAATAGTCGCTAAAACAAAAGTAAGAGAGTCCGCGAAAGAGCTCGTAAAATGTGAGCTCCTCTGCGTGCTGTCAAGAAATAGGCGTAATCTCTCCTAGGATTATCGTGAGAACAGTCGGTTGGCGCATTTGGCACGAGATGGTATATACGTATATATATATATATAGTTCGCAAACTAAGCCCGCGTTTAATGCAACCAGTAAATATCTCGAGCGACTTTTTCTTTTTCTCGTTTTCCCATGATGCGTGTATTTACAATGTGCTCACTTATACATTTGTAAAGGAACATGAAAGTTCGAGTGGTATCAGTTTTATCGTCGTCGGCGGAACAATTTATAAAATTGATGCATTATAAGCGCTGTTGAGTTATGTCATTGATCAAGCGATTATTTGGCTCTAGGACGCGCAAAAAGAAAAATCTAATGACGTTGGTTAGCGGCAAACGAAAACGTTATTTCACTCGGGGAGTCCACAAAGCCCTTGCTCGCTTTTGTTATTGGGAAACGTTGTTTCTAGTGCACATATTTGTTAGTTGGCAAATAGCATGTACGATTTCAAATTTAAAATAAATTATTAACCTATTCATTTGACAAATTGCAGTGAATTAATAATTTCTAGTAATTCTAAATTCTATTTAAGTAAGTAAGTCAGTTAGATAAACACACTAGAAACGACGCTGTTAAATAAACGCAAAGCGCAGCAAGTAGACGAACGAGCGAACCTTGACTTGTCCGTCTCGTGGCGGTGTGATCCGGAACTGCTTGCGCATTTTCTCAGGCTCCCTGTAGCTTTCAAAGAACTTGAACTTGTTGGTGATGTCTGAGTTGTCGATCTGCACATCCTCGGTAGTGTCAGTGCTGCGCACCACATCGTCAGACACTTGCCGGTTCATGAACGCCTAGTAGTTTGTGTGTTCGAACGTTTGTTTTTGTGTTACTTTGTAGGTACATTCTTAACCAAACAATTTGCATTCATAACAAAAGCCATATTTTTTCTTCTTTACTACAATATTTTTGCACTTCTATCGCATGCGTTACTGTCGAGACGATTCACGCTGCTTTCTTTGAGTTGAAAATACAAAAAAAAATATTCTCCCCCCAAAAAGGGAAACTAATCTGAACTGCAGTGCTGACTCATTGTGTCGAAAAAAAAAAATAAATTTTCGTTCAAGTTGTTCTAATTCACCCACGGAGAAGAAGATCGTCTCAACGGTAACATGTGGTGATGCGTAATTCACACGTGGAGCCTCTTAAGCTGTTTTTTTTGCTCGTTTGATATAAGTCGCCGACGGAAGAAAGTACTGTACAGTGTTTACTTACGTCACGCGCTCGCCTGGGCGTCTCTACTGGGGGTTTGGTTTGGCTGTTGGGCGTCACAGGCCTGCCCGTCTTTGCGGCCGTTGCGTCCATTTCCAGAAATAGCGAGCGCGATTTTCGACTGATTCCTGCAAAAGTGTAAAGAGAATCGATTAGCATCAGGTTGTTAAAAAAAACGCTCGTTTTGTGCTTACTCGCGAAACTATAACGATAGAAAACGTAGAACACTTGGCTTTCTTATTACAAATCATCATTACATTTGCCATTTTATTTATTAAACTGTACGTTATTAAGTTGCGCCACATAGTTACACGCATCACTAGTTTAAAGTTACTTTTGAATTTATTATAAATTTTGTTTTATGTTGAGCCAGATCAACAAACAGAAATTTATTTCCACTGCGGGGCTACCATTAAGGTAATGTTTTTGTGCGCAACAATCACTGCATTTACTTATTACTTTTGAGTGACGTTTCAAGTACAATAAAACACTGAAACTACTCAGTCGATAAGTTAGTCTGCCTCTATCGTTGGTAAATACGGGCCATCGACCCTTTTACAGAAAATCAAACGTGATAAACGATAAAAATATATACCAGCAGCGAGAATCTCCTCGTCAGGTTTCTCGGGCTTGGTCTTGCCATTGGTTTCTTGCTCGTCGTCGCTCGTTGCGGCGATCGGTTCACCACGTTCGAAGCGCTCCTTGATCGAGCGCGCGTTCGTCGCGTGCTGGATTTCTTCGGCGGCGTTTATTTTCGTTATCCGCTCGCTGTCGGCTACTGCCTGCTGGTACAGCTCCTTCATTTTTCCCTGCTTGCCCTGTTTGACCCAAAAATACATTAGAAGTGAGTCAGAACTGTGCGTAAGGGTACTGTGCGTGTATGTACATGATTGTATGATTATATGCTTGTAGTCTGCCAGTGCTTGTGCCATTGTTTTTCAGAGACGGGAATAGGGTTTCGCTAGAGTTCAGGGGAATCGTTTTAGGTGTTTGGTTTACTCTGAATTCTTAGTGGCAGTGGAGAGAACTTTGTTTCCAGAAGATGTAGTGTTTCTGAGTGTTCGTTCTTGTCTTGTATTATTAATGTTTCTGTTTGAAGTGCAATATTCGAAAATAAGTACATTCTTAATTAGAGATATAAATTGCTTAATGAGTATTCTGTGTATACTATTAAGTTTTATTGATATTAATATTTCTTTTCTTAGATGTTAACTTTATTCTAGGTTACTTTAGTATACGGCGTTTTATGAAGTGTTCTCTTACTTTATGTGCCTCCGCTTATTATAGCATCATGGGGCATTTGAAATAAGAAGCAAAAAGCGCGAAAGTCATTCATCGGACTTTACCATTTTCACATACTAAGTCGATTTTATACACAAATACATACTACTTAAATCAAAAGTTTACCATTCAATAATGTTTTGATATTTCTCAATAAAACTCCTTTTCCATCGAGGTTAATTTTGAGATAGAAGTGCTTTATGCACAATTAAACAGAAATAATTTTGAAATTATTTGCGGATGTGCATACGCAATTATCCGATCTACCGTCTATTGCAATACAAACAGGTTATGAGATTCCCAGAAAAAGTCATTAGTTAATACAGACAAATGACTATCGTCGCGCTTCACGTCACCGTCAGTCACATTCAGGGAGAGGGAGGACAGCCCTTTTTCCAATTTTTTTCTTACTCTGTCGTCTCTCCTTATATCTTTCTCCGGGATTTCTGGGTCAGACTGCGCTTAGACTCTCGGAATGAGTCAAGAGAAGCTTTTAGAATTCTATTTCCATTATATTACCCGATATGCGTGCCGCGCGTCGTAGGTACAAGACGTAGATTTGTTTTTACTGCCAACCATTCAATGAAGTGTTGAATGGTCGGGGAGTATTACCATCTTTTGCACAATTCAATTCGATTGCCACACTTTTTTTAACGCCTTTGGAAAGGCACACTTAAAATAACCATTATCTCGAGACTAAAACTAATTTTTAAAAGCCCGGAATCTGTTCGCATTGTTCATTAAAATTATTCTTGCAAAAACGAAGAACGGGTTATTAAAAAATTGCATCCGTGGCGAAAGGATGTCAGGAAAAAAAATGCATCGAGTAAAACGTAATCCTCGGATAACCAGCTCAACGAGATTGTCATGAATCTTAAAATAAAGACACAGCGAGGTTAAAATTTATACTCCAGGGAGTTACGCGTGTTTAAATCTAACGGACGGGCTATACTTATGACGATATATACTGTGTAAGGACGTGTCGTAAAAATAAATTGTTGCATATTTCATATTCTTGTATCACTGAATACATACTCGTGGAGAGTGACACTAATGAAAAATCGTAACTACCGCTGAGCTTATCCTTTGCTTACCATGAAGAGTCGTGAGCGAATACCAGCTATCTCTTCCTTGCGAGCCTCGCGTTGTGATTCGCGCCTACCCTGCTGAGACGTCGTCTCCCAACGATTCTTAATGTCGTCCATCTTCGTGAAGCTTATCGGCCGTTCGCGGCCTCCGCGCTTTGCCTTTACGATTGTAGTCTCCGTTTCTAATTCTGAAATAAAAATACAATTCTTTTTAGAATTACAATGATAATACAGCGAGATCGGTATATTATAAACGTGTATAAAAGCAACGAGATCTTTTTCCTTTCCTTTCGCTCCGCGTCCTCTTGTAGCCACTTTGCGATGTGCTTTCTTTTTTCTAACTTTCAATCCTTTCTGAACGCGCAACAAAAATTCAACAAAGTAATAAAAAACGTTTGTTTGCATTTTTTGGTAAATTAAAACGATCGCGCGGTAGGATAATTGAAACCGGCGTGTACTTTCGTCGAAACTCGATAAACAAAGGCGAAAATGCTCGGTAACGTTAGAAGTTAAAAAGACTAATGTTGAAGCGAGCGTAGAATACTAATTAGGAACGTTAGAAGCAGCGAACTTTTAGGAAGTGCGCCTACGAGCAGTACACGTTCGCGTGCCGTTCTCGTGTTACTCGATCTCGGACACCGACACTACTGCTGACACGGGAGAAAGTCTACGGATAGCTAACTACTCGGTACAAACAAAAGGAGTTTGGGGCTGCCTATCGGACACGTTTTGCGGAAAGTGTGCGATACGGTGTGAAAAGAGACGGAAAAAATCGATTGAAAGCATTGCGCAAATGGATATAATCGAATCGATACTAACGATCAGTGCGGAGGTGAATTGTCTACGGTGTGGGTGTAAATAGTATGATTATCATAGTTTTGGAAATTTGCACGTATACGTTTTTAAATCTCTGTTGGTATTATTCTCTCCATCGGCAGTTAAAAGTTTTATTTTGTAATAAACAGATTGCTATCGCAACCACTTCGCATTTCTAGAAGAGAATGAATCGTTTCTCTCTCAATATACACCTTTATTATTGTAATCGCTACTTTTATCTTATCCGGACGTTTCGAAACAATTATGAAATATATCTGAGATACTCGAATCTTCTGTTAATATTTATTTTCATTTGAATTTATTCTCCTAATTTTAAATAGTATATATTCATAATGTGTAAGTGACAGGTTGGCGCGACTTCGAAAATAATGAATATTCATTGTTTAAATAAGTGAAAATAATTATAAATGTGAAAGTGGGTATTAATAACCAAGAGTAGTTCAAGTATACATGCTACATCAATGTGTGCTTTTTAGTTTGAAAATACTGTAAATATTTCGATCAAGTACTTTATCTTTTAGTGGGACACAATCGCGATTGCTCTTTTCCTCTGGATATATTTCAGAGTCATAATTGATTTTCGAAAATAGTTAAACATATCATCATTCACTTATGATAAACTTCTGCAATTTGTTATGGACCGTACAATAATTAATAATTCATTCCTATTTAAGTGACAAAATTAAATCAACTGTTTAAAAAACAAAATATCAAAAGATTTAAAACATCTTGCATAATTAATTATACGTTACAGCGAATAGTAAAAAGTGAATATGTCAATACATTTTACAATCTTAATAATGAACTATTAATTAATTCAAAAGTGAAAATAGTTTCACTATGAAAAGTAGTCGATTTTCGTTTACTTCTATACTTCAAATTTAGAGAGTTATTATACAATTATCTTCGTTAGTGCTTGCAATGATACTTTAATTTATATTTCGCTACTAAAGTCTTTTAATGTATTGATTGTGTAATCTCACCTTCCGTTTCCTCTTCTTCATCTTCCTCCTCGCTCTCGCTAGACTCTTCGTAAGGGATTCCGTTGAGCGACTCGTCTGCCACGCCAATATCCATTCCTTTCGCTTGGAATCTAAAATAATTTTTTTTTTTTTAATAATATTGTCAAATCGAATAAAAACCTGTCCGCATATAGGCCGTATATAAAATTAAAGTAATTCATACTTGGCTAATTTGCTGAGTATACTGGGTGACCTTTTGACCGCGACTTGGGATGGCGATCGCTCGATGTCATTCGTCGTTTCATTGGCCTTTTCGAAGACCTGGAAACGCGACTTGACGTTCAGAGAGGACAGTTCTTCCAATCCAAGATCCGGTTTGTCCGATGCTAGAAATCAACGTAATTATTCACGGTTTGCTCCTTACCAAATCGAGTTATTTTAGTCGATGCTCAAAATTTTAGTTGCTCATGTGCATTGCTGCTGTTATTTTATTATTTTCGCACTGAAAGAAATTTCATCATTCGGGCTAAACCTCGTTCCTTAAAAATTCCTTGCTTTATTATTCGTTTAAATCGTTTTAGTACAACTATACCGAAAGACATTTTTCTAAAGAGTGACGTGGAATGATTTCATAATATATTCATAAAAAAGTCACTACATAATCGTTATAAGTCGAAAAGTACACAAATTGAAAAGCCAAACATTGTTAAACGGAGACAACAAAAAAAAAACACAATTCACACCGAACGGTTAGTTATGGTTAAACATACCCTCGAAATAAACATTATTAATTTGAAATTGATTATTCGTATAAGTAACGTAAGACCGCGTAAATTACATCGAGTGAGTAACATGAAAATTAGAGCGAGTTACTTGACCTATCATTTGTATCAAAATTGTTAAAAAAAAATTCTGATTAATCAATATTCTCAAGTAACTCGTTGGTTAAGAAAGTTGAACAGAGAAAAAAGTATAACGAAGAGAAGAAGAAAAAACAACAACAAGTAGTTAACGAAAAATTAAAAACTCTGCACAATCCACTCGAGGATTTACCTCTGACTACATCGGGTGGCAATTCTTTTGGCTCGTTCTCGCGTATGATCATTTCTGGCTTTCGGGGTCGAACTACAATGGATTCACAAGTTTCAGTACGTGAATTACGGAGAAATTATTTTTATTTCGCGTCACTTGATCTGCGTCACAAGCTTTATTGGCCAAAATAAGAGAGCGTGACAAAATTGTTCCATAATCCTGTTATTTTTAGGTGAAAATTGCGTCTATGCCAAAACTTAACTTTTATAGCCTATCAAAGCTTCCATCCTTATACTAATAACACGAAACGCAAGGTCCACTGTTAGATCCTAAAAATAATCATTGTCTAAATATTTTCACCCCCGATAGATATACACTCGTGATTTATCCTTGACTTTCGCATTTCCACGTAAATGCTTTTCTCAAAAGCTGTTTTCCTCACACCTACGCGCACTGTGAATCAGCGTCTCAATGTCACGGCTATACGTAATTTACGTATACATCGGATAGGGGATTGGCAAACGTCGAGGAAAAAAATTCTCATAGATACACATTATATGGAATACCGGAGTCTATCTCGAGTATGGACGACGCAGTACTTTCGTATGATTTTATGAAAGCTTCGCGATATGAAAGCTCCTGCGCGTTTATAGCCGCGTCCGACGGTCGAACGGGCGGATGTCTTCAAATAGAATACTGAAATAAATTCTGAGCTTCAAATAAATGAGATCGGTAAAGAGAGTAAAAAAAGTGCCGGATTTTATTGACTTGTTTACGGTCAACAGCTTACTAATGGAACAGGAAATCTAGTAGCAACGGTATAAGATCGCGATAGAACCGATCACTCAAAGCTTTACAGGAGTTGAATACCAACGTATTGAGATGCCTATACCAAATGTTCGTCAACGAGCGATGACATAATGGACCTCACTTGTTTAAAGAGACAAAAATAAGAAAGTTATCGAATCTCCGGAGTGGACACAGTGGTTAGACTGTTTGATGTTTTTATTATCAATTAAAGTCGAGATAAAATAAAGATATGTGTGACACATTCGTCATGTGAGTAATTGAAATTCTTTGAGTCACGCATTCTTGAAGGAAACGAAAAATATATTCAGTCACCTTATTTTTTTACACTTGATAAATTTCATACTCAGTCATCCGAGTTAAAATAGTTGTTCAGTGATAGAGATAGAGAGAAAGAGGAAATTAATTTTCCGCGCAAAACGAAGGACTACTCACTGGGCTGATCGGTCTCCTCGACGGGTTTGGGTAGAAAGAGCTCCTTGAAGTGGGGTTTGCAGTAGAGGGTGGCCTCGTGACTCTCGTAATTGTCGACGTTGAGCTGCTTGCCGCACTGAACGCAGCGGAAGCAGTTCTTGTGCCAGACCAGGCCCTCGGCCTTCGTCTGCTCCATTTGGAAGACGACCTTGCCGCAGCTGCGGCAGTTTGGATTCGCGTCGCCATTCTGGGCGACCTGCAAGTACAAATAAGTGTTGTTAGTTATGTATGTGTATTGTTCTTTGATTCTTTGAAGAGAGAGAGAGAGAGAGAGAGAGAGAGAGAGAGAGAGAGAGAGCTTTTTAATCGTTTCCATTAAAATGCTTGAGAAGTACAATTTAAAGAGGCAAGACACCTTTAAAATAAAGATATGCAAAAGGACTTGAATTTTTTTTTAATACAATGAAGTTATGATTTATACTAGCTTGGATAATAGGAGATAGTTTTACCTCCAAATTAAAAGGTTTATTATTTCTAAAAGTCAATCGAGTGATAGATTAAATTTAAAATACCAATTACTTCCTTAACTGTTAACTGATACTCTTTACCGCTAGTAAGGTAGTAATTTGAAATCGAATGATAAGAGAAGATACAAAACTGAAAATCTAGTTTCGACCCAATTAATCAAAATAATTTATTCATTTTATAATGTCAGATTTTTTGTGCCCTTTCAATAATAAAATCCTTGGGCAATATAGAGTGAATCACTATGATTATTACTATCAAGTTTGAACTCAATCTATCCATCGGTTCTTTTCAGATCTTACGGAATCGGTACTTGCATTTAAAAAGTCTTTTTTATTACATTGGGAAAATTTAAAACAAACTTCGGAATTTCGGAAGTGCGATTTCCAATCAGAGTACGAAAGGCAAATAATTTCAGAGTAATTAAAATTTTTGTATAAATCAATTAAGTAACTAATTAAAGTAAAAAGGTTTGAAAATACTTGAAATTACGAAGCTGAAGTATACAGCAATCGTAAATATAATATCATAAACACTCATCTGAGTAGTTTGCGTTGGTATGTAAGTGGTTCATAAAGGGTCAAATATATGCATTGACCAAATAATAAATAATGAATAATAAATATCTGTGTTTAGTGCATAATAATGTTTTTTTGTTATATTTAAAGGTGTCTTGTCTTCTTAAGGTGTTAAAAGATTTGCATCTTTATCTCATGAACTACAACACGTCGAATTATTATCTGTCACAGCCTTCTTTTTATTTGCTTTTCTTTTATTTCCAAGTTTACCGGGTATACATAGCAATCTTTTTTTCCAGAGTAGAAAAGATAATTTAGTTTGAATAAAAAAGAATTGGCAACAGTTTCACCTTATCCATTGTACGGTGTCCTTTTTTTAAATTCATCGGGTACATTCAAGGATAAAGAAGGACGTATTCGCGAATAGTCGCCAAGAACTGTTGTTTTTTTGTAACTTTTATTCGTCGAATTACAAGAGGCTGGCAAATTGCCGACGATGTAACTATCTAGTATATTTCGAGTAGCACAGATAGAATTGGTAACTAAGTATAATTTACATTAAAAGTAGGTGTTTTAGGCTTATTTTGAAGCTACGCCGATGTTACCTATCCTTTTTGCTTGGAGTAAAAAAATTTAGTTTTTTGTTGAATAAAATAGTTAAAATTTAATACAAAACTATCGGTATTGAGACGCGGTACGTGCTTTAGGTTTATTTTTCATCGTTGTTTCACACGAGAACGAAGCATAAGTTACACAGGCAAACTAGCTGAAATTGAATGTAGAGTAGAAAATAAGTTTGTCAAGCCAATATCGAGGTATAGTCGATTGTTTCCAGAACTAAATGTTTAAACATCAAAGCGAGTCGTTGTAACTTTAAAATCGATCATTACTACTCCATTCCGCTTTGCGAAAGCCACACGCTATAGATCATAGTCCGTGCAGTAATTGATTCCCGTTTCAGAGCTCGACGTTTCCGAGAATGGATGAGATAACTTTTTCAATCGAATGGCCTACATGTAATTTCGCGACAGGGCAAATTACAGAGCAGCCGCTCAGCGTATTGTATATAGCGGGCACGTGTTTTCAATTGAAAGCCAACGACGAGCACAGGACATAGACGAGTGACCCCAAAAGCAAATCCACATATGCACACGCAGAGTGAGTTGTATAATTGCTTACGGCACGTCGTACAACCGAACACAAATTACACTCGCGGAGAAAGTTCAACCGCGTATAATGCACATGTGTACACACACACACGCACACATATATGTATATAATGTATACATGTGCATATATGCACGCATAAGTATCTCTCGGAAGACACATCGACACCTCTCGACGACGATCGTCTCGTGAAAAATCCCAAACAACCAACGGGAAAAGCCTCTCTCTCTCTCTCTCTCTCTCGTTAGAGAACCTCCCCTGGCCATTGATTATAAATTTATTAAAGATTCTCGACGAGCGGAAACCAGTTTGGAGAAACGGGATCGACGTCGCGCGAATTGTCGCCATATCCTCGCAACGGTATATAATACGCAGGAGATCGTGACCGATAAATCGATGAAGGAGTAGAGCTACTTTTTTTTTTCTTTCTCTCTCTATCTGCGTGCTTTGTACATTTTCAGGACGATTCCGAGAACGCGAGACAGCTCGAAGATTTATGAACGACATTCGACGGCAGCGCACGATTGTCGTCGTTTTAATATTTGAAAATGAGCTTTCATTTTTTATTCCGCTCTCGAAATGTCGATTGGTTGAATAAATCGTGGGATTAATCAGAAGTAGCCATAAAAGTATGTAACTGTATTGAAATTTTTAAATATACCTAAACGATGTTGTAAATGTACCGTACGAGCTTGATTGTCGCTTTGACGTCATTATCGATATTATTACACAAAACTGGATGCTATTCTCTCATCCCTACGAAAAAGTATCATATCCAACACTGTACGTATATTGTTTGGACAAAACAAGTTTATAAACTCTTTTCGTCGGCAAATTTCATTCGATACGCTGTCGGTAAACACGTATACACATACATAATGTACATACACGTACGCGTAGCTGCGTAAATGGTAATTTTCACGTTAAACTTTTTTTTACCCCCCATTGAGGAACGACGTTACTCTTAACGGGCTTCCGTGTACTTTACGAGTTTCCGGGCGGACGAAAAACCGCGAGTGATAAATTAGCGACGGCCGAGAATCGAAATTTATGAGCCGACGTCGTCGCCTATATTTCTTATACTGGTAAATCGTGATGCGTCGTGAATGACGACACGTTTTTTCCGATAACTGTGCTGCGGTGCGTAAAAGATAAATTTTTTTTTTCTTATCTGTGATTTCTTTCATTGTTTGTACTCACGGAGTTGAGTTGTTGCTGTACTTTGCTGGCGTCGACCGAACGCACGTGTAGCACTGCGCCAGACTTCTTGCTGAGGGCGTCAAATTTGTTGAAGCTCGATTTCTGAAACGAGAGACGAGACTGATGATGTGTTTTGTTGTTTTTTTTCTTCGTTGGGAGTGCGACGTAAACAATTGATTTTGACAGTTGACAATTGTGCTTGTGTATATGTTCTTTTTTTTTTTAGTTTTTTCTTGATTTTCTTGGTCATTTTTTCTCGTGCAGCGTGAAACACACGTGCAGTCAGTGACTGTGTAGATTTTTTGAAAGATTTTTTGAAATCGAATAGTACCTTGAACTCTGTAGAAAATCGTGATTCGTGTACAATGTATTCATTCTCTTATAATTGATACTTACGATAAACGTTCTTTTCGAATCGATTATCGCAATGTAGAGCAAAAATATGTAATTTTGAATGATCTTTGAAAATGAATAACAATTTACTGTGTGATTACACGCATTTATGTCGAAGGACAGGTAACAATGAAAAATTAGTCGAAAAATATGATCGTAAAACTGCGTTAATCATAAAACAAAGTAAATATATATGAATGAGCAAATAAAATTTTATGTATTATATACTTTTTTTTATAAAACTCACGAATACATAGCGTCGTTACCAAAACTTACAAACACCTATACCCTAAAAACTGCAACAATAACAGCAGCAGCAGCAGCAGCAACAACAAGCATAAGCACAGTAAAAAAAACCCAAGTAGCAATAGAAGCCAAGCTAGTGTAAACATAGTCGCGAATATATCGTAAATCAAGCTGCTCGGAATGCCCATAAAAGTCCAAGCTACATATATACATGCGCAAGCAGTGCGAGCGTATATTATATACAACAGCAAAAAACAAATGTGGCTATGTGTTAACGTCGGAATTCGTTCGATCCTCGTGATTACAAAGCGTATAATGTATATAGACTTTATCAACAGGGGAATATCGTCTTTTGCAGCTGTGCGTTTGATTTTCACACACACACACATATATATATATGCAGAAAAACGAATATCCTACACCTGCGTGAATTTTCTTTGTCCGTTCGTTGTTGCGAGAGCGTTTTTATAAATTTATAATACAGTTTGGTATACGTGTGTGAATAAGCGAACCGTTAAATTGTAATTTATAGTGGCTTCGATATTTGGATTCGAGCGAATTTTCGATTTGCAACTAATATATGTGTATATATTAGACGTATATCCTTATAAAGTGTGATAATGAAAAAGAGAGTCATTAAAAATTCCGTAGGTTCATATACATTCATGAGTTATAAGTATACGAGATAGTGATATGTGCTTTGAAAAATTTGGCAAATAACGTGAGCGCGCGTATGAAATTCATTTAAATGGCTAATGCAGTACTGGCCGGTCGTCGTGTGTTATCTATTATAGACACTACATATAATGCATTGATAATACTGCATCTCATTTATACGACTGCACTTAAGTAGAAACGCTTTCTCGATAAGATAGTAGCAAATCGTTAATTTCGAAAAAAATGTTCTCCTTCTATCCATTACAATTTTCAATTAAGAAAAGAAAACGATATTTTATACACAAATGTACATATAAACGTCAACGAACGAACAAAAGCTCCCAACCATTCGAAAAAGCTCTCGTAGCTTTCGCTTACCTCAAATATGGAGCCTCGTGGCCTTAGGCCGATTCCGATGCTGCCGCGCGAATGTCGCCTAAGCGGCGAGTCTGCCGATGCTTCGCCGTTATCGGCGCGCCGTAAATTCGCCAGGTTACAGTACGAGGCTCGCTACGCATACGGTTTGGTTTTTTTTTCGATTCATACGGTAAGTTAGCTGTTTCTATTTTTTTCGATCGAGAGGAATCGACAGACGCTCGGGTCGATTTTTTTTTTCGAGCAACGTATTTCACCAAAGTGAGTGATAACATTTTTTTTTTAACGTAAACAACGCACTCGAAAAAATAAATCGACATCTCACGCATCCATTGGAAAGCTCGCACATGGGAACCGATTCGCGGATTCGTATTACGAGTAGAGACCCTTGATTTTTCAGGAAGAGGAAATAAGAGAAAATTCAACGGAGGAGACAAGAATGAGCACAGCGAAGCGAATAAGTTCGCGAGACTACACGAGTTGCGGTGTAAACTGCGGAAAACGAGCCCGCGTAACTCGATGCTCGGCGGTCGCTCGACTTTTCTCTTTCTCTCGTGTTTACGCGCTTTGCAGATTACAGCCTTTTTATTCAAGTTCCATCGCTTTCTAATGTACTCGATATGTGAGCTTTCTCGGGTTGAACGTAATTATCAGCGTAGTTCGCGATGCTTTGAAAATGAAACATAAGATTTGTTTTCCCACAGATGCAATCCGATGATGTCAGAGTATATGAAAATAATAGAACCTGCGATTCTTTCATAGTTTTGACATCGCTTGAATTTATCTATCGTCGATCTCTTACTCTATAAACACCGAGTCTATTGTTTGTTTTTTTATACTTCTTTAATAATTTACAGACCTTGGAATACAATGATCCAACGTTGACGTTATAATTAAGCGATTAATATGAAAATGCACGAAAGAAAAATGAGGTCGTTACTCGACAGGTTCTTGAAACGACGATGTATAAGACAGCCGAAAAATGCAGCCGTAAATCCGTAAGTCAAAAACCTATATTCAACGCTTCTCTCGACACGTTCCATTACCTCATCTCCAATTTCGCGCGCAATAGACAGATGATAAAAAAATAACAACAGCAACAACAACAACAACAACAACAACAACGCGCAATCCCAAGTGAAAGTCTTTTCGCGAATCTCCGCAATTATCGCACGGCGCATTGTTATTAAGGGCTGCACCGAGAAGACGTAGTCGGTGAAATACGACTTCGTGCATTCGCGTTTTACTATCGACCAGGTGTTATAATTTTCGTTTGTTTTTTCAGAGCCGTGTAAAATTTATCGATATCGCCATCGTTTCACTCTCTCTCTCTCTCTCTCTCTCTCTCTTTGGTGTTTCGAAATAGAAGCTTTCTTTGCATATAACAGAGTGTACGTGGTAGTTCCACATATGCGTTAAATCAAAATAATGAAATAAAAAAATGAGTATGCAGAAAGTAGCGAACGACGTCGCCCACGCACTCATGTACAGTCATACGCATAGAGAACATGTAGCAAAAGATAAAAGCATTTTCGGGTTTGGAATGAATACTTACTAGAGCTTTGACGTTAACGGTGGCGAAAACGACGTCGCGACCGCTGAAGTACTTGCCATTACGATCCTGTTCGCAGAGTCTTAGGTCTCCCGTCGACTTTGCTCTCTATTACGTTTATTTTTTTGTTTTGTTTTTTTGCAGTATATTTGGTTAGTCGTCCCCAAACAGTCAGCCGGCATAATCAGATGAGCGAATGTTAGTGTTGTTAAAGAGTTAAGTTATTCTTATCATTCTTTTTTAGAAATTTTGCATATTCTACCTATGTATGCATTAAGCTAAGTCTAACTGAATTTAAGCGAATAGTCGTACTTCTGGTCAGTTTAAAGAGGTACAGTACGAATTTTATTAGAATTAATTACTGCTACTATATATTATATATATTATATTAAATAGAATATTATTGTCTATATATGGGAGATAAGTTTGTATATTATATACGGATGATTCTCTGACAGAATGGTCGGTTATAATTTTTTTACTTCAATTATTTTTAACTGTTGTAAAAACATTTTTTGTATTTTATGCCTATTTTAAACAAAAAAACCGAAATTATCCCATATTACGGTTGAAACCTATATAATATTAACTTGAATAAACCTAGCCTCACTAAAATTTACTGAAAAGCAGCGTGCATTATTGGAAAAGTAATTATCGTAGTTTCAAGATATTTGAGAATTTAGGTTTCTTGTTAAAATAGAAAATCGCAAAAGAAAATCAAATTTGTATTGAATTTAATATTTTTACCTGAATTAAAAAAAGTATAATAAATTGCCCTACTTGCACTTATTAATATAATTTTGCATTATAGTGAGATAAAGAAAAATCTATGCAAATATTGTTGAATTCCACATGAGAAATAATTTATCAACAATCTGGACGAACAAGTACTTATTAAAGTCGACGCTGTCTGTTTAAATTATTATGACATAAAATCCCTTTATAGTATACTGACTGAATTGACTTGAAAAATCAAAGTCAATAAAGTTTGATTTTTCTGTAATTTAATTTTAGAAAGTAACGTAGATTTGAAAATACCTTGAAGCTCCGATAGTTACTTTCCCAATAATGTTGTTATGTATCACAGTCAAAGTCTCGATTATACGTGTAAAATAAGCATTTTAATTATTTCATTTTAATAATAAGATAATTTGACCGATAAATTTATTTCTAGCTAGAAAAAAGGAAAGACTCACAAGTTGCGACTAATATATGAATAGTTTTGTAATCGATAAAAGAATCAGCTTGAATTATTTCATGCTCTTACAATTATCAAATCTTTTCAAAATTTGATCTTTATATTTTATTAGAAAATTTATCCGACCTTGAAAGTATTTTATTTAAAAAGTTTAACAAATGTTACAAAAAAAAACTTCGTGTGTTTTTAATGAAAAATGATTCTCTAAGGAGCTACGAATGATTGAAAAGAGGCATAAAATACAAAAAAATACTGTAAACGCTAAATAAATTTAGGAAGGTAGATAATAACAAATAACAGTTTAAAATAATGAAGATGAAAGAAAAAATATCGACTGGTCGGTCTGTCGGAGAAGCGATATCTAACTGATCCAGAGTAAATAAAGTATTAGTGGTAGGTAGCGCGGTAGAAATATGAAAAGAATTAATCCCTGAGCTACTGGGCGCAGAAAATGATATAAAGACTGACCTCCTGGAATCTGTTGGTGTCCGCGGCTCCAAGAGTCGTTCGTTCGCCTTCGTTCATGTTCGAGACGTCCCCGAAGCTACGGCACTGTTAGTCATACATAAAAATAGGAAAATAATGAAACAAACATTTCACACAAGCACGTGCTTTATAAGATCTTGTATCTCTTTCGCTCCTTCTCTCACTTCTATTATCAAGAGAATAAACGACGATCTTCTTTACTCTTTCTTTCTTCATTATAGTCTAGAGTGACAGATATATATCTTACCAGTTGTTTGATGGAGACACCAGTGGCGATGACCTCCTTGTTCGGCTTCCCCGGCTCTACGCGACTCGTCTCCGAGACGTAAGTTCGTGTCTATACATGCAAAGATGTTACAAAAGATTGGATTAACAACAGCGAAAATACATGCTGATTAGATGTGTGAGTATATGTGTGTACGTGGTGTATCCGATGTACATTTTAAACGAAACACTTGAATGTTTCCTTTTTCATTTTATTTTTAATTCATTAATAAACCTCGTTGAGTACACGACGATGATGAAGAGAAATGAAAATAAAAGGATGATTAATCAAAGAGCAAGAACAAACAAAAAAGGTCACAATAACGAGTATACATATACGCGAATAATAAGAGTAAGAAAACAAAAAGCGCATAGAACAAATAAGTAACGCAAGCGCGACCTAGAGTGAGACAGCACTTACCAGTGACTTGACGTTGACGTTCGACAGATCGTCCTCGCCGGAGATTTCGATCATCTCCGCGGACTGCCGCCTCGAGCCCGTGTGCATGCTCTCCTTCGTCTCTTTCGACTTTATTTTCTTCTTCTATACAGGCGACACATATGGTGAACAATCAAGCCGAGCGCAGCAACATGCCTCTCGAGCGTATAAAACTATACACCTTCGTGTACCAGTTCGAGAAATTCTCCATCTTTTTTTTTCTTTCATTTTCATTTATCATACTTTACGATTTTTCGCACTGGTACACGACGTGCTATACACTTGAAATAAAGTAATCAAAGCTCGCTTTGTCGAGTATGAGCAAAAAAAAAAGAAGCCAGAGAAAAAAAAAGTATAACAGTATGCAGCGCAGCCAATGATTTCAGGCAAGCGGATAGCTCGCGAAAAAAATGACAAAAATAAAAAATAAAAAATAATAAAAAAGCAAAGAGAAATGAAAAACTGATTTGTGCGTATATATATGCTCACCACGGAGATGTTCTCTTTTTCGAGCTCGCTCTTCTTGCTTTTCTTAGTTTTCTTGGTTTTCGTGTGATTCGACGAAGCATCGCTGCCCACGCCACCCTCGATCTTCTTCTTCTTCTTCGTCGTTGTGCTGACGATCGACGAAGTCGTTATTATTTCCTCGCGACTCTCGCTCTGTTCGGGATCACAAGAGAAAATATAGAGTTAAAAGTTTTTAATCAACCAAAAAGATAAGACGTTATATCGATCTGTAATCGCGTTTGCTGTACACGGTTTCTCATGGTATACATATACATACATATATATATGCGGTGAAGGACTACGCAAGATAGATAAAAAAAAAAAGAAAAACAGTGCTGGGTTTGTGGAATAAAACGTTTTCGCCATTGTTAGTCGGCGCTGCGTACTTGGTGATTAAAAGCCCGATATTTTTCCGGAGATTTATTACGCGGACAAAAGAATAAGTGGCCGGTGCGAAAAAAAACTGCGGGGTACACGTACAAGTTGTATATCTATTACTTTCGCTCAAAGTGTCTGTTATTACTGGGGATATACATGTACTACATGGACTTTGGAAAAATATTCGCTTGTACCGATTTGCGCACGATTGTAGGGTGAAAAGTGGAGTAAGTTTTTTTTTGCTCGCTAGCATCGATGGAAAAATTATGGAATCGAGGCTTTGAATTATTCAGTTCGTTCGAAGAATCCAAACGAGAAGAAATAAGCAATCATCCTCTTAAACAAACTCCCTAGTTTATATACATACATATATAAAACCAGAGTCGTGAAAATTAATATCCTAATCAAGAAAAGAGTCTTTCTCTCTCCTCGTATAGCCATTAAAATTCTCTTCGCTCGTCTCGCCAAAGTTACACACACACACACATATACACACTTACGATATACAGTATATACTTCGCTTTAGCGGCGCAAACAATAAAATCAAATTCAAGCCGGAGTTCTATTATCCGTTTGCTGGCCACTTATTGTGCGTTACGGCCAGTCGATCAGCGAACCGGCTATCAATTCAGTGGAGAAGAGTGTGCAGTTCTCTTGTGAAGAGAAAGAGGGAGTGAGAGAGAGAGAGAGAGAGAGAGAGAGAACGGCTACATCCTCCTTTCTTCGCGCCGAGTAGAAGCTAGAATCATTCGCGTGATGTTATGTGTATAGCGGTGTATGCGGATTTTACTGTTGTCTATTACGAGCTGATTGAGATTCTGGTTCTCATTTTTTCTTTATTACACTTGAATTTTCGAGTTGCTGAACATTTTCCGAGAATGGATTTTTCATACGGGATATACTGAGAAGCAATGATAAAAATGAATTCTTCAAATATTATGCTGTAGGTACAGCGATATAATAATGTTGAGGTTTTTTTTTTCATTTCTATATATATCTGATTACCGTATAGGATTGCGAATAATAAGATTCTCGAGATAAAAAAAAAAAAAAATTCGAAATTTCTTTCCTCTCAACGATGTATATATAAGCTCATTACGAATGTTTGCTCACACGCAGAGACGTCAAAGCTGCTAAACGCGAAGCTTAAAGAAGAGAAGACAACTACAAAACCACTCGAGCTTCGATTGAAGTGACACTCGTTGTTGTTATTTTTTTTCAAAAGAACCCCGCACCGGTTCAAGACACAAAGAAAAACCGCATCTGCTGCATGACTCTCAGACACTTCGTTCTGCGGACACTTGACCCGCAAAACGCGAAGCCATTCTTGATAATGTGCCGTAGACGTTCTATACGCGTATGCATTCGCCTTTTGTTTGCGTATATAAACAGCGATTTGTTGAAGACGTCCGCAATTACGTTATCGGATATATGTGATTGCAACGTAAACACCGACCAACTGTATATAATATAAAATGTATTTTTAGGTATATACGAAATCTCGAGGGGAGATAGCAATTAGTATTGATTATTGCTCGTTTGAGAAATAAGAAAAAACGCAATGTACAAGATTCGAATAATTCGGAAAAATCAAGAGAGAGAAATATAAAATGAAATAAGTAAAGACACAGCGTACACATACAACCACGTGCGTTGGATCGCCCGGTCGCCCCATTATTTCATTCTCCGATCCATTACCCACACATGCTCGCTCTAACGTACACATATATAAATCGAAGAGCGAAACACACGCTGCTCTCCTCTCCGAGTCAACGACACCGGCCTGCTCTTGCCGCGTCTGGGCAACGAGGTCGACGAAAGCCGAACACGCTATATAACGTATATATATATATTTATACGTAAGAGGTGTGTGGTGGCGGTGGCGGCGGCGACTGGACTCGAGAGGAGAGAGTATTGTACGAGAAAGAGAGAGAGAGAGAGAGAGAGAGAGAGAGAGAGAGAGAGAGAGAGAGAGAACTGGAGGTGAGCAGGCTGTGTGTATATATATACGCTATATATGTCCCGGGACAAAGGGAAGAGTCGAGAGAGGCACGTGTAATTGCCGAAAAGGTGCGAGAGGTGGAGCGAAGGATCGACTTGGACGATAAGAATACTTTTATTTTTTTTCTTTTTTTTTTCGTTTCCTTGACGCAAAGTATACTGCTTTTTTCGAGAGAGGATTAGGAGGAGGATTTCCAAGTGAATTTCTACTCGAACCGATTGTTATGCTAAAGGATGGATGTTTCGATTTGAAATCGAGGGAGGGTCTCTGAGGATGTTGCGCAAGAGGAAAGCTATAGATATATCGGTAATTGCTAAGGTACACATTGTGTATGGCAGTAAGTGCTTAGCAAGTGCAGTGATTAACCGTTCGGTTATTGTAAGAGATGAACGGAGAAATAATTGCGGAAAGAGTGCGGACCATTTGGCTAATTGGTACATTGGCTTCAGCGTTGAAGACACTATTTCGCAATGATTTACTTATATTACCGCTACCTAAGCGAGAAATAACATCCAATTCGAAAAACGCGTTATAATAAGGAATAGGAATAAGAAAAAAATAGCTAAAAAAAAAAATAAAAGAAGCTACGCGGTAAATACTATACGTATTTCCTTCCTATAGTTCTTATAGAATAATTTCACGGTCCGATTCGACTGGTTACCGTAACCGTTAATATATATACTTCATCGTAGATATCTATATATCTATACTCGTGCGCGTACGAGTTGCCGACCCCCGAATATATAGCATATACGAAATGGTTTAGGATAAAAGAACAGATATCTACGTACCCTCGATCCGAATTTTCAGCCACGAATTTCATTACAAGGTACCAACGGCACAATAACAGCATCACATGCACTCCACACACACTTACTCTCTCCCATAGGAGGAAAAGGTTGAACGTGTAAACGAGTTCAACGGACCCGGAGAGCGCGGAGAGAGTCAAGCTCCTCGTACCTACACACTCACACGCACACACTCAACTGCATTACGACTTGGTATTAACGTAGCTCTGCATAATCCACAGCTGCACAGCGGAACGACACAGTGTATGTATATATGTAAGTATATGTGTGTATAGGTTCACCGAATAAGAGAAAGAAAGAGAGAGAAAGAGAAGCACGTGATATGCACCGCCGGTGAATTCGAAGATCGTTCTGGATAACGACTCGTATACTTCTTCTCTTCCGGTTCCTTCCTTGCAAAGCCACCTCTGTCTGTGTGTAATATGCGTGTGAGGTGTAGCGACTACTAACGTCGTCGGCCTTGAGGCGATTAAATGGGCTGGTATATAACGTAGCAGCGGCGGCAGCAGCACGAAAGGGAAGCGGCTGCGGCTGTTGCTTCCACAGAGTAGTCTTCGCTCCTCTCGCGGGAAACCCGTTCGCGATCCTGTGATGTGGAGGAGGAGGAGGTAATGGTGGAGAGGAGGAGTTAGGTAACGTAGCGAGAGGTTCGAGTACCACCTGCCTTTTCAATTGAAAGCTTTTCTATTTCTCTCTCTCTCTCTCTCTCTCTTGCACACACTCTTTCTCGTGCTCTGATAGTTTTCTTTGAGATTCATTTTACAAAAAATTTTCCAACGCGTTGATTGAATGGAAATATTTTTATTCTCGGAAGTAACAATTGAATTCAATTTTTTTCCCAATCCTGATTGTACATTCAATTCTGTACACACAATGCGCGTTAAGTTTTGAAAATTCTACGATTATAATGGTCAATTGGTTGGTGAACGTCTCTATTCGAGAATAGTACTGATTTCCAATGGTAACAACGATAGATTAAATTTACAACTTCCTACATAGTTATAACTAAAAAGCCGGGCGCGTTTCTACATGAAAAAAAGCGATTGTATATAGTTGTAAAACTGGCGCTTAGTACTCTGAAAGTGTTGTCAGTTGGGTTAAATAATCGATTGACCGCTTTGATCTAATAAATGTTTTAATTACTTCCGTGTGTTTTGCAGATAAAATTAGGTCAGTTAGATATTAATTAGTCGCATTGAACGATTTTTTATTAATTAATCGAATAAAAATTTGAGTTGGGTAATGGGACCCATGATAAGTACTTCACTGGGCCTGACACGTGCTTACGGGATAGGTCACTTCCGCGGGACTCGACGTTCAGATTGGTTGGAAGAGTTGTTGAGACCGTATAGAAGAAAGAAAGAGAGAGAAAGGAATGGACTAGTAGTGGAGAACGAAAGGAGGGAAGGGTCTTATGAGAATTCTGGGCCCAGACTGGATATGACGCTTTGTGACGGTCATTGACCATAGTAGAAGCATTTAATGCCTTTTTAATATTTTCAATTTATTTAATAATATATTATAAATGAAAATGACTTCTAAACTACTTCTACCATGCAAACTGATTGCTCTGTGAATGAAAGAGTTAAAGACACCATTACACGTCGTAATAGCTAAGAACCTATTATTTCTATGAACATTATAATTGTACGAAACTATATAAGTAAACGAGTCATTTACCGTATAAGTAAACAAACGACTAACGAAATTGAAACAAACCCTTAATCCACACTAATGAGATCGAGGACACAACATAATTATGCTGCTGTACCTTCACCTACGTATTTTGTCATCACTCTCATCGATCCCGATTCATCACACAACGCGACGTATACATAGATACGCGCTTATACACACTCGTCCCTGACCGTCTCTCTTTTCTCATCGTCGACACAACCTTGGGGACCACAAGCTATACACACACCTTCCATACACATAACAATCCAAAGCCGCGAAGCGATTGGTCAAGCTCGTGAATGAGAGTAAAGAGCCGGCTCGTGACCTCGATCGCGGAGCTGTTACTTACTTCCGCTGGACTCCGACGTTTCGCGCACGTGCGAGAAGAGGATGCGCTGGATGGATTTCGGAAGAGGACTATACGTTGTAATTTATGTGGAGAGAGAAAGAGGTGGTGGTTGACGAGCGAGGCGGGCACCTGTGGTTTTTGGAAGTCGTTGTTGCGGAACTAATTAGGGAAGAGTCAGTAGGGTGGTACCGTTTCTTCGAGTGTGTACAGCAAACGTTGTGCTAATTTAAGACTAGACTATATTATGATATATGGTATTTTTTTGAGAGTTAAATTATTGAATTAATGATAGTAAAATTCAGTTAAGCTGCGTTAACGTCACTCGGTTAAATATCAAACGTTTTTTTTGTTAATGAAAAAACACAATAACAATATTACGAGAAATTAAAAGTAAATAAAACTGAATAACACACGTATTATGAAAAATTTTGACAACGAAAGTACGAACATCGAACATATACGTACGTGTAAATATATTCTTCATTCATTTGAAAAATTTTCGCGGGAATTAAAAAAGTAAGCATTTTTTCCAAATAATATATATATATATAGGAAAAGATGTTGAAACAAAAAGCAGCAGAACTTACATCATCGCAAGCATTAGAAATGTCGCTGATCTCGTCGGGTGTAGCAAGTGGTGCGATTTCTTCCTTGCTTTCGTCCTCGAGCTTGCTCTTCTCCAGGTAATTTTCAAGATGACTTTCTTGACTGTAAAAGTTGTCACTGCATTCGTACGTTCTTTCGTGTAGGCTCTCGTCACCTTGCGTCACTATGATTTCAATGCCGGATTCTTTTACGGCATCTTCAACGGTTATCCAACTGTTCTCTTGTAGATCTGACTTAAGCTTGAAATCTGTAACGTCAACCGTTGGTTGGTTGCCCAACAACTCGTCGTTGTCCGCAACTTCAGCTGGACTATCAGCTTCTGTTGAATAGAAGGAACAAGCCTTTTCGTCAACACCTGAAGCTTCCTTCAATGAAATTGGTTCAGTTTTTTCTTCGCTTTTTTCGTTAATTACTTCTTGATTCTCAACTGTTGGAGGAAGTTGTTCAACGTCTTCCAATTCTTGAATATCCTGATCCTCGGAAAAACAGTCGGATAGAAGTCCGTTTTCTTTTACCTCGTCTTCTACAATGTCGTTGATACGGGTTGAGTCCTCATCCTCGACATCGTCTTGAATGTCGGCATGAGTGTCATCCTCGCTCTTTAAAAACTGATCATCAACTGATACGGGTTGAGCAAGTTCTTCTTCCTGCAGGTATTTGTCAGCCGATATGACGGATTTGCGACTGATGGTGTCCTTGGATGTGTCCTCGTCCGTCGTCTCTTCGACGACGCAGGAGTCGCTCAATGTATTGACAGACGCTAGTTGGTCGTCCTCCTGAGGTTGATCCTCAATATCAATTTGACCCTGTTCCACGTTGGCCTCGAATGCCGAGGGCAGGGAGGGTCCGGAAGTCGTCGTCGATGTGACTTCAGTTTCTGTAGTCTCTGTCTGACCTTCAAAGACCTCTTCCTCGTCGTGGTCATCATCAACCGCACTAACAAGTTCTTCAACGATCTCGGGTGGACTGGGACTACTGGCATCATTTTTGTGATTAGGACTAGCATGTCCATTGGAGTATACATAGGGCTCACCGATAAGGGTATAGTGGTCGATTTCATTGACGATGAATTCGTGATTAACGTCAATCGGATCGACGAGCTGTCTGGGTTCGAGGATGATCTTCTTGACGATCTCTGGCTGATTGAGGATCTCGCTAGGCTCATCCTCTTCGGTATCATCTGGATCTGGTTGCGAACTGGCGCATATTCTTAGTGCAAGCTCGCTTTCGATCAATTCTTGCAAACTCTTATCGTCTTGCGAGTCCAGCTCGTTGCGCGTGTTGTTTGCGAGGATGAGATCGTCATCATCTTCGTCCTCGTCGGTCGGCGACGAAGACGAGCAGAGGGTTATGAGCTTGTTGTTACTCGCGTTGGACAAGCCATTATGGTCCAGATCAATCAAGCCATTGTTAGATTGCACACCGCACACATCGCTTAGTTTAGTTTTGCCAAGGCTGTGTACAGTATTATTACTTACGACGCTCATGGGCTTGTTCTTTGTCGCCACGTCCGCCATTTTGCTCTGCCAAGACTGAGAGCCTAGGGCCGTAGTCTGCGCTGCGCCTTCACTCGCGATCTGGAATTAGAAATTAATGGACCGATTAGCCGTTGCGTTCTGGATATGGCGCGTAGTGTATAATTCATTGTTTGATCATGAACTGATTACACTCACGTGTAATGATTAGTTTAATGATATACGGCGTACGAACACTTAAGTAATAGTCTGAATAAAAAAAAATCGAAATAGGTAATTGAATAATTCACTCGATAAGCGTCTTCTTGAATAAACCTAGACGGAATGAATCCACAAGTCTCATCGTGGCTTTCTTGTTTTTTTTTTCTTGCCGTGAACTACAACTGAAGTTGAGGTATCGAAGAAAAAAAGAACTACGGCGCCTAATGGAGAATTAATATCTGCCTATCGCAATCCATTAATCTACATCCATCTGATTTCTCGAATCGCGTGTAATTCACCGTGACAAGCGCGCGGACGATGAGAACGAGCCCGAAGAAAAGGAGAGAAAAATGAAGGAATGAAGAAACGGTATATACGCTCTTTAATTTCTTCATTCGCTCACAGGCTTCGAGACAATTATGCGAGCAAAAATTGTTGAAGAAGTCACTCTCCGGCGCGAGGATATAAAAATGAACAGCGCACGAGTTTGCGAATCCGGCTTCATTAGCGGATCGTTTAAGGGTTTTTACTTCTGGCGTGAAGCACGTTTTATAACCGCGGCTCTCGTAAATTTAATTAGCTTTTTAACGATCGATGATAAAAAGAAATTTACCAAAATTAAACAGTACAACTGATCGGTTCCGTATTTATATATCTCTTTTACATATATATGTGAACGAGCAAAAATTTGGTACAGCCAACTAAACGTCACGGTTTTTCGAGAGCAGAACCTATACGTACGCACGTTTATAAATACGTACTTATACCGCGCCCTGCTAAAGCGAGATTGCGCTGACTGGTAAACGAGAATAATACAAAAAGGCTTGGTAGTATAAGCCGTTTCTTTTCAAAATAATCAAAGGGTACAAAATTGAAAAATATAAATCAAAGCGAAAAGTTGACGTACTCTACAGTATATACAACTTACTCGTTTTAAATTATAAATAATTTTGATGAAACAGTGAAATTTCTCACTCGTTTCGGTAGAGAAACTCCTATTCACTTTAAAAATAGTTAACTCATTAACTTTACTTTACCTTCGATGTTCAGTGTATATAAACTATTAATTTTGTACGTTTAGTGCTTATTAAAGATTCACTGTTTAAAAAGGTGAAGTGAACAAATTTCAATTGTTTTTTAATTTAAATGTTACTAGAATTATCACTAATTGTTAATTTGTAAATAATAATTGACAATAGTCTTGAATAGAATATGTAGTATATATAATAATATAATAAAAAAAGTATACACTGAATCTATATATAAAACGAATAATCTTTTTTTCAATTGGTCTAAATGGATATTTTGTATTCTTAGCTGCAATAGAACTGATTTATATGTAGAGTATATATGCCCTATACAATGTCTTTGAGAATGATTATTGTCAATAACTTTTTGCACTGTTGAATCAATGATAATCCTAGTGTAAAAAAATATCATTACGCACTACTTCCCAACTTCACGCTTATAATATTTTCAAATGGCCAAAATAAACTGTTTAAATATCTCAGAAATTTCACTAAAGTATGATTTTAATCAAACGCGTTACGCCGATTATTAATAATCTTTATTATCCAGCAGTTAGAATTTTGTTCACACACCAACAGGGTAATGAAAATGTTATATATATTATTTATCTCTCTCAGTCAACGAGAAGTTACTATACAAACATCGACACTTGTCAGTTCGCGTCTAATTACGTTGTATTAGCGCCTCGAAGTCTATACACGCATGTGTCTATAGACGCGGTCGCGACGAAGTCGTTGCAGTCATCGGAGTCAGTGCACTCTCGAATAATAATGAACGGCTGCGACGAACGTACGGCTAAATATAAAAAAGGAGCGGATGGCGCTTCGCGCGCGCGCTTTGATGCCAACGAGTCGCGCATCTCGAGTCGCCTCTATAATCCACCGGTTCGTTTACCTTTTTGGCGGTCGTATTCCGTAATTTACAAGAGCAGCTTTTTCATCATGACATAATAATAATTGCTCCGATCGAATATTTAATCTTCCGTACGAGCGTAAAACCCAATTGATTTCCAGTGAGAAAATGGCTTATCCAAAAATACACAGTCGTTTATTCTATCAACACACTCGACTATTCACGAAAATATTCGTTTCTCTCTCCTTCCCGTAGAGGAAATTCAAAGTTTCGATCTTGTCAAGGTCCAGAGTCACGTATCGTATCGAATGTGCGGTTAACGACAGCAGTGAGCCGTCGTGAATACGTAAAACGATCGCCGCTGCGTCGGCGCTTGATTTATCGTGACGTCGGAAATAGACGGCCGCGTTGTACGCGCGGATGCATCGATGTATTTTCGTGCGCGGAGGTGGTAGGAATTTTCGTGGATATGGGACCTGGAATGCGCATTGCTGTTACTGTGGGATGAGCGGAATGTTATATAGATTGGATACAGCTCTGTGTTTAGCGTCTTTTTATTGAGGTTTACACCGGGGAGACGGTTTATGCGGCACGTGGTGTAGCGTGTACTCCGAGAGATTATACGAGGAATGGAATACTCGCGCGTGTATATTTGCAAAAGAAAAACTTGACGTATCTGATTTATTTGGATATTCTTCGATTTGTTCATGACGAAAGTTATCTTTGTTAATATGTACTGAATACCAATGGAATTAATCGTAGTATCGTAATGTAAAGAACTTTTTTTTTATCAAATCATCATTTATCGATTGTTAATTGCGCAAAAATTCGCTCTTTCGCAGTTGGCGTAATTACGACTTTTAAGTATGTAGTTTAACTTTTAAGTCTTGAAATATACGTATATACAGAAATTGCATCAATACCCCCGTACGCGTGAATAAATATTTTATTGCAATGCTCGTAAGTTTCAACATGTATGTATTATATATATACATACAAATGCAGAAATATTCTAAACATATCAACGTACAATTACACAGCAGAGAATATACTATATACTCGTATTTTTAATACTTCAACACTCTTGTAAAAGTCAGGCTAAACAACAATCTCCCACCGAAAAACCTACATATCTTCCTAACTGCGTCGCATATAATGTTACGCGCTCGTTCTCGAGAACAGAGTTCTGAATTTCTCATAATTCTCTCTTTATTTCTCTCTCTCTTTCTCTACTTCCATAGCTTACAACAGTGGTCCACACGCAGCGAAAGAGAGAGAGAGAGAGAGAGAGAGAGAAAGCAGAGCAGCACCATTGGCATCACAGAGTCGCGTTGTTGGCCGGCAAGCCAAAGCTCCTATTATTAGCCATTCCGGCGCGCTGGTATTTATGCACGAGAGCCGACTCGCGTATTCCTCTCGAAAAACGAAATCCGAAACTCGCGCTGGTATGCCGCTCCTTTCTCGATTTTCCTCGCGCGGGACACCGAAAATTCACTTTCACGCCCGAGTCACGCTGCTTTACGAACTATGGCTTTTCGTCCACTCTATAGCGAGTCACATATATCTGTGTGTACATTCGCGAGAGAAAGAGAGAGAGAGAGAGAGAGTGAATTTTCAGTTTTATTATGCGAAACTTCACGAATTTCCGTCGCGGCTCATTGAGTTATGCGGACGGCGCGGCACGTTGTAGTAGTTAGCTGCGAATCACTTTGGTCTAAGATTATCTTCAAGCGAAACACGTTTGACCTGCTTAGAGTGTAATAAAATTGATTGTTATGTACCTATTGCTTTTACATAATACAACGAATATATACACCGAGAAAAGTCATTTTCAATCAAAGCTTTCTCCCTCCCCCGTTCGCGAGCGCGAGTTAAAAACATAGTTTCTCACGCTGTGTATATGCCTATACGTAAATATACTACACAAATATACCCTTTCAACCCCTATGACCAACAATGTACAAATCGCGCACATCGATACGCGATTTTAATCAAATCTGTCACTCGAACGATAATCGTGAGTTTTTTCACTTTTCACTCGTCACTGCGGTTTTCTTGTACAAAAGCAGTTAATAAAATCTAACGCGCTGCTTGATTAAATCACCATCTCTCTTTCTCTCTTACTATACAACCAACTTTTCACTCCTCGACAAGCCGCAGAACATTTTTTTTCTCTTTTGTGCACGGAGCAAGCGCCACGCGAAACGGAAATGGCTACATCTACTCTCTCTCTCTCTCTCTCTCTCTCTCTCTCTCTCTCTCTTGCCATTGAATAAATAATGGGCGCCTCGATCCCTCCTCTTCTTCACTGTGCGCATTAAATTTGTTTAATAAGTCCGTCGGTGCAAAAAGCTTATACGCGCGGCAAACAACATCATAACCTGTCTTGTCGGACACAGGCATCCGGCACATGCATACTTATACTACACACTGCTTTACGTGAATAAGCACGCTAATAATGAAGCTGCCAGATAGAATCTCACCTCCGAGCGGCAGACATTCTTCGCCAGTGGGAAAAAGGATGCGCGAGTGAGAAGAGAGCAAAAATTCTCTGGTATTTGCATACGAATTTTCGAGATGCTACGAGCTCTTTTCTTTTTGCTCGAACTCTCGTCTTAGGTGATCTATGTGTATATATATTCTGTATATATGAATATATATATGTTTATAGTTATAAAGAGTGCGACCTAATTTCTCGCGCTGTTATTACATATCGATGAGAGGAAGCGGGTTAATGCTTTATTTGGGAAGGTATTGTCAATTTTTTTACGATCGGGCGAAACTTTGTTCCGCAAAGTTGTTGAGCGAAATACTGAATGAAATAATCAAAAGTATCGAATTTAGAGGCGAAATATTTTTATTTCAAAGGGAAACGTGAATATTCATTTTACTCCATGTTATTGTAAATTATAAATGTAACCTTTGAATCAAAATGAAATTATTATAATTAAAAATTAAATGCTCCTTCTCATCCAAAATTAACTTTTCGTATCATGCAACGAGAGGCGTCTAATTAATAATACAAAAATAATCTAGTAAAATCGTTCTGTGATAATTATATAAAAATGTTTAAACCCAATATATAGTCATATGTTTTCTCGATAGCAACAATATGTTGTTAGATTACAATTTGTTTGATAAAACAAGTATTAAAATTCGTTTCAACTATAGGTAATGTTGCGTATAATTTTTCGACTTGTTGGATACGTTTGGAAGTGAAAATATTTTTTTTATGAAATAGAATTAGTTGCACTCGGTAACGAATTCGAAAAAATGATTTAAATGCGAAACAACACACATTCTTTTGAAACTATATGACTATTCGAGAAAATTTTTCCATTTTGAAGCAAGAAGATGTCACGTTGACAGGCTATTTAAAATTATTTTCTTTAGCTCGCAAAAAATGCTTTTGCTTCAAATGGTTACTTTCTTTCAGTGTACACTACAACAATTAGTTTTTTTCTCTCGACACAATGACTAATGATAAGGATGCTTCGTTTCTAATATAACGCACACACACAGGTAAAAGCGAGAGAGAAAGAGTTAATAGCTTGTCTTTAAGACACTTACAAGCGCCAGGCATATATAGCGTTTTTAAAGTGGCCATTTACTCGTTGCCCAATGAAAATGGACTGACACGAGCCGAGTGAACTCGTGGATAATGATTACCCGTATGGGGTAAGTTGTGCAAACGTTGGCTATTGTATCTCCTGCTTATATACGGTCTAACTGATGAATCACTACGGAGGTTCGTTAAACTGCTGCGAGTCTCGTTTGGACGGTAAAATATGAAGTTACAATTTTTTTTTTCATTACACAAACAAGCAACTTTAATCAAGTCTCTCTTTCACCTAATCAGGCTGAGAAATCGCACATTACGCGATATTATAGTCGATTCACGCGACAGATGTATGTCCTTATCCGGTGGCAGTCGATATATACACTTTGCGAAATCAGCGTAGGCGCACATGTATAATAAGTTGACGCGAGACGACGATCTTTTTTTTTTGCTCAATAATAAAAACGGACTCTCTATTACGCGCTAATGCGCCGAGGCGTATCGACTGCTGCAGTTGCGGCTGTGTCGATTATGTTGGTAGTCGTAGATATGGGCATAGATGTGGCGAGACTTGTCTTCCGGGATGGAGCGAAGATTTATAGACGCTTTTTTGCGATGATTTTTTTTATCGGCAGATGATAGGAATTAGTGACGTTGGCATTTGTCGGACTATGATATATAGAGATCTGACGATTATTTATGGATTTATGATTGTATAAATATATGAATTTCATGCGGATAGAGAAACGATTGAAAATTATATTTATTTAGCATTTCAATTGACGCGACACTGATTATGCGATTGAATTGGCCATTTTAATATTCATTTCAATGTTTTTTACTGTTATAGGGAAGCTTAAGAGTGATTTAAAGTTGTCTTTCACTCTTGTGCTCGGAGAAAAATCTGTATAATCTGTCACTCAGATTCGAGTGACCTAAAAGTATCATATTTAAGTATACGCCGCCGTCAGAGCGAAATGTACTAAAAAGCGTGAATAGAATCACTCGCATACTTTTATATTTACTTCATTTCTACAAGTGTAAGACGATCAGTAATTTAAATGAAATTTTTCTTCTCGCATTACCATCGTATACTGTACAAAACACGGCCTACATATACATAACTATATATAAATAAATATACATAAATAGCTATAAATCATAAAATATAGTTAAAAAAAAAATGATTTTATACGTTTTTGATTAGTATCTATAAACAGAAGCATTGCGCCATATTCCAAATAGATTTATTCGTTCTAATAATAAAATTCGCACTTCGATGAAAGCGAAAACGATGAATAAAAGCAGAACAGCCATTTCAATTAGATTGAGAGCATAGATTAACGCAAATAAAGGAATGGTTATGAATCTAAAAAAATGTTGGTCTTAAAAAATTCCAGTCAAGCTTCTCAACCGCATAACCTCTTACGTATACACCTCACACCCTCTTCCTCGATTCTTCTTATTTCTTTTTCTCTCTTCCTCTCGAGAGCTTCCGCCTCCTCGTATACTCAAACTCTGAATCTTGCACGTGTATACGTGCACCGTGTATATATACATCTACATGCATACGTATATGCACGTATGCGTGCGTTATTCGCGGGTTCACGACCGAGAATACGAGAAGCAGCCACTGCACGCATTTCTTTCTTCCTCCTCCGAGTCGTTCCCTATTTTTAGAATGACACACTACCTCGATTCAACGATGCGCTCGACCGACTATCTCTCAAGTGAGTTTCTCTATCTCTCTCTTTAACGTCACGGTGGCACACAGCTTTGCCCAGAAAATCTACCCAAATCCGGTGGCTAATAATGATTTTCTATCTCTCTCTCTATCTCTCTCACTTTCTGACTTGAAGCTCACTAGACGGTTCTAGTAAGCCCGGTGATTTTTATTTTTGGAAAAGCGCGCAATATTCTGGGATTATAGGCCACGGTGGGCTTAGAGCTTTTTTTCTCTCGATGCCTACAGTCGAAGGAAACGTTCCATTGGAAAGGAACTCCTTTGGCGCGAGTTAGCCGATTAACGACCTAAAAACTACCTTTTAAAAGTAAAGAAATAAACGCGCAACTACGCCTAATCCACTTTTCTCTCTCTCTCTCTCTCTCTCTCTCTCTCTCTCTCTCTCTAGTATCGGCAATTACACCTCGAACGACAAATCTCGCCGCGTAACCAGTCTAACCAGCGCCGAGTAGACTCCGGTACATATCGTTGACCCGATTTCGCTTCGCATCTCTCGAGGCGAGAGAGCGCACATCGGAATGTCATTTCCGGCGTCGTCAGAGAAGAGGGACGGATAGAGAAGGCCGAGGGTGTCTCGTCGGCTATCTCGAGAGAGCTGCTGCGCGAAAACCGACACTAGGTCAATGGGAATCGTTATTATTTCGAGTCTTCCTGCCCGCAATATGTATACGTAAATAAAGAATGATGTAACACTAAGCGTGAGTGTAAAAATAATGTTTTAACGGCTTTGCTATTTTCGGAAAGAGATGCTCTTAAGGGAAGTTAAGTGGGTTGGCGAGTATAGTGCGCGGAAAATATATATTCATGAATTCATATGCGACAAACGAGCGATGGAGGACAGACACTTTTAATCAGATCGATCAACGTTGCTATGTATGTATATGTATGTTTTGCTCTATGGGAGAGTATATAGTCCAAAGTGTTAGAATTCGTATTTTACGATGAATGATCAGCTTGGTTTCTCGGAAGAAATTGCGAATGTTCTTTCAGAATCAAAGTTGCGCTAATCCTCGCGTTAGTCAACGTCTACGATATATTGCAAAAGAAAGAGAGAGAGAGAGAGAGAGAGAGAGATAGGGGGAGAGAGAAAAATACAATTTCATATAGAGTTAATTAATGCCAAGAGTCGCATATGCACACATAAAACTCCTTATATCTAATTAAAGTAAAGCAATGGCTTCTTGCGTATCAATATATCCCACGCGAGAAAACAAACGAACGAAGAGTTGCGAGCCAGAGAAAAAATGAAACTCTTATATACAACCACGGCAGAAGATCATCAGCTATGATCGGTTTAATCGTGCGCGATAAATCAGCGTCACATTTTAAACGAGACGCTATATAATCGTGCGTTATATACTCTCTCCCGCGCTTCGAGTCGCACGTTTATTAGTCGAAACGAGTTCTGATCTGTCCTCTGTTCGTCTCGCGATCGTAAATCAATTGCGAAGAAGATTCTTCTTTTCCTTTTTTTTTCACTCACTTCCACGAATATGCATCTAGCTGAAAAGCTTCACCCTTCGACAATAGCGAGGAACAAAGAAAATAATGAAAGAGAGAAAAAAATAATCGGATATACAGTAGCAGAGACCGCATACTCGCGAGCGCGTAATTGTATAACGGCGCGCGACTCGCGCAACAGATGGTTCAAGGTGTAGTGCAGTCGTTCCGTGAATGGCTTTAGTACCGACACAGCTGGCTCCTTTAATTTTCAAGCACCGCACTGACTGACTGGCCATCGACTCTTGTGTATAGACGACGCGATCGACTCGTATGGATAGGGTTTCGAGTTACATCGGATTAGCTGGGGATTCCTCCGGACCAAAATGCCTTTTATCCACGAAGAGATTAGCTGGTATTTAAATGTAACGTGGAATTGGTACGATCGGATTGAATTTTTTTTAAATCGCTTTTGTGACATTTGCATTTTATACAAAGTCGCGATCGATCAGCGGCACATATTCACTGGATATGAGACGCGATATTGCGTCAGGTCTATAACCGTAACATAAAAATCTGCCTATCATCGTCGAAGCGTATTTATTCGCTATATACATACACATAGATAGTATATACGTAGTTGATGATTTAATTAACACATCAGCCGTAACGGACGTTGAACGGTTTCGCCGCAATCAGAAAATGAAAATTATTTCCCAGATGTACGTAACAACATAGACACTTGAAAATCACAGTACTCACCGGTACCTTTAGGAATCTAGCCTTCCTATAACTCTCGCTAACAATAACCCTTTACACCCAAGAACAATGCAACAGCTGACAGGATCCAAAAGTACAGCAGCAGTAAAGCGTCGTCTTACGGAAGAAAAATGGCCCGGCTATATGTGCCTTTTGCACAAGCCATCATCATCATCATCATCATCATCATCATCATCATCATCATCAGCGTTAGAAAAGCAGTAGTAGCAGCCGTGCTGCTGCGGTACTCGTAAAAAGCGACGATCCAAGAGGCAGCAACAGGCGGCACGCATGTGCGTAGAGCAAGTTGAGCGTAAAAGAGGCTGCTCTTCGAGCAAAAAGTTGCGAGGCTGCTTCTCAGTGTATATACCGGATCGCACGTGCCTCACTCTGTCTGCGCTTGAGCTTTGATTATTTCTCTTCGACTTGTAATACGTCTATATAATTTTGATGCACAAGTCGATACGCACGTTAGGTCGGGGCTTTTGGTTAAAACTTAGCCAGTGAAATTGAAAACCTCGGATTATCAGTGTGTAACGTAACGACTACTCAACTTCAGGGCTACGATGGCCTGTTTAACTCGGGAATCTGAGTCTAGCGCCCTACTGCTAAAGTGTAACGCTCTTCTTTGCTTTAGTTTACTTTTATCGCGGAGAACGTATATAGAGAGAACCTCTCGAGGCTGTATGCGCCGGAGTTGAATGTCTCTTCGTGACGAGGTATTTTTTTGTACACGAGAAAAATAGCTGTTTGAAGGATTTTATAACGACTTGAGAGATATATATATATACGTTCATGTGCTGGGGTCTAACCCAAGCTGGAACTTGACTACTTAAATGGAAGAGATAATCGATATCGCTCCAATTATCTTTGACGTTTTCGAAACATGACTGTATCTATATATATAGATGTGAACGAAACTATGGCAACTCTCGGAAATTCCTGAAACCGAAAAACCGTTGTCTCGTTATACCTCCATCGTCCGTCGTTTTACTCGTGACTCACGTGTCAACGCGTGCTTCTCTCACTCGACGAGATGCTCCGTGGCGTAAGTCGCGTGTACGATATTGTTGCCTCTGGTAATTAGGGGAATGAATTGTGTGTTTTAACGCGCGCGTCCTGATTTGCCTGACGCGATCGCACCCGCGACATGAATTTCGGCTAATATATACTACTATACAATGGGTATGCTTGTCTTGTGGAATTTTTAGTACTAGTTTACTTTTCGCGATAGCTTTGCATGTTTTAATATGATTGGAAATGATGAATTGTTTTATTGCAAAAAATGTCCATTTTAATTGCAACAAAAGAGAAAGATTATGTCAAACGGAAAGATTGGCTTTTTGAATAGAATCAAGGAATTTCAATAAAGATTTTCTTTTGATGTCTATGTAATACGTTTTTATACTTAAGAGGTTGAGTCTACACGCTTATAAGAGATATGTAAATAATTTAGTAGAGTACCGCAAGAAGTTGCTAGAAGATTTATTTCAAGTAGTTCTTTAAGTCTAAAAGGCTACTCTATAAAGCAACATTTTAAACATAGTTTGATAAAGATTGAATTACTAAAAGGGTCTGAGAACATAAAAATCAAAACGTATCCTAATGTTACCATATCAACGTGTACAGTTACAGTTTTATTAATTGCTTTATAGAACAAGTTGCCTTTTTCAGTGACCAATAAATCCTTACTGATTATTTTCAAAATGTAACTAAGGCTATAGCCTATTAAAAAACCTCAATAAATGGACTCAACATTGTTAATAGGGAAGCCAAGTATTTATTTTTACAATAAAAATTTCAAGTCAAACGATACTTTTTGAAGCAACAATATTCCAATGAATTCGCAATAAATGCGGCTGCTTGAAGAGGTCATTTCTGCCAGTGCGTCAATTAATTTCTTTAAGACATAATTGAACGCTCTTTAAAATAGAAAATAAGAATTCAATCACTGCCTGTGAAACTGTAAAAAATATTTTAAACCGTTCTACAAATTGTAAGTGCAGGATTTTACAATAAATGTAGGAATATTCATAAATGAATGTAAAAACAGAATACGAACGCGATATTTTTTCCTTTCATTCAATGTACATCGTATACTGATAAATATTCTATTCAGCTCTAAAATAATCGCCGAGTCGTTCATTCGGTAGAATCGTTAAATAGGCGGAAAAACAGAGTCACTAAAAAAACAGACTATACAGTAGAAGCCATAGCCTCAATCGAATCGTTGCGCCGCACATCGTTTGAAGTCAACTGCGTCGTATGGCGTGTTAATAAGAAATAACGACGACGATATAATCATGGGCGTTGAGGAATTCCGCCCTGGAAACAAAACCCACGCGAAAACTGGCACACTCGGCTCTTTAGTGAATAAAAAGGAATATATGCCGAGATTTAGAAAAACAATTCGACCCCATTGTTTGCCTCGCCGGGACGGAATAAAAAACCTCTGAAAAGCTTGAAGATATTACGTCTCAACAATTATCCGTTGAAAAATATGTTTCCTCGGTTTCACGCGCCCGCGAGAAAGAGAGAGAGAGAGAGAGAGAGAGAGAGAGAGAGAGAAAGAGAGACAGAGATGCTTTATTATTATTAATATTTCATACGCACGTTTGTATCTCCTTTCCAGCCGCGCTCAACGAGCTACCAAACAAAAGAGAAATATATATATATATACGTATCGACGGGAGAAAGAAAAATACCGGAGAATTAATATAGGAAGCGCAAAGAATGCAAACCGACGTTGGCAGCTCCCGTAAGCATTATATATCCGCCTCGTCCCGGATTTTCTTCGGCTATCTGTTTATCCGCAATGTATCGAGCGTTTTTTTTCGTTCTTAAAATATACGTGCCAAAGTGGGAAAATTACAGCTATTGAGCGCATCCGATATATACGTACTCTCTTTTTTCTAAGTATTTTCGTGTGCATATATATATATATATATACACACACACACACAAGTCGTAACGCACAACGTGTCTGTATATATATATAAATATATATATAAGTATATAGAATAAGAGATTTATAATGCACGTCGATAATTCAAGCTTGGAATGTTAATGGAATCTTTGGATTTTCTAGCTCTGCGAGCAACTGAATCAGATGAATTAAACTTCCCATTAAAATTATCGCTCTAATCGGATATACAACGGCTAATTATAAATGTAATGTATCCCCCACTTTTACGCTCTCGTGCGCTGTGCGCATATATATATATATATATATATATATCTATATATATAGTAAAGAGATTGTTCTCGCAATTGAGCAAAGCGCTGAAATCTCACCCACTGAAATCAAAGAGATTTTTCCGAATCTATATCCAGGCTGCAGTAGACGAGCAATCTCAGACAAGTGGAAGAGAAGCCAGAGTAGCATCGGCGACGCTACTAATAGACCGGGAGCTAGTTACGCGTTTAGCGGCTCGCTTTTTCAGGCTGCGTGCTTTTCTCGCGAGCGACACTCCAGAATTTCTCGCGGCTCTTCTCTCTTCCAAGCCGGACTTCTTTCGTTTTTTTTCTGTCTCTATTTCTTTCTCTCTCTCTCTCTCTCTCTCTCTCTCTCTTCTTGCTGTATGTAGTTCTCTCGTCGTTTTATTTAGAGACGGGGTTTTTCAAAAATTATTTCCGAGGTAGCAGGCTCGAAAACGTGCGCAAGTTTCATTCAATCACGTGTATTTAATGGACGATTCTTTAATAAATCGTCAGTTTAAGTATGTATTTTTTTACTTTATTTTTTGAGAGTATTTTAATCGCATTCCTATGAATATTTCTACGAATTTCAAAAATACAAAAAGTCAATTAAAAAAAAATGCTCTGCGGAGAACATTTGATTCTAAATATACATTAGAAGCTTAATTTTGTGAAATTTACTCTATTTTAAGAATAACCTATTTTAATTGTCGTACGTATGTCTTCAGCACATAATTAATGGATAAAGTCTTAAAGTGTCAAAAATAGAGATTCAAATTCATAAACAGATCTCTAACCAATGCGAAATTTTCCAGCAAAATGTTTGTAACGAGAATACCATCGAACCGGTTGCTGTAAATTAAGCCTAACTGTGAATTGGATTCAGTATTAAAATTTGCTAGTACGCGAGGTCCAAAAGTAAAAATATAACCCGAAATTCTCATCAAATTACAAGGATTATTTTTTAATTTAGTCTGATCGAAAAAATTTTAAATATTTTGAATATTATCACTCGCGAAATTGTAATTAAATCATGGATACAGGCCGACGATGTTATTAAAACATATTCTCAAAATATGAAACAAGAAATGAAATTGAAACGACCATTTGGCATCAGTATCATCACGAATTGCTCATATATATATATAATCTCGAGTTTCAATTGAACTCGAAGGTACACGAATCGTGCTGTACAGGATTTTAATGCTCTATAAATTTCTTTCGCCGCATTACTTTCTTTATTCCATCGGATTCCTGAAAGCGGAAATATTCCAGCACTCGTATCGCTCCTCTCCTTCTTTCTCTTTTCTTTTCAACGGCTCTACAATTTGCCAGCGCTGTATCAACATTTTCGAAACTTTAACGTTTCTCCGCGTCGCGCTTCAATCCTGCTCCTAGTTGTACATACATCCACATACATTACCTAAACGAGACCAGCCTCTAGAAATATTCCTTTTTTGTCTATTCCCGCAGAGCGTCGCGAAAATTAATTAACTCGGTTTTCCCAAAGTTAAAAAAGAAGATTCGATGTCGATTGGCTGTGACGAAAAAGTCTTTCTCGCTTTTTAATTCTATTGCTCGGTAATTCCCCATGGGCCGTCGCTTTTCCGCGGCCGACGGTGAACGACCGGTGTTGCTTCTGCCGCGGAGAGATGCTACTCGCAGAAAAGAGAGGGACGGCATTCCACGCGACCAACGTGCGTAGGGTACATAGCCGCCGTCGGCGGCCGAGTTTTCCTCATGGCGCGAAGTATAAGTAAGTAGAAGCGCGCGCTTCTAATACATGTGCACATACGCATTTATACGTGCGGGTACGAGGTGAGGTGCAGTATGCGTAAAGAAAAGAGAGAGAGAGAGAGAGAGAGAGAGAGAGAGAGAGAGGTGGATGATGAGAGCGAGATTGCTTGCTAAAGTATTCTTAGGAGAATTGGTTTTTAAGATTGATTATTTTGCTCCTTTTTGGGATACTGGAGTAGTATAGGCGTCGAGCTTTTTTATATCGTGCCTGTACGAGAGTTTCGGTGTGGTAATAACTCAATTCCGATGAAATAAGTTGAAATACTTTTTTTTCATTATTTTTAGTTAGGGAGAATTGCTTTATATGTATTTGTCTTGAACTGGTATATTTTCCGAGACTTTATTGTTCTTTTTATATCAGATGATTTGCCAGCACATTCTCCGAGAGAAACAGTCATAATATCATCGCGATTACGTGGCTATTCATATAACTTAACACCTCGGAGAATAAACAATGTCAAATTTACTACCTCAGTGTGAAATGAGATGTACACAGCGTCACTGAAATTTTTACAACTATCAACAGCACATACATTTTGATTGTTTTCTTAGTCAGTTAGCTTACATACTCATAACTATACATATTTCGTATTTTTTAGATCACCGCGGAAGGTCAAAATCGCGAACGCTTATCACCCGTATGACATTATTTCCGTTACTGCTATTATCTATAATCTTCCTTTTATGTGTACCATAAATTAGATATGAAGAACTGATAAATAGGCAAGATACATTAAATATAAAATCAAATTTTCTCCTCTGAAGTAATTAGTATTTATCACGTTGACGAAGGAAAGAAAAGAAAAATTTGTCAAAATTAAAATTTATTTGTAAATAAGTCGACATTGCAAATAAATAATGAAGTATTCAAACAAATGGCCATTAAAAACACGTGACTCTCCCTCCATAAATTATTTCACATTGAAGACAACCAAACTAAAAATTGACAATCACATCCGTTGACGAAGACAAACAAAAATTCGAGAAACAACGCATCCTAAACAACGTCTAAGTACACACATCAATTTATTTCCAACGGCCGCTAAGCGTGCATGTATACTCGCGTTCTTACGTGTCATTATCGACGCAAGCACATCTTCCGTAAAATTATAGTCGAAGTTCAAAGTCGAAGTCTACCGAAGTCTCGAGAGTAGCTTTAGTGCTGGTAGCCGTTTCTTGTCACATAACTATACCGAGTACCGTTTGCCGCGTAAGGGTATACGCTGACGGTGTACCGTAACTCCCGCTGTATAACGATCGTCTCATATGTACCGCGTGTTGGTCGCGGATCGTCAACCGTTGCCTATATCAAAATCCTGTGCGTATAATAACGTTCGCATATTTCAATAAAATACTCGCCCAACCCGTTGGGAGACCATTAGTTTTTGCACTCACCGATGCATGTCGCCGAGACATCGCGTACTCCAAGCCATGATGAGAAATGGATTCTGATCCTACGTGCGATTCTTCACTTATGTGGAATATATATCTATACACAGGCAGTTCTCTGTCAAATCGTCACTTTATCAAAACTTAATTTTTTTATATTCTCGGAATGTCGAAATAATATACCCACGAGAACTTTTTTTAATACTTTTATGGAAGTTGCAGAGCGTTAAAAATCAAAACTTGTCCTATTCCTTTTTGAATAGATGAATATTAATCTTATGATACAAGAATAATGAATAATTATAGTATTCGTTTGTGCTTTTCTTAAAATCGGTTATTCATTGACAATTTTATAATAATCTTACTTTTTATTCACAAGTACATACGTGACTTTCGAAGTATGTTATTTTATAAATGCATTCAAATTTACTAATTACGCATCTATATGTGTTTACTAACGAATGATTCTCTGATTTTTTTAAATTAATCTAATCCAACAAAAAAAATTTGATTTTTGACACTCGGAAATTTCAGCAACAGTGTATGAATAATTTCAATGAGATTGCGAGGATACTATTAAGACAGTCCCAAAATATGAAGGAAAAAAATTTGCCGAATCAATGATTTAACAGAGAATCTTCCATACGTCAGTGGAGTTTGTAAAAAGTATCGCGAGAAAGTCGTTTATCGATTAATTTAGAATACAGACGAGATTACGAGAAAAAAGCAAATGTTTCCTGGTCTGTTGGACACAAAAGCGTCAGATTTATTATCTAGAATAATGAGTGACTTTTAACACATGAGAAAGTTAAGAAAATGCAGATAGCGTTCATGAAGTAGAACGTAACCATGCGTGTATATGTGTGCATTGAAGGAATGTCCGATCATTTATTTTCTTTCGAACTTTTCGATATAACCAGTGTTGAAAATTCATATAAACACCGTAATTCATTTTTACCGCAAGTGTCAGTGACATCAGCATAAAATATACGCTTTAGCTTATTATTTAGACTTACGTGAACAAACGATCTAACTGTTGAGAATCAGCCAAGAATTTTACTCACCTGAAAAATAACAAGAAAAAGAAAAATCAGACTTAATAGTATTTTATTTTATATTTTCTCATACAAACATTATGTATAAAGCTTATCGGATAAAAAAAAATATCGTCACACCTTCTACCGAAGAAGTTCGAACGACACTGCCGACCAAGCAAAAAAAAAAACAAAAATAAAGAAATATAAATCCTCACTCCCGCCGAATCCCTCAAGACCAGAAGCCTTTGCGCTCTTTCTCTCGAGTCGATGCCTTGGCAATAAAGTATCTCGTTATATTCGCGCGGCAACGAAACTGACGCTGGGGACGACGTCGGTCCACTTTAGGCTTCCGACGACGCCAGACGGGAGTCAATAAGCTCGACAACCGGGAACCGAGACGATATGTAATGACGATAAGACGTCGCTGCTGCTGCGCTTGGCAGTTCTATATATACGTATATATATGTGTGTGTGTTACACAGAGCACTTTGTTTTAAGTGATTGGTTGCTGCTACTGGGTGTCCAACCGGAGGAGCCAGTTTCGATTTCGCGAGGAGAAAAATTAAGTGGATGAACGTTTGATTGTAATTTTGTACTTTAAGAATTTTCTTTTTTTATGGTCAGCCTTGAGAGAAAAAAGGATTTATCTTTGTGCGTATACAGTGTGAAATGTACGAATGATTATTTATAGCTTTTGCTTTCTTTAGGGTCGGATGGTAGGGTGGAATCTGCACATTATCCAAAAGATAAAAATAGCCATGAGATCTGGTCCATTGAACCAAATACAGATTTTCAACGGCATCAAAGAGAAATTCTGTTGAATTTATATTCATAGAAAAGCTAAAGAAGTTTTCGTACCTCTTTATATATACAACGAGAAGGTAGTGGTATAGGCAAATTATTCAAGAATTTTCACTGGTTAGGATGCGACGAGTCTTTGTCAACGTAAAATAACCCAGTCTCAAAACGAGTAAAAAGCATCCTTACATACATCAAGGAGCTTTCGAGTCGTAAAAACCACGCGAACTTTCTTGAATCAAAAGAATGAGAAGGGAGAAAAAAAGGAACTCTTGGGTGTTTAAGTGGGACAGGCAAAGTAAGACAATGTCTGGCATTGTGCACCATGTATTATATATGTATATGCGGCGAATTTTTTACGCAGCTTCGAAGGAAGTTGAAAATTGAGACATTAAGATCAGCAGACCATATTTGAATGGGACGTTTTTTCTTCGACGACTGACGTCACTTTGAAAATTATCATATTCTCACGATTGCCGGGTTACACATATAGTTAAGAAGCATAAAGTGGAAGGAAAAAAGAGCTAGAGAGAGAGAGAAATGTACAGAGTAACGAACCTACGAGTCGTCTGATAAATATGTGTGTTGTATGTAAGCTACGAAGCAAAACGAAAATTGTTAATGTGACCAATTGCATAATGACTTTTGAAGCTTTCAATGCAATTGAAATTTATGAATCTTTGACTAACTTTGTGTGGGTGCTGAAAGCGACTTTTAATTAGAAGATTCGCACTAATGTCGAATGATTTATAGGTACGCATTAAGCAACGTGCAACACGTAGTTTTCCGTGGACCATAAAATAAGCTCTTCCTCTCTGCCTTAATAACGAATTTGTTTTTGAATGCCGCATAATCGTTACGTCAGATTTATAACGATCTACTCTCTAAATTATAAATAGTCAAAATGTCACTGATTTTTAACTGTCGTTTACTTCAAAACAGTGAAATCATTTACTAAGAAATATGGGATCTTAAATTTAACTTTGATACTCGGTGTACATCGACCATTGGTGAATTTTAATGGTTACTTACGTTAAGTCTTACGTACAATGAATATTAACAAGTTACGGAAAATGATTTAATATATATATATATATATATATATGATTAAATAAACACTTACATAGAACTAAAAATCACGGTTTTAAACAGTGCATTTAAACTTTAAAAAATGAATTATTTTCACGTTAAGCATACGTGAAAATACACTGTTGCGCAGTTGCTTACTTGCAACATTTAAAAATTTTAGAATTATATAGAGAGTATTTAACAAAACTCTCCACACACAAGCAGAATAACTTTGAAATAAAAATCTGCGGACCGATTAAAAATTCATCTCACAACCTCGTATCATTCGTCAGATAGACGAGAAGAGGTAAAAAAGATTGCCAGTCAGCTCAAATGTAAGACACGCCCGCAACGCATCTCAAATATAGAACCGGAGTCTCGGTCCGAGCAATGCGCGCCGACCATTGCAGCCGCCAGAAAATAGTAGCAGAGAGAAAGAGAAAAGTACCTCAACACCAACTCCTTCCTCTTTCCTCGTTTCTCTTTCATTCCGTGTCCCTCTACTTTTCATTCTACCATGGGCCCAGGCATTACTGGGCCACTGGCTTCGAGACGTCTTGGCAAAGCTTCAAACTTGCTTTAGCTCGTTGGTTATACATATGAGTACGTACTGTCTTTGCGAAATTAATGGAGAAATGGTCTTTTTTTTCGCGTGCCTGGCGAGCTCGGGAATTATAGTAAATCTTGTGAGGAAAACGTGCCAAACAGGTGAGATTCCCAACTGACTGATGTAATTACTTTTATAGTCTTTTTAGGCATTCTTGATTATGTGCGGTTGATTAACGGGAGGAAATCGGTTAATTGACCGTAGGCTATGCTCGTGAATGTGTATGTGTGTGCGTGTGTGTGTGTGCATTTTTTTATTACTTTTTTAGAGCGAGACGCGTCGCGCGCGTGAGTCAGATGACGCGGTTGGACGCTGATTAATTTTGTAAATTAATTCATCTGGAAAAGTTGCGGCTATGTATACACACTTCCTAGTTTCGCGCGATGAGTCACATGTTAATACATTCTCTCGAAGAGAATACAGATATACGCATATATACGCAGGACGGTGTATCCTGGAATTTGTATTCCTTACAAAGGGTCCATTCATTCGGAATCCATGTGACACCTTGCATTCATTGTATTTAAATGTAATATTTTAATTTGCGAAATTTTTCGTACATAATATATATGAATATGCTCGATTCTCGGGGGCCTCCTTTTTTCACGGGGTTCTCGCGCGGAAAGAGAGAAATCCTGAGTATATAGACGTGCATGCTTGGTTGGCCAAACGAGTGAGTCATCGATATATCGCCATAGTCATTTTAATCTTCCGAAGCATTTCTCACACAGGCGGTCGATCGAACGCGTTCGCCAGAGGTGTGGCTGCTGCTGCTGCTGTGCTCGAAAAAACGTCGTAAAATATATACGACGTTCGATACGCGTTTGTGTGTATACCGTATACATGTACAAACGACTGTTAAAAAAAATTATGATAATACTCTTTCGACAATGAGATGTATAAGAGAGATATACAGTATAGAGTAAAATCCTTTTATATTGGCGTATATACCAGTATTATACTACTAAGAGGCATATACGTATCAATTGAAAAGTCAAAACGAAAGTGCAGATTCACTTTCGGAATATAAAATACGCTCACGATCGTTCCGTCATATAATTCAATTGGACGTGCAATATTTCGTAAACGAAATCCATAACAACGAGCTGATCATCCTTGCAGAGCGCGCATTTCACTCTCTCTCTCTCTCTCTCTTTCTCTCTCTCGTTCGCGCGCGCGCGCTTTAATTATACAATCGCATTCTCTTCGCGCCTTCTCGAAAGACACATTCGGTTCCGGACTCGGTTAATTTCTCGGCTTACACTCTGTCGTGTACGTGACCAGAAATCATCAACAGCGTCCCAAATCAGAAGCGATCAATAAATCAAACCAGTAAAAGATGAAACAAATCCAGTAGGCGAATCATCGATGACAGCTCAGAAGATAAAGTATGAGTCGTCTCGGTGGAATGCCGCGATTATACGCGCGAAAGCATGTGCTGTAAGTGATCTCTCTCTCTCTCTCTCTCTCTCTCTCTCTCTCTCTCTCTCTCTCTCTCTCTCTGTCTTTGGAGAAGAATGCGGGCTAGTAAGAGCGAGAGAGAGAGAGAAAGAGAGAGAGAGAGAGAGAGAGAGAAGGAGAGTACAGTGCGTTAGACGAACGGACGCAGCTAAATTTGCACGGCTTTGGAGCGAGAGAGTCTGCGAGACGATGAAATTAAAGTGCCTCGACGGCCTTTACGTCACGGCTTTGAGATTTCTGGTCTTTCTCTTTCTTTTTAAGCCGAGATTTCGAACATTTTGAGCTTCTTTTGTAATCCATTCCGTGACGAGCGATGAGAGACTCTTCGTTGAGCGGAGATATGTATTGAAATATATTGTTTTCAACGTCGACAAAACCATAGAATTTACGAATAATATCACGACCGATTAAAATATCTTTGCCACCTAAATCTTTCCCGGTTTATAACGTATACGTTTAGTCAATTCTGGATCTTGAACGTTTGCCAGAAACGCAAGGAAGTGTTTTGCATTGCCGTTAAGTGAACCGATATTGTTTTTTTTTCTCTCTCTCTCTCTCTCTCTCTCTCTCTCTCGGTTTTTTTTCATCGCAAACGACAATAAAAGAAAAACTAGCGTCGGTGGCTTGAGGGATATTGTATTCCTTTTGCGTGCCGTGTTTGACACAGCAAATACGAATGTCCGGAATAATCGTAGGGTAAACATCGACAAGTTATTTTGTAACGCGAGGAAATGATCGATCGTACGCACGTGTAGGACACAATGGAAATCGAACAATAGAAGAGAGACATTTATATTTCTACACTTCTCCTCTAATAAACCAAACAGAATTAGAGTAATACAATTTGCCCTTTCAATTCAATTAGCAAGAAGAGGCTCGTTTTTTTCTTTCTCATATTATCACTCATCGAGAAAGACAGCGGACGAATTGAGCAATTCACACCGTAACTTTCGTTAAAGTGAGTTTCTTCACTCTTATTTTTGTCTCCCTCTCTTTCCCTCTCTCGACTCTTATAAATAATACACTGTATTAATATAATTAGCGACGATGAAAGATACGGCTCAGCGAGAGTTGAGCGAATTTCTCGAATTAATGAAAGAATTTCACTGAGCTCGTGTCTTCGAAGAGCGCGACGACCTTGGCGGAAAAAAGCATGAAAAAAGAAACTCAAGAGCCATTGAATCGTCGCACGCGAGAATCGGGAAGTCCTTCCGGTCTGTTTGAAACGTCGTATCGCTCGCGACGCCAATACAGAGAGGGAAAGAAAGAATGTAGGCGGCTCAGAAACCGTACGAAACTCCCTAATGACATTATGCGAGAGCCGCAGTGGTACACAACATGCAACAACTGTCTTTCACGGATGTGGCCGTATATTTGTATGTTATGTAGTCTATATAATTGTATAGAAATTTGCACTGCAGCGAACGATACATCGTTACACAGCGTGAAAAGTGGGCTATCGCTCGATAATTCCAACGCTCCGAGTATTGCGATTGATTGTTATGTATAGCTACGGCGTATTATGTACGTTTGGAGGAGGTACGAGATTTTCTTTTCATGCCTTACTTGCTTTCAAGGCTAAACGCCTCGGGGGAAAAGGTCGCACGAGACGACTAAATTGATCGGTGTCTGCATCTATATATATATAAATATGTATGGGACTTTTTTGTTCGTCTTACTTTTGAATTAAAACGCGTTAGAAAGTCGATGAGAGATAGAGTAGAAGGGATGAAATCTTGCAAATTATTTCACGACGATTAAATGATTGTTTGCGCGTATCATCCAGCTGCTGATAAAATCTTAAAAGCCGTAACAAAAGGCTTGTTTATATCCGTTCAAACTCGCCCTTCACGCGAGAGAAATTTGCGAGTCAGTGCGCGCAACGCAAAAATTATCACCGTCGGCGGCTACGAGGCTGTAACAATATTACGAGCACTGCGCCGTAAACGTCATTCGTCCGAGTGAAAGGTGGAAAATTCGCAAAACTTAATTGCTTCCAAAAATCTCTTCTCTCCTTTGTCCTGGCCAAGTTTCAGTGTAACGAAATCGTTGTTTTTTTTTCATTCCTCTTCAACGTAGTTTGAATCGATGAATTTCTAAAACGAAAAAACAAATTTCGTTCTCGGAGAATCACGATATTGTTTATCAGACTTGTTTTTCTAGAGTGGAAAGTTTACCGTTTAGCGAGGCCCGTTCATCGTTTCATCGCGTAGAAATCTATTTCACAGCGTTGTGCCAAAAATAATGACCCACTTATTTGTTTATCACGATTATCGGTGGGTTTATACGAGGTATAAAAATGATTTGATTTCGTAATTGACCTGAGAAAAAAATTTTTTTTTTTTCGTAAAGTGCTTTGTTACGATGGAAAATTATCCCGCTCAGTAATCTAGGTTAGACAACGATAGGAGGAAGGAGTTTTCTATATAGTCGTTGGCAAAGAAATTTTTGCAGCTTAAAAATACATCTTTCTCCGAAGTCACGTCTTGGATCATACTGCAGAAATAGAAAAGCTCCCGGAAGAATATTATTCTGTGTCACCGTACTTGTTTGCACAATTTCGGTTACTCACTCAATATTATTGTAACAATAATAGTTAACGGGATTAGTTTGTAAACAAAGTACGCACAGAAAATATTTATTTCATTGATTTTTCAAAAACGATTATCGACATTTAATTATACCTTCGAAGCAAATCGTTTCTACAGAGTATATATATATATAGGCACCTCGAGATACGAGAGCTGATAAATGAATCAAAGATAAAAAAAAATCAACCGTAAGTGAAAAGCTGATATATCCGATCGAACTTGCTACAAATAACCAGTTCTCTAATTGCGCAGATTTGTTACGTAGACACTGCGATGCAAAAGACTATATTTGCTTCGATCAATTGCAATCGACTATTAATAACCATATCGTGTATAATATACTCGCGTTATTTAATTGTTCATCTATTTAAATCCTCTATTTACTCAATCTATTATTCTAATTAATCTTAACACATACGATAGCAGTTTTTTTTTTTAATTTTATTCTTCGCGTGCACTGAATTTTCCTGTATATCTATGAATAAACATCGTCGTAATTGGCTGACAAATATTCATAGTTCACCCTTGCATACACTCTTCTATTCCAAATTACCAAATGACTGAAAGCTTCGCTTAAAAAAATCCGATCAATCGATATATAAATCAATCGCAATTCGCGCAATAAATACCATTTCATAAAAGTCAATGCCGCACACATACACGATGTGGGTGCGCGCGCGCGCGTAGCAAATCGCTTTACGACGCCTTCGCGCTAGAGATTAAAACGTCCAGCGCCACATCGGACTATGCGCCGAAGAAGAAAAAGCGAGAAAGAAAAAGAATAGTCGAATAAAGAAAGAAACAACAACGCGCGGCTAAAAATGACGACTATAGGCATAATAATCTTATCGCTTGGCGTACGCCGGAAACGAGTGGTCGTCTCTCGTTCGTTTTCCGTTTTCGGAGAGCCGCTACTTTGTTCTGACTCGCGCGCTCTCGGCTCGATAAAGGATATTACGCTACACGCTTCTCTAGCCCGAGATAGCGATAAGTGAAAGCGTCTGGTGTTCTCTTATGTATGTGTGTACACTATCTATAAGGGGGTGGGGCGATGGTCAAGCTATTTTATCGGATATGGAGCAAAGGATTTAACGAGATTTTCAATCTGGAATGCGTTCGCTCGATACTTTACTACTTATTTTTCTTCTTTTGTGCTTTCTTTTCTTAAGGAGATACGTTGAGGCTTACGCTTACGTTTATACATGTACCTGTATTCAATAAACGCGAAATGCATCTGTTTACAGGCCCACCTATATTGACCATACGATCGATCGATGCGAAAATAAAAAGATCGAGCGCTAGAGCCTCTTCGCTAAGCGATAAAAAGTCATTGTCCTCGAGAAAAGTTTCTTTCTCTCGCGCTCGCAGAAGTCGCGTCTTTCTGAAAGCGTCGCGTCATATAATGCCAGAGGAATTGCGAAAAAATAAAGAAGCCGACGCGAATTCTAGAGGCAGCCACACCCACGCTGCCGACGAACTGACGCCGGTATATACGTATTCGTTTTAAAGTCGATGTACACACGCATATATGCTTCTCGCGGAGAGAGAGAGAGAGAGAGAGAGAGAGAGAGAGAAAATTGTCGAAGCGCTGCAGGTGGCCTGACACGGCTTTTTCGCTGATTATACCGATGGGTTGTCGGATATAACTATTTTTTCATTTTAAGAAAATATTCACTGATCTTATCAAAAAGCTTTTACACGACGTATACGCGCGAAGCTTTTCGTATTTAACAACCGGTTGGAAAATTCCATTGTTTCAATTCGCAGGATGAAAGACTGCGTTCATTAATCAAGTGAAATGTTTTTAATTAAAGTAGCTTCGAAGCGAAATTAACGTTTGAGATGTAACATGATTCAATTAAGGATGTTCTTATGTGTATACATATACAGTATACATATACATATATGCATACTCGAGCGTTTTGCAAGCATATGCAATTTTTACAATATACATTGAAACATCAGTTTCGCCGAGATCGCGAGGCTCGTGCGAATTCAATTTTAATACTTGCCGCGTATAAAAGCAGGATGAAGTCGAGAGGGAATTTCTTCGCGGTGTTTTCATATAGAAGCTGAAGTTCATACCTTATACGACATTAGATAATGAAGTTATTCTCTACAATGATTTATTCGCGAAGAATAGAATTAGACAGCCTAATCGATATATTTGTTGTGATTATGGAAGGATATATAATTATTTTAAGACGGCCTATAAGTGATTTGTATTCTTTGGGCTGAAAGTGAAGTGTATTCACGATGACGCATATATCAAGCGTCGACTCGAGCCAAATGTTTCTTCTTAGAAAGTGAATGGAAAATACGCGAGAAGAGAAGGAATCTCGAGATTCTATTTAAGCCACTCATTATTTTCAATAGTATTCATCTTCATATTGTTGCTTCACCAAACAGGATGTTTAACTTATTCGCGATATAGCTCCTGGCTGTATTGAACTAATTAATTGTAATTGAAATAATCTTATTAAATGCCTCGAAGGATAAAAACGAATCCCTCATCCCCCAACAGTGAAACGTCGACAATTGAAAAAGAAAAAAAAATTATTCCGAAGAACATTAACTTACGCGGTCCTTTGAAGCCAAAGCCATTGAATGCAAAAAGACGGAATATTTCTATACAGTATAAACTCGGTGTACGTATTAAAAGAATGAGAAAAGTGCCACCGAGGCGGGAAGCAATTTAAGCTCTTATATACATTATTTACGCGAACAAAAAAGTCGTCTTACTTGAGCGCAAAAGAAAAGCCAGAATTATATACGTATCTGTATACATATAGGTATATAGGTATACCGGTATGAGCGCAAGCCGGTCGGAGGTCGATAAAGTGCGTTTCGGGCTGTGCGCAATGGCGCGCACGTGGGGTGTCGGGAGGATAAGCGGAGGTAGACAGACAGACAGACAGACGTTTTCAGCTTGTACAGTATCGTGCATTCCGCGAACTTGAAATTTCACTGCACCGCGGGGAATGTGATCGAAAAATCGAAAGCTAAAATTTAAATGTAAATTACGGATTATTCAACCAAAAAGTCTCCGCTTTATACACTATAGTCACCACTATACAATGTAGACTTCTTTTTTGCCACGGCATTAATCATAGCTTAATAGCCGTAGTAAATTCGCGCCTTTTACGGGAAGCGATTCGCGCTTGAATGAACCAGCTAAATAAGGCGATGGAAGTGTAGCGGCTTGTTGTAACGACATTTAAATGAGAATTCCTTCTAATCGAAAGATAAATATTTCGATAAAAAAGAACCACACCAAGAACTCTTTCCATTTTTTTTTTTAACGAAATACGTTAAAATTGCCATATACGGAGGATATACAATTCGAAGAAAAAAGAGCGACGATTTCCATTGAGACAGTCAGCGAAGGTCTAAGCGTACAAAGTAATCAGCTGAATTGTTGCGTGTGTTTACGTCCAGGGCTAGACAGCGCCGTCCTCTTGGCTCTCGTCAAAAGGCAAAATAAACTCAGCGACGCCCTGTGCGTGTGTGTCCCTTTATCTCTTCTCTCGTCTTTATACACGTGCACACACGCACACACACAAACATGCTCTCTTTGACGTCGTACACTTTATCCGGTCCTTGTCCCTCAGTGTTTTCGAGCCTTTGTAAATTTCTCTCACGTTCTTGTGCGTGAGCTCTCTTCTTACTTTCCCTTATTTCGCTACTTCTCTTCTGGTTGTCTTCATTTTTTTCGCTGCTGTCGCTTCTTAGCTCTTACATCGTGCTTTCTTTGCTCAGTTTTTCGCGTGTACACAACACTGAGAGCTCGACTCCTTTTCTGGTATATTTTGCTCCGGCTTCTTCGAAATCGCGTACAAAGTATGCCGTGCGCGCGCGCTCGCGCGTGTGTAAATGCCTCGTATGAATATATACTTCAATTTGAAGCGCAGCTTTGTGGTTCTTCGATTATACACTGAGAGAAGAAGCGTAATAGATACTGATATATTTTTTGGTAAAAAATAATACGGCGACAGTAAAAATTGTTTAACTCGATATCTATTTGGTTCTTGATACGCATAGAATTCGGACGATTGAGTAACTGCCCATCGCAGGTGAAAAACCTTATGATTAGCCTTCGAAGGTGAAGGTTAATATATACCCTCATCGCCAAGGTCGTTATTTAAGAAGAAAAAAAAATCGTGTCCGTTCTCACGAGTCGATGCGCGCACGCACGACTCGCGTGATTTCTTGGCGCGAAGAAAAAAAAAAGAAATGTTGGTTAGGGTCTTAAGGGCTTCCTGCGCGACGTTGACGTCACCCCGTTGACTCAGATGTGCGTACGCGCGTTCGCGTGTGACTGCACATAAACGCATGTTTTTCTCCCGACACATATATGTATGTCCCGAGGTTAAGGTCGATGCCTAGAGTTTTCTCCACGCGTTCACGCTTGACTTCAAATTAGCATAAAGCTACAATGTTTATCGTGGCTTCGAGCAAGTATATATAAATATATATGTGTACAATACACACGCCACACTGCAAACAGAGGCGAAACGTTTTGTCACATTCTTCAGTGCCTCGGGGGTATTATTATGCACGTCTGCGATAATGGGTAAATCGCGACGTTCCATAGACAGAAATCGAAGAATCGAATTGGCCGATCAATCACTGGCACAGTCGATGATGAGAGTGAGAGGAAGAGAGACGTTGCCGATGTCTCTGTGTGTACCTTCGGCTATTAAGCCAAACGAACGACGTTCCAGTGTACCGCATCTAAATCGGAATGCCAGGGACTTAAGAATGATTGAGTGGTTTGCAGGCGTCTAGAATTTTATCGGCCTTCGATGGGATATCTGTATACACTTCGTGTTTATTGCAGACTTTAAAACCTACGCGATCCACTCAACTTCTCGTTGATTAAGTATCTTCTTTTGTACATTCTTTAACAAAAAAAAAACAGGGAGAGAGAGAGAGAGAGAGAGAGAGAGATAAAGCTGTTTTTTCAAGTTTTGTGCTGATTTTCTGACTTTTCAATTTGCATACCGAACTCTTGTAAAGTTTTTTATTTACGGAGAAAGCAAAAGGTTTACCCTAAAATATAGCCGTATAAAAATTGTTTGTCTGGAAGTCTGCTCTTTATAGATTCTATAGCGTAGAACGAAACTGTTTCAATCGAATTTTTATGCGCTTTGTATGCGGTTCTATCATTATAGGTTTACGTCTCAGTTCACATTGGTTCACGCGCTTAAACGCGCAGATTTATTCGCGTAAAAAATAAAATTCTATTCGAAAACAGAAGTCAAATAATGTACAAAGATATTGTGAACCCCTCGATTGTATCCGTTTCATCTTTAAAAGCTCATTTAAATATCAACATTTGCTATAAATTTTACGGTACATGTGCATTGTCTTATAAAGTATGATATATATACATTGGCCTAAAATGTTCTGAACAAAAGAAACGAAATTACAAAAGCACGTCGCAAAAGCTCAAATCGAATTTTATCTCGCAAAGTAAAAGTGACCTCAATCCCCTCCATTGTAACGACGTAACTTCGACCCCCGCCTATGTATATATATATATGTATATGTGTGTGTGTACACACCTCGGGAATTTGCGACAGTCCGTCGCCGACAGTGAAACCAGAAAAAGTACCAGCCAAGGTCGAAACGGTTCTTACTTTTTCCCTCGCCGTATGTACACGTATATTTAAATCGAAGAGTTACTGAAAAGTTACTCAAACCACTCTGCAAACTTGTCTTGCTCACTTATATTCGACGTTATTCGCGTTTCGGTTATACGAATATGCGCGAAGCTTCAGAAGCTTACCGAGTTTACGGATATTTTGACGCTATTGGATAACTCGATTGACGGGCAGTGACGATATAACAATATTTTCAAAACTTATATACATTAACATACACATATATGCATAATGACGATAAGAGAGTTGAAAATTTCGCACACGAATGCACGCGCGCGCGCGCGCGCCTTGTTTGCGTGGAATAACGTTTAACGGAAAATGGCTTAATAAATTATAGACGGCGTTGTAGCGAAGAGAGACGGCTCACAAAGCAACGGCTAGAGTAATAGCTAAATAAGAGAAATTATAGCGAGACAAAAATGTCGAGAGCTTTTCGTTTTTGCCATTATATAGACTTGGCTATTAAATAAGTTATGCGCACGCCACACGTACGGCCTTAAAGTGAATTCCTCTTTTCTTCGAAATTTTTTCCTTTCTATTGAAAATTCATCGAACTTATCGTCTCACTCCTCGTTTCGATAATTAAACAGCGAAAATACAAAAAAAAAATATATATATATATATATAAAAGAAAAAATATCAATCAAGCTTCATCATTCGTATCTTATCTAATTAACAAATAGTACAAATTCTATCTACAAACACAGGGGGAGAATGAAACATTCCTTCTCATTTTCTTCGATAAATTACCGTATCGACGTTGCCATCCTTTATCTCTCAATCGGATCGCGAGAAAATATATACGTATAAACGCACGCTACTCGAGTGTCGCCGAGTTATCAGACCAGATTCACCAATGCATACATACATATATACACATATATATATATATATGCACACATAGACATACACAAGCATACGGGAACCGCATATCTTTCGATTCTTTTTATTTCTCCTCGTCCTCTCGATTCTATCGCGTATATAGCATCGCTAGAAATATACCCGCGCGAAGGAAGTGCGTATATAAACGTGGCGGAGGAGGAAGGGAGAGAGTTCGCGTGTATTTTTAGCGAGACACAATCTCGCGAGGATCACTTTTTTAATGGGCTGTCTCTTTTGGAATGCGGGAGTGAGATAATTGCGGAGGTTTTTATTCAATTAGAGAACGCGGTATGTCACGTAAGATTTTTCAAGAATTTTTTTCTTTTATTATTTACACGTCCCGCGTTGAACGTGATATTCACAGTACATCTCACGTTGGAATATATTTTTAGAAAAGAAACAAAAAATTAATCTAATCTCCTCTTATCGCCAAAGGTCTGCGTCATACTTCTCTACATGTTATATTACACCTTTTCAGGCAATAATGACTCGAACCACATAAATCTACTCATACATTCATTTATATACAAATACTCGAGAAAGTGCGGCGTCTTTATTGAAAAAGAAATTCCTCCCGTAGCAAACAAGGAAAACTCCCCCGCAAAAAGCCCTAATCATCATCGTATACTCTCCGCACAGGACGCGAGAGCTCGTCTTATCGCGAGGCACGAATCAGGCTTACCCTGTTCAGAATAGAGCGAGAGAGAGAGAGAGAGACAGAGAGAAAGAGAGAGAGAGAGAGGAGGGCATGCCCTCAACCACCTTCTCGAGTCTGGCTCTTTCTCTTTCTCCCCCGTCCTGCGGACGAAATCAATGCCACCGTCTGCGGGCAAGGAGTAGAGGGATGGTCTATAGCTTTGCTCATGGATGAGTTAGCATGTTTTTTTTAATACTCCAATGCGGTTTGTTTGAACTTGTGAGAGATTAACGAATTTTACTACTCAAAGGCTCAATAGCGCTTTAAGTAGTAACAGTCGACTTTGCTTAGACTCGTATCATGTGCGCATAAAATTCGTGATGAATTTAAAGATATCGGGTGTTTATTGCGATAAAACTTAATCGTTATGAATTAAAATTCAATTCGATCGAATACCGGTATGTATCTAGACGTCAAATTAACAAATTAAGATGTCAAGTTTGTTTCGATAAAGTTGGAGGTCTCATTATGTATTATTCAAGAGCTGATAACGTCGTGACAATAGAGGTCTCGCATCGGGTAAACAAACAATGTCGGTAATTTCGCTCCCGTTCATTACTATAGCATCGGAGATGTTGACGTAATTTTATAGACCTGTCGGTCTCTTTCTTTCTTTATGTTTTCTTCTTTCCCCTTCACTGACAAACAGCCGTTAATTTTTCGTCGTTTCTAAATTTAATCATCCTGTCGCGAGCTAATTTGATTCTAACCGAATTCCCGTACGGTATTGAAAGTTCTTAATTAATTCAGCTGGTCTCGCTCTCACTTAAATTCCGACCTCACACCTTGGCACAACTTCTCGATGAAATATCCGGAAAATCAATCGAAAGTATTTAACACTGTCTAATAATACCTCGCTTTCTATCTCGTCTTCGATAACCCTTTTTTTCTCATCCGGTCACGCATCCACCTTTACGAGTGTGTGTGTGTGTATATATATATACACATATACGCGCACGTGTAAATTTCGCGAGCGTTGTAAGATACCATTGAATTCATCCTTTGCACGCAACACCGCGAGAATAGCACTAAAATCGATGACTTTGCGTCTCGAGCCACAGAGAACCCTCTTGCCAAATTCCACGTCAATAGAGAATTTTCCCATCTCGGAAACAAGGGGACATGGAATTTCTGTACAAGACGAATTCGAGGGAAAAGCGAAAATTCGCAGTTCAACAATCTAATTGACGAGCTTTCTAAAATTTGTAACCTTATCGAGCACCTAATAAGTATCCGAGTAATTATGCAAATCCATCTTTACGAGAAAATTTACGTCGTCGTGCCTTTCGCGTTTCTCTGTTTATTTCGAAAATTCGAACGTCCGGTCGGTAAACCAGAGATCGATAGAGCGGAGAGCAAGAGCGTCACTCTCTCTCTCTCTCTCTCTTGCTAAAGCATCCCTCCGAAGCAAAGAAAAAGCGTAAATCGTGTAGCCGCAGGGTTTCGAGAGAGAAAAGGAAGAGAGACATTCTCGTCCTTGAATCGACCAATGCGCACCTTATTTAAAGAGTACGGTATCGTATTACCATGAAAAAGTAAAAATAAAGCCGGTATACGGACTCACACCCTGTGTTTTTCTCGCTTCTAATCGTGTCGAGATAATCGTGCTTCGGATTAAAGCCACACAGCGTATTTATTTTGGAAAACTTGTCTTTGCTTTTCTTTAATTATAACTCCGCGACACCCTACTAGACTTCTTTTAAAAAAGAACCGACACAAATTTAAAAAAATAACCAAAAAAAAAACAATTTTTTTTTTACGAAACGTAGAATTTTGCGGTGCACGAAGGTAGTAACGTTCTCTCCATAGACATCTTAAAGATGACTTTTACACCGGGGAGACATTTTTACGACTGACCGTTCTTCTTCGTACGCGCACACACACAAACACACACACACACAGACACGTGTGTGTATATGTATATTGGTATATATGTATATATATATGGGTTAAGCGGGTTAAGCCGGAGGCCGTTTAATTTAAGAATAAACATAAATTAGTGCTTCAAGGATGTAAAGCCTCGAAGCTTACCACCTGAATCAACACTTTTCCCCGCAACGAAATTTCCCCCGTCTGTGTCTCAATATCTCGCGTCCTCATCTCCGACACGAAGTAGCGCTTCGCGAACTTCCCCCTCAAGGCCGTGCTCATATACGCATAAAACTTCGCTTCACACAGACACATACACACGTACACGTATACACACGAACGGCTACTCACACTGTGTATAAAAAGGGACGAAGAGCCTCGGATGCTGCGAGCCTCCGCCTCTCGTTCTCTTCTCTCTGCTTCTTCTGCTTCTGCTTCTTCTTCTTCTTCTTCTGCTGCTGCGGCTGCTGCTGCTGCTGCTCCTGCTGAGACGACTCCTCACGAAGACTCTATAATGTGTATATCGCCGAATCTAAGCACCACTGTACACGTATATACATGTATATATGTGTGTGTGTGTGTACGTGTGTGTAGTAATACACTCATGAGTATAAACCGGGATTATTATTTGGCTGTACGTTGCGTTTTCGGGGCAAATCTACGTTTATACATTTATATATAAATTCAGCCAATAGTTATCTGTATATATATACGCGAACTTAACCTTTCCGGGAAAAACGCGTGTTTGAGACTTCTAAGTGATACATGGCGAAAGTACACACTATACCCGATCAAAAATCACACAGACGCACACTCGAATATTAAATACGCATATATATACACAGCTTATCGCCCACACTATCGTACATTCGTTCATCTCTCACGCACTGACTCGACAGCGTATGAATATGTATATCATCCGATGAAACAATGTTAAGCTACGTTTAGCGTACGCGCAAATAAACAGACGAAAGACAGTAGTAGTGCAGATCGGGGGTGGCGTCGTTGCCGCCCGGCGAAAACGCAACACAGCCAGATATATATATAATATATATATGTAGGTGTACATATATATGTATATGTATGAACCCAGTGTTTATACTCCCACTATAGGTGTATTATTATTCTCGAAAAGTAATAAATAAATACCGTCTATGCCAGTTACTGAATTCGGAGCGCCTTTAGGGCTTTTAAAGAGAGTGAAAATTGTAACGTGTGTCGGATAATACGTCTTTATGTATGTATGTGTTACAAACGCGCGCGCGCGATCCTCCCACGGCGGCGTGTCGAGCGTGACTGAAGTCGAGGAGGACTATACGATACTGATGCCGGGCGGCAGCCGGGCGACCGACGGCGCTCCGCTGAGGAGGAGAAAGAGGAGGGAGAGAGAGAGATGGGGATATATACCAATCTATATAGATATATCTTATACCGGTATAGCTTTCGTTTCGTTCGTCGCGCGGTTATGTGTATATACATATATTATATATATATATATATATATATATATATATATATATATAGTGAGCTCGAAAAATATTCTTGGACACTGTATATCTGTGCGTGTGTGCAACTGTGTACGAATGCGTGGGAAATCTCAAGAGTGTTTTTCTTTATATTTCTTTATAGCTTCGAGTGAGTTTGGTAGATGCGTTTTTTTACACAGAGGGTTTGATACTGTTAAATTTGAAGTTATACTACAAATTTGCTGTAGGAACAAATTCGAACGTTTCGAAGCTCGAAACGTTGGACGTTATACGTCTGGACATTTGATGAGCGCTTTTTTCGAATTCTTGCTTCGAAAAATAGTAAATACGCGTTAATATTTTATATTTTAACGAGATGTATACAATATGAGTGATAAACATTAGTTTACAGGAAGCTGCCATGGAACTTTGCCAGATTTATATTATTTTGTAAACAATTTTAATATTGCGTGAAAATACGAATAATTTGTGCTCAAGTATTTGTATAATTAATCAGTGTAATATACAGTACATTTTTCAAGACATTTAATAAAACTTTTCATTTTACGTCTTTAGTTATTTATAGATAATGTTATTTTATGTGCAATCGTCGTTGTATTTACTGTATTGGTATAATTATACCTACTCCCGTTTACTATATATATATATATATATATATATATTCCTACACACGTGGATCTATAATTATGCATAGGCATACGCACACACACAGACATTTGAAGTAAAATTGATAACAGTACTTTAAACTGATATCATACAGCCATAAGCTTTGTTTTGTTATTGCGTCTATATTGATAAGTATACGTACGTAAAGCGTACAATCCCACCTACAAATAAATCTCAAATCAGCTTAACTTTTTATTGCAAATGGATTCTATATACTAACTACGTGTATTTCGTTGATATTACTCAATTTTAAAATAGATTTACCGCGCATACTCAATTATACTTTATAACTGAAAGCGACGTTTTTTCGAAGGCGAAAATCGAATGGGAGAACTCGAAAAAACGAGACACGTCACGGTATATATACCCAACGAAAAAAAAAAAATAAATAAAAAAAAATAAAAACACGACAAAAATCATAAACAGACAAGGATAAATGGAGAAAAGTAAGAGAGAAGAGCCAAAGCATAAGATGAGCAAAAAAGGTGACACTGTATATTAAAGAGAAAGAGAAAGAGAAAGAAAGAGAAGACTTAAGTGAAAAAAAGCAGTTCGAAGAAAAACAGCTCTAGGGGCTTTTGAAGTTTTATACGTCGAAAGAATTCGCGAGGGTTGCGATTTATTATTATGAATTTAAACAAGACGACTTTGTACTTCTTTCCCAGACTCGTAAATCTCCGTGCGATTTCTAATATAAAATTGTTTTCGACTCCGTATATGCTCGGATATTTTATGGAGCTTTCGAGTTTCTTTCCTGCACCGTTCGAGTGCAATAGTCGTTACTTTCTTGTGGAATCGTAATTTCGTTCGTTTTAAATATTTTTTTTTTATTGTTAATTTATTAACCGAATTCTTGTTATCGATTGTGTAAAAGATACTCTGTATGGTTTCATAATGCAGTGAAGCCTTGCGAGATGATTTTTTTTCACCTTTTTGGCCATTAAACATTTTTTTGTACAGACTGTACATTGAATAGGTATTTTTAATTTATTATTTACGAAGAATTTGTTTTTACTTACAAGAAATCGTCGATTGGCGAATGTTTTTGGAATATTATTTATTTCTTCTTTGATAATTGTTGACAAATTTATAGAAATTTATATTTAATGATACATATTCAAAATAAACAACTCGGTTCCATGGGACTATACTTTATTTTTACATATAGTATATTGCCATAGTAATATATTAAAATTTGTATATTTTTACATAATATGTATATTTCACATGTGTGTCTATACAAAAGAAAACAATAATAATCGTACATATCACATCTATTTAAAACTCAAGAAAAGCGTAACACATCTTTAAATTCGAATTCAAAGATAAAAAGAAATATACACAAGAAGGCACGGTACTAATTAACTCGCGATCCGATTACAATAAATATTCGACATAATTACAAATAAATTCTTTTTTACACGTGATCAAATATAGTATATGAACATAATAAAACGTCACTTTTTAAGGAGATGCAAAATATTATCCCTATTTTATTTTCATAATGCAGTCGATACAAATACTTCATTTGTTAAAATATTTTGGACAAAAAATTAGTCCTGAATTGACAAAAATTATAACTTAATAAAGTACAGAAACGATAAGCCCCGCTTTTTCAAATGTTGCAAATAACTAAATGTAGAAACAAATAATTAGTGCCAGTTTACTCAGTCGATAAAGAAATATTTCTCACCTCCTTAAAAAAACTTTTCAGAGGCCTTTTCATACGAATGGAGCTCGTAAATGCAACTGGTTTCTATGGAATCTGGAATAAATTTTCAATAATTCCACGAATCAGTTATTTTAAGGAAAGATGTGAATATACTAAGGTATAACGAAGCATGTAACGTTTTGAGATTATTCGATCTTTTGGACTTCTACTACTAAAATTAGAGGTTCCAAATATTTTAATAATTCATAATCTACATCAGTAAGTTCACATCTCAACTTTGCTAATTGATTATACAATGCTCCAACTTAGCCCTCCTCGAAATCTTCTCGAGTTTCCTTAAATAAATCGCCGAACAATAAAGCTTTCTTAATTTAATTTTTGACCTTCTCTTCCGACGGAATGTCTTCGATATCCACGTTCTCGTCACCAGTGATGAGCTTGATTCTGTCGGTTGGTTTTGGTCTCATCAGAATGAACGGCAATTCAGCAGTAAGCTCTCCACCCAGTGCTCCCAGATAAAGTTTTACCTTGACGGCATAGGACACAATAATGCCAAAGGTGTCCCTCACATCTGGGGAGGTAAGCAAGGTACTGGAAGCCAATTCGTCGTCATCGCCTTTCGTCTGTCCGTCGAGAGCTATGCCGCGACGATGTCGATTACCATCGAGATGAGGTTGCAAATAAAGTACCTTCTGCAAGTTCGATCCAGGATTGATTGGACAGCCGTCCTGTGTCTCAACGGCGTCGATGACCGTACGGAATTGACCGTTCTGGAAGATGACGACGTCGATGCCCTGTTGCACTAGAGCCTTAATCTTCTTCACTACCTTGTTACTGTTGTTGCGCACGCAAACGTTCACTGCAATTTTCTCGCCATGGTGGTACAGCTGTTTGTCCAGAGTGACCTCGAGCTCGAGTTCTCCAGGGCTCAATAAGAAGTCCTTGCGCACAGTGGTGCATGGTTGTCTTCCTTGTTTGGTAGGGGCATACTGAATTTTACGAACGCCCATTGACACGGTGCTACGCTTGTGAGTGACATCGGTCTCCGTTTCACCGGCATAGACCTTGATGGTGTAGGAAACACCGCAAGGATCACCAGTCTCATCGGCTCCGGGTTGTAGGGTCACGCTGGACGGTGCGTTCTGGGAAAATTCGAAGGTGAACGGAATCGCATTTGGTCCAAGTTTGCGTAGCAGTCGTTCCTGCAATTTTGTCAGGTTGTGTTGCGACTTCTTGACCGGTGGGTAGATCTGCTCCGAAACGAGATACAGCTCCTTCTGGAAGTTCAAACCCATCACCTCGTCCTCTTCTCGGCCATAGCGAAAACTGCAGATCAATTGTACCCAGATCTTGCGCTGAGTATCGATGTAGCCAGGATCTAGCAGGACAACACCGTCAACGGGTTCGACACCGCTGAGGTAGTCGATGAAATCGCGTTTGCCCAGGTATACGGCGATCTTTCCATTGGGGGAACATTTCTTGAAAACCTTGAAATTCACTACCATTTTGAAGCGTCGTTGTTGAATCCAAGTGCGCTGGATAGATGCTCGCAGACTACTGCGTAGCGCGCGAGTTGCTCCGCTCGATTTATATCTGCTCCCAATGACCTAGGCCTCGCAAGAGGCTTCCTAATCCTGTTTCGACGGATAAGCACCACATATTCGCCGGCGTATTTCCGTCGTGGTGAGAGGGGCTCGTAATTTAGGGTTTCGTATTGCTCTCGTTTGCACACATGACCTTTCCCACGCTCGTGAGACTTTGAACCTTCTTTTTTCGTTACACAAGATCTGGAATCAGAGAAAGAAGATTGTAGATGCATTGAGTCACAAAAGCAATAGTTCCATAGATCTCTGTTCGTTTTTTTAATTCCAAATAACGTGTAATTGGATCACAAGTCTTGCAACCTATTGGGTTACCTAGACTAATGCTCTTATTTGTTTATTTACTTTTTCCGCAACCTACGACGAAACGAAGCTTTTCTACTTTAACTGACCTGCAGATTAATTGGTTGTTTGAAAGAGCGTGTTTTACTTCAACGATGACGCAGTTGAAGTTTTATTTTGGATCCGCTTTGTTTTTCGTAGCGGACTGCACCACTTCCAGCAAATCGTTTAGGTACTCAATATCCTCCTCTTTCACATCTAAATCTTTTACCTTCAAAAAATACACGTTCACTTTGTTATCTAAGATTTGCCTGAGATTGGTCGAATCGAAGTTACTTACCATTTGAATGTATCCCATAACGTCGATAAGCAACTGAATTCGAATCTTCTCGTCGTCGCTCGTTCCTTGACTTTCCGAACTCGATACACCGGCAGACTTGTCTCTGATCTTTTTCAATCTTCTCAAGCTTTCCTCGGTCTTTTGTACGGACGTCAATACGTCTCTTACGGAGGACATGTATCTGAAAACAAAAAACAATTTTCAATTCTAAAATACTTCGGCGAACAAAGTCGAGTATGTAAAACGCAAACAAAAGCAATTTTTCATTTTCCTCGACGCTATCGCGATTACATTTCGTTTTGGAGAGCGAAAAAAGCCGGTAAAGTAAAACGAGCTTAATTTAAAACTCACTGTTGAGTCAAGGACGTGAGCGCTTGCACGAGCCATCGGCGAACGGTTTGCGGAATGATATTTTTGTAATCCGCATGAAAGGCGGTGAGAAAATCCAAAGTTCTCTTGACGTAGGCACAGGGCTTCGTAGGGACTTCTCTGTTCGTTCGCCTGAATAATCGCGGAATGTCACTTATTTGTCGTAAATGGCTCGAGCTGTGCTTCAGTAGCTCGTTTACTATTTCTTGAGTGACCAGAGGCAGAATGTCGTCAAAGCTTATCGTTGTTTCCTTTGTACAGTCTGTGAAGCATGAAAAGATTCGTTTAGTACCACGTACTTTACTCAACGTAAGCACTTGTTTACGTTAGAAAATCGATTATTTAAAATATAATATTATGATGGTTGATGTATCTCAATGACATAACGTTTATTTTTAGTACGTTATAGGTAATCGAATATTGAGAGAATAAATGAACTTACCATTTAATAAATCTACGACGTTTTGATTTAAATTAGAGACTCTGTCTCCTATAGTGGCTATAAAATTAGACATTTTTGCTGAAAGTTTTTCTATGTCAGTATAAAGACCAACGAGGAATTCAAGTCTTTGAGGATTCTCCAATTCTGAACTATGACTCGTCTCATTAATAGTTACAACGGGCCAAGGCTGAAAGAATTTAAAAAAATGTATTATTAAATTAGTCCAATGTAATTTAGTTGTTAGTGAAAATTGCTGTAATCACTTGTTTTAATGATGTTCGGCACCATCCTTGATATCTCGAGCATAATTGAAGGCACAATTTCCAAAATCTATAATTTTGAAAAATATATATTTATGTATGTAGAGTAAAGTAAAAGCTACTTAAGTAAAAAATAGTTGTAGAATTACCTATGTAGAAGTTGCGGAAGGTAAACATCTTCTGCCCATATCCTCTGAAGACAGTCCCAAACAATGCACGTAGCATGTAGGGTAAAACTATCCTGACTCATAGAATTTTTATTCTTACGTATTGAAACTGATGAAACATTACTAGCAAGTATACTTTCAGCAGTGCCAGCAATTTCTTGAAATCTTATTTGGTAGTAGACTGGCAGATTCCATTTTTTAAGAAACCTGTTGTATTGCGGGTGACTTTTCAACAAATTAATATTCTCTACGGCACCGCACCTCCTTTCTAAGCGTAGAAGGAATTCTAACGTTTGTACATATCTCTGATAATAAAAACGAATTTACATTAAGTAATATTGTTTAAATATAAATAAAATGGATAGAGAAAATGTAGTAATTACTTTATGGAATAATTCGGGATTTCCAGGTGCAAATATAATTGGAAGATAGTCTTCTATTCTCTGCTCTACTTCTGGCCAATAACTATTGACTAAAAAGTTAAAGCCTTTTACTGACACCCTAAAAGAATAAAAGTATATAAATATGAGATACTGCTTTAATTCATATTAATGCAATCCTATAATTTATTACCTGTCAGAGTTTAGTGTTAATTCTAACAGTTCTTTTAAAATATTTTCTAAAACATTCTCTAATTTTTGGTAGGTTCCTTTTAATCCTTGCGATTCAGTTTGAAAACTATATTCACTGATGATATTTTCAATGGCAGGAACTATGATCTTTTTTCTGACGACCTCCTCTGCATCTGCTACCTTATCAAGACTTACGTATATTCTTAAACATCGAATAAGAGAAGCCAATTCTTTTTGATTTATGTAAGCAACTAGAAGCGCATTTAAACTGGCTTTGAGGCGATCATCCATTTCACTCATTTTCTGTGCACAAAAAACACAATAAAATTAGAAATTATTCTCAAAGCTATGTTGCAAAAAAAATTAGTCATAAAATTTAAATAGGAAACTCATTAAAACTGACAAAGTTTGTATAAATTTGAAAAAGAAGTTTAAATACATTTGAAAGAAACATTTATTTGTAAATTATCTGTACACAAAATGTTACAGATAGTTCAAATAAAATCTGTTTTGCGATGTTAAACTGATAGATTACTTACATATGTTTGTTCCACAGAAAGATCGGTTTTACAGCGACTCGAGTGAAATTTCAATTGATTAAATTCTGTTGCAGCACGTTCTAAGATATCTGGTTTTAAAGGAATCTCTAAAGTATCACAGGAACCGAGGATATTGCAAAGTTTCGTTATTGACTTGTGAAACCTTATTAAACTATGTATACTTTGTTTTCTTTCTCTAATATTTTTATGCTTGTCTAAATTATTGGTCATTTCAGATATAGTATCATCTAAACATTGCCTGACTTGCTGCAAGCAATAAAGAAATATACAAATAGAAATTTAGTTATTCGCAATAACCAAAATAGTTATACATTTTTTAAATTTTACGAGTTCTTACCATCACTTCTTCTTTAAGCTGTCCTAGAGGAATTTCTAAATTATTTATTGCTTTGTCTAATCCAATTAAATTACTAGAAAGATTCACAAAGTCTGCATAATCTTTATTTATAAGGTCTATCATAGCTGATCTTAAAATCTTTAAGTATACTCCAAGATCATCTCGCATCTTTTCAAGGCTGACATTTTTCCTGTGTTCTTGTAGAAAGTTATCGGTATCGAATATTTTCTGAAATGTTAATTAAAGACAGTTAAAAAAAAATATACTTTAAAATGATAATAATGGGTTGTAAAAAGATGATTGTATAGGGTTATAGAGGCTACTTTGCGATTTGGTTTACCTCAACGAAATCCAGTTCATTGAAACAAAGGTCCTTTGGAGCCTTTGGTGGTACGAAATTGTCTTCGCTCATTTTTGTACAAATTTATATTACAAAACAATTACAAACTACACAAACTATATTCTGGAATTACTTGCGTATCTTGAGGTTATGTCATTTTTAAACTGATCCACGTCAAATTTGTAAATTTGTTCCGTATTCCGAACGTTTCGAATTTTCCACGTTTCTTTATTCTAAAGGAAGTTCAACGGTCAAACAAGTTTTAGTATAAATATGTTTAACGACGAGTCAAGAGTCTATCGTTGAAATATTTGAAAAAATATACAAAAATTTATTAAATGAACTCGATAAGTTTAACTGCGAAGAACATTTTGTTTTTTAAACATTCGACTAGAATAACTTTCTTTAAGTTTTCACGTGATTTCAATTGCTAAGGACGTTTCACTCATGAAGATTATTTGATGAAGATTATTAGTGAAAGTATCAAATTCGTCGTCTAATTTCGTTTTGGATTATTGGTAAGGTAATTTTATAAATTTCATAAATAGTACTTTTTCAGTCTATCGTAATAAGTAGAGATACTAAAAGCGATCCAAATTTTACAAATATTAAAAATAATGAATACAATATTTCAATGGCGATTTCATACTCACAAGTTTACGAAATGCCATTAATAAATAATATAGGCCTAAAAATGAATAAACAATAATAATAATAATAATAATAATAGACAACAGGTTATTTTTCACAAACGTTTATTTTTTCGCATATGCAGTTCGCATTTGAAACTAGAATTAGTAACGATAGAATCTTTATTCCTATAGATATAATCCACCGTTTGTTCACAATATCATCTGCTTTGCATCGGTCAACCCTGACAGCATGATTTTTTCGACCGTAAGAGGTCCATCTGAAAATAGGTACAATTATATTACGAGTATTAGTTGTGAATGTAGATAATTGACACTTTCGATCTGATGGAAGTTTTAAAAAGAATTTGGGCAACAACAGACTACACACACACACACACACATATATATATATATATATATATATATGTGTGTGTGTAAATATATATAGTCTATTTATCGCAAAATTTTATTTGGATAATAAACTATTTATTTAGCAAATTTATCAACAAAGTTAAGGAAAGTGAACAAGACGCCTATAAAACGATAATTCCAGAACTTAGTAATGTATACACTTATTGCAATGTTATGAGATACAATTAACTATTATTTTAGAGGCCTAGGGCTTCTCTAACTCTCTTCGTTGGCCAATTACACCGTAAAATAGAAACTTCACTGCACGCAAGATTCTAAAGAATCAATTTATGCCCTAAAATATGAATTTATATTCTTTGATAGTTTCCATTCTATAATTAGGAATATTAATAATTAATTATCAATATTCATTCAGATCTAAAGGATATTATTTAAACATATGTTATTATACCATAAATTCATTATGTTTATTTAATTATAAAAATCTCTCCGTTCGTTAATCTCCCATCACAGGAGTTTAGTGAAAATTATAACTACTTGAGAATATTTGAAATTATTATTTCAAGGATCATCATTTTGAAGGTGACGTGTTTTCTTGAAGGAAATTACCTTAATTCTATAAATGCCAATACTAGCAAATAAAAGATTTATTTAGAGTCGCGAAACTATAGTCATCGAAATGTAAACTGAATGTCGATGCCTTGGAAATAAAAATCGCCAATTCAGAAATATTTCAGAAACCAGCCAATTCAAGCACAAATTCAACGATCAGTCAATTCAGAAAAATGCTTCAGAAACTTGCAAGTTTTGGAGCAGATTTCTAGAAGCAGCAAATTCGCAACATAAAATATGACGAAAAAATTTAAATTAAGTACATCCACAGGTTATCGTGAAGTGCACTATGCAAATATTGGATAAATGCATATTTCATGTATTTACGAATATATTGATAAATATATTGATAAATGTATTGATATATTCTTATACTATCGTGCAGACGTATTATTGTTTAAACGAACTGAACAACGCGAATATTGCGGGTATACGTCTATTTTCGCGATAACATATCAACATAAATACATAAATTTACACATTTTTTAAAATTTTAATAGACTGGTTGTTAAATTCTTTCCTTGAATTGGTGGGCTTTTCGACAAAGGGGTCGATATATTCGACGTACACATGCATACCTAAATTGTACCAAGCATCATTGTTTCCCGCGTCGGCTCTGGCGGAATCTAGTGCGTCTCGTATAGCTAATGGAAGAGCATAACTCATGCACAGGGCAGGTTCACCAGTCGCTGTAAAAGTTCATTAAAACTGTACTCGCGCATAACTGACAACACATATCCAAATATTTACCTTTTGATCGAAGTATGCCAACTGGATTAGGAGCGTTTCGTAAGAAGCTCACTCGAAAGTCAACCGGTATATCCAGAGCTGTAGGTGGTTTGTAATTCTGCGAAGTTTGGAAATGTTTATCAGAGCACAGGAATGCATATTCAATAGAGATACGTCGGGTAGTCCATTTTATGGGACACAGTAAAATATTTCAAGCAAAAGTTGTATATAGCTTCGAGGGGGACATTTTATGGCACAGCTCTAAACCCGTTCTAATATGAACAATTTTATCGGACGAATATTCAGTCATGTTTGGGCACAGATCGTATTTTACAAAAAAAGACGTTAGATACTCTAGTATGCGACGATCTTTGCAGTTACATGATTAGAAAATAATATATTTGTGTTTATGTAGCCTACACGAGTGTGTAACAAAAAATAATAGGTTTCGTTTGAAAAAATTGAAAATAATATTCGTGTAATATACAAATTGCGCTTTACTGTCAAACCAATGAGGAAGATGGAAATCTTACAACCCCCTCGAAACTACGCAATTTTTGTCCGAACGATTTGTCTGTACCTGCCTTATCAACGGGAAAATTTGGACTGGTTTTTGTAAAGGAGTAAGCCTGAGTTGAATACTGAGCATGACATAGAATGATTAATTGGTCATAAAAATGACTACTGCATCTAGGTACTCAAGATTTTTATGTTTCAAGTACACATGTAGTATGCGCTATCTTTGCATACTAAAATAATCCATGTAGCAGTTATGGATTTTGGATTTTTGCAATTTTAGTCATGTACCACGAGTTTCTGAGCTTCGTAATAAACTAATTTTCTCCGGTCCGAGCTTGAAATGTTTTTTCTAGTTTACTTTCTTAAGGTAATTTTTAGTTCTTCATTCAGTTATTAGATCTAGTTACATGCGATTTATCTTTATTGTATTACTTGTAACCGTGAATAATAATTAAAAGAAGAATTGTATCAAGTAAATTAGAACACCCTTGAGGCTGCTCTAACATTGACAAGAGTCGACAATAACGAAGACAATAAATACGGATTAATTGTATTTACCATATTTGTATTTGAAGTATAAAAAAACGACAGTTACGTCTCGTTTTTGTAACCAATAAATCGTTTTCTAATATTTCTATTTTTTCTATTATGTAAAAGAGTCCAGTCGGTATATATAAGTAATATTCTTTTCGATTACCCAAGTTCTATCGTTGAGCAGTGCGCCGGTTTCAGGATCATAAATCAACTGCTCTGTGGTCCATAAACCCATTCCCATGACGAATGCACCCTGCACCTGTCCTACATCTACTGCTGGATTCAAGCTTATACCCGTGTCCTCTAGAAGATCGACTCGACGAACTATATGCTGACCTGTCAATACGTCGAGTTCCACTTCTACGACCGCCACACCGTAGACTGGATAATTTTTTGGTAAGTCATTTTCTATGTTGAAACTGATTTATGAAATAGTTAAATTCGGTATTTTTTATAGACTTGTAATCAATGTAGTTTAAATTTCTCACCTATGAGTAGCGCACAAATCGACGTTACGAATCACAGCTGTGCTTGCGATCTCTTGCCATGTTGGATTGGTCAAACTGTCTTTGACAGGTTGTAAACGTTTTAGAAGCTCTTCGCACGCCGATTTCGTTGCCTTGAATTAGTCGATAGTTATTGTAAATGAAATCACTTTTTATAAAACTTGATAAATTCTGCTTACGCTGCAGGCGCAATCGCTGGCTACACTACCACCACTGTTTGCGTCGTTTGGCGATGTCACGTTGTATTTTGGTTTTATGCTTATCATGCTGATGTCTATTCCTAAAGTATAAGCTGCTACTTGAGCTACCTAACATTGGATCATAATTATTTTCCCCGCTAAAATTTTTAGTAGGAAATCTATAGTACATCGACGAAACGAAAATATATTTATCAAATAAAACGAAATTAAATATAAAACTTTAAATTCTTTTTGCAATTTGTTGATATCTAATAGAATTATTGTACATACAAACAGAAAAAAGATATAACTATTGAAAATGGCGGAGACAAGATTTCGTAAAATGATCGTCGATATGCGAACGAGAGTGATTTAGGTGTACATATAGTCAGGATCGTTGAATACGAGAACCGGTTGAAGAGCTTTTATCTTATAATAGAAAAACAGTATACCTACAAGATGATGTGTATAAATATAAATTAAATAGAAAATAGAATAATACATTTCGATCCGTGCATTCGCCTTAAGGTGCATAAGGTGCTTCATTAAAGGAGGATTACATTCGATATTTTACATTTTTAATATGGACCATTCGCTTAGAAAGCAATTGGCTAATTTATGGGTAAGTTTTTATCAGGGGATTTCAAGAGAATTTTTTATAAATCCAGTTTGCATACCTTCGTATTTATCCCTTGGCCCATCTCGATGCCTCCATGAATTATAGCAACTGTCCCATCGCTATAAATTGAAACCAATGAATGAAAGGCGGTTACATCACTAAAATCAACGCCAAACTTCATCAAATTCATTGCAACGCCACGCTTTTTCCATCTATTTTCCTGTGTATCAAAAATTTATATATTTGAATTATTCCAAAAATATTTGGTTCCAAACCTATAATTACCTGATTAAAAGTATTGGCAGTTTCGCGTCGTTGCTGGTAGTCTGAAGTGGTCTTAATCTGGTTTATCATTGATGTAATCTTTTCCTTAAGTTCGTCAGATGTATTCTGTAGACTCACATCAAATGGATCCTGCTTTGTCACTTTTGCAATATGAGCTATGATAGTATTAATCAAAGCGGTGCCCTCAGCAGAGTCTACAAGCATTGAGAAACCCGTTTATAATCAGCTTAATGAAACTCCGATACATCTGATACCTAAATACGTACTTGGTGCTCGACACCAAGTATTAACAGGTAAATCCGTGATAATACTGTTGACAGTCCAACTCCAGGTCGACGAATCGTAACAAACCTTGGCCGAATCTACCGCGATCTCATAAATTACATCGTTCAGCGAGACACCCTTATTGATCCACTGTATCCAGTTTAAGTACTGAATCTTACCGACCTCATTAACACCGGCATTGTATTTATTGTAAGTCGGATTTCTTTTACCCATTGCTTGCATCATCTCTTCGAGCCTCAAGTTCATTCTAGTAGGTCGCTTGAGCTTCAGTGCGGCTATTGCGCAAGCACAAGCTACTTGCGATGGTCGAGATAATTTAGCACCGTAAGCACCACCAATACGTCGTACTTTCATGTTGATTCTGTAAATACAGCGAAGAGATGATTCTTTTACTTTTGAGTCAAAAGGAATGACTTTTTGGATAAATATACAGAAATTTGTTTAGCTCAAAAACATTATATGTGTTGCGTTTACGCCAAAATTAAGCATTTTTGTGTGAAATTATTATTTTTGTATTAGCCTTTCATACCATTCGGTAGGAGGCATCTAGACACGTTAACTGCGGTAAGTCAAAAAATCATTTTGCGATTACCATATACCGAAGATTAAATCCGGTACATTCAGTTATTTCTACGATGCGCATTCTTAGGTTGCAATATATTTGCTATACCAAATATTAAAATTTGATTGAACCCTTTTTGAATCAAATAAAACTATCAAATGATTTCTTAAACTGGAAATAGTTATTTTTTCAATGTAGACAAGAATTATGAAGAAGTACTTATTCTCTGGGATTCCTAGACAGATCGCCATGTTATGTTGAACGAAAGTGACATCTTGCGTTGACGAAAAAACATTCAGTTCATCCTCCAAAGGTATGCAAACACAAACCTGAGGTTCCATGGTAAAATGATATTGACTTCCGGTTCCGAATTTCCCATTTATTACATGTTTCACATCCTTTCCTATACAAATAATCGGATCGTTTGCTTATCATAAATCACAGTAAATAACATTTAAAAATACATACCGGCAGGTACAGTGGCGTCTTGGTGCACACCCTCGTAGATCCTGTTGGTTTCATTTTTGGCTAGTACTTCCTTTACAGTTAATACAGGATTTTTAGTAGGGGCATTTCCGTAAATTATCTTCGCCTTTTTCACTGCCTCGTGAGCTACGTTTTGGTCGTTGGCGACTAATAAGCCGTAGGGCTGTCCCGAGTACAGAACTTCTTTCTCGACAAACAACTGTAGAAACAAGTTTACGCTTATTCTCGATAATACAATGGATTTTATTTTTTGTGAGATTTTATATGGATAGAATATATTTTATCGATTTTCGCGCTATACAAAGGGTTTTAGGGTCAAAAGAAACTATTGCCTATGCCTGCTTAAAAAATTTATATATTTCTATTTAGTGACAAATAAATATTTGCAATGTTAAAACTGCATAAATAATAGAATAAGTTTCAAAGAGCAATATACGATTTTTATAATAAATATAGGAAATAATTTGCTTAATTTAATGACAAACATTCTACTCTTGTGAACGTAATAATACATATTTTCATTATTTTTAATGTCTTTATTTTTCATTGCATTATTGAAAATAAGTAAATTATATCCTTGAGCTTATTTTGCTAAATGCTAAGTGATTGTGATAAGAGTAACGAGTACTTGCGATAACAGGCTGTGTATCTATATCGCTGTCGATAATTTGTCATCTAATGATAATAATTGAAACGTTTTTATATTAGATTATAAATACTATACTGATAACAGACAATTTTTATCAACATTATTTACACGATCGTGATTCTAATGCGTGGTAACGAAACTTTTATAAATACTAGATATTTATAAAAACTATAGAAACGATAGTACTTATATATAATATATATAGTACTATATAAAATACTTAGTATTTATTTAAGTAAATGGTTTATTTGTGTCATTGATTCCGACACATCTATCCTTGCTTTACGTGATAAATATTTACACAATTATATCACTGATTAGATTAAATAAACACAGCAATGGCTTAGTAGCAATGTTCCACCGATAATACAAAGATTTTCGGTTAATGCTGACTTTTGAACCATTTACTATTGGAAGAATACTCCGTTTATTTATAAATCTCTAATATATCATTCTCCATAACCTCAAGGACATGGAAGAATGCTTAATTAGATTTAAAAATAAAAAATTAATATATTACCAATTCATCGTAGTATCCTGGCATCGATGATTTATCAACGGCTACATTTTTCCCTGGGACATCTTTGGCAATGTAAAATGCCACCACCCCATCTACTTTCTATAATAGCAACGTGAGATTAAAGATCACAGAATTCCGATAAATAGTAAAACTAATTAATCATCTTACCAACGCCTCACTCGCATCGATTTTATCAACGGTGCCTAATTTTGGAGCCAAAGCAAAGACGCAGAACAGTTCGTCATCGCTGCGAGGGATGTCATCAACGTATTCTGCTTGACCAGAAGTTTGATAATACGCCTCTAATTTCGTTACAGGCTTGTTCACTGGCCATAAACTTTTGTCAACTTCATAGTCAGTCTTTCCCGATGAAATTGGACGTTCCAACATTTTACCCCCACTGCGAAGTCGTGATTGAATTCCGTCGGGATTTAGGCTGAGAACAAACTGAAATTTTTCTTAATAATTATGTTTGCACAAAATTTTGTTTACTGTCAAGGTGACGATTGTACTTTATAAAACAAAGACTGAGATAACTTCTTTCGATACTCTGGCGAAGATTCTGTCAGAGTTGGGTCTGGTTTTACTTCTAAATATAAAATGTTTAATGCTTCTTTGAGAACGGTTGAGTCCAATAGGACTTTGCCCTGCAGGTATAATTCCGTTTCCGATGCATGTAGCTGGAACGTTAAGAAATTATGTTTCAGGATCATCTTTCAGGTGCAAATGTATATACTAAAACTCACGAATTCCGAACTAATTGCCCCAAAAATAATATTCGGTCTCTCCAGAACTCGATGATCCTCATCTAACCGAAACAAGAAACCCGCGTTAATTATGGCTGCGGCATTTTGCGCTCTTGGCATTATCTGTAAATAAAATGTAGTAGTACAAAAAAACGAGATTCTATTTTATTGCAATTCTACCTTATAAGATTTAAAAACAAAGTTCGACTCCAATTTCGGTATGACAATGCTGTGTATTAGTTTATGGTTCATGTCTATATTCAGAAAATCCAGAAAGCTAGATGTGATCTTTGACCCTTCAGATTCCACTGTAAACAAACCAATTAATTATTCTACGTGAACTAGGGATATGCAATATCAATAACGCACATATGTGTATTTCCGCTCCCGCTGTCTCTAATAACAAAAATAGATCAGACTGGAATTCTTGGTGTTGATGTTTTAACATTAAATTCCCAGCTATTGTTCCGATCTGAAAATAAAAATGAGCTCATGGAATTTTGAAAGAAAGGTAATAAATGTGGAATCGAAGTAGGTAATTACATTTCTCATGGCGACATGACCGATTAACGTAACATGATCGGCCAACTGATTAAGATATTCAAAACTGGAGGATTTTGAATATTTTCGTAGACAAGAAATCAAGTGTTCTAAGGTGAGACCAGCGCATATGGACAATTTTGCATCAGATTTTGTAATAGTCTGGAGATCCGATACACCATTTATATCGATGTATATGTCCTTTTTAGATATTCTATATACACCTATAGATACGATTTTTAGAATCAAATGTTTTTATTGATGGAATTATGTAATAATCGTTACCATTTCCGGTATTTCCACCGTTAAGAATATAGGAAGCTTTTGGATAATCCTTGAAAATGTTAAATATTTGTCCTATAGTAAATACTTTGAAAAACACAGCGTCTTTCAGTTTAAGATAGATTGGTTGCTGGTCCTTGACACTTATCATTTCAAAATCATTGCAATCATCATGGGAATCACAATGTTTCAAACATAGTATCGATTTGTAAGCATCCTGTAAATCAATTAGAAATTCATATTTCGGATTCGTTAGAATTAAAAATGTCGTTTCCCATATGTATTTACTTCTATATCGTGAATGTTTGCAAATGAATCAGACGCAGTTTCAGTAGAGAATCTTTGAAAAGCATCAAGAATTGGCCTGTAACCCGTACAGCGGCATATGTTGCTTCCAAAGGAATTTTCGATATCATTCTTGCTCGTCTGATTTCTCGCAATTAAACTATTGACATAAGAAATTGGAAGTAAACTGTCTGGATTGTATGTGAAGTTTTCGAATATGAAGCCCATTACCTGTACATATTCATAACCATTGCTGGTGAGCAGAAACCGCATTGAGATCCATTCATATCTGCCAAAGTTTTCTGTAGAATATTATAGTCCTTTAGCTTGCCTCCTATACCTTCTATTGTTATAACATTCCAACTGAGAAATTTTGCAACCAAGCAGTATCAGTGTCATTTCAATTTATTTAGAAAAACATTGTTTAAAAATAATATTTCATCATACCCATCGCATAAAAATATTGGAACGAGACAAGAATTCACAGCCAAAATTTCATCTTTCATTTTAACTGCCACTATGCACACTCCACATCCACCTTCGAGACACATATGCTTTGTTCCTTTTAACTTTGCATTATTCCGAATGAAATTATTAAGTGTAGTATTGGAGCGAGTGTCATTTGGAACTACATTGGAAATACAATATGTCAGATATTTTTGTGGATTTCGTTGCATAAAAAAATAATTTAGAGAAAATCTCACCGTAATATTTGACATTATTTATTGTAAACTGAACATTAGAATTCATATCAATGTAATCTGCAAAGGATTCTATAGATTTGGAGTTTTTCATACTGTTTAACGAAAGTATAATGTACGCTTTAATAAGACCTACCAGTGACATAGTAATTAAAATGACGTTAACAAAAATGACAAAATTTTAACACTTACTATTCGAAACTATTAATTTGACCCATCGTTTAAGACACCTATTATAATTTATGAAAACAAAACCACTTTGTAAGTTAAAATGTATTTTTCAGAGGTCACTTCAGTAATGAACAGAAACTAACAATCGTTGTAGAATACTTTATCGCAAACTTATGGCATCATCTGTAGTTATCTTCGTATGAAGTTATCTTCCGATAACTGCAAACTACAAATGCCACCAATTATAAGTGTACACAAACAAATTTAAAGAGACCCGCCTGAGTCAATTGCTGAAAATAATATAAAACAATATAAAATTTATTGGGCAATTTACAATAAATCGTTTTAGCAAAAATCAAAATTTTCAAAATTAACCTAAGGACTGTTTACGTTCATTACATCCGTGAACCTGGAATGTCGGTAACAGAAAATTTAAACAAATCTAAACTATTTTGCTTAACATTATATTAAAAATGAGTCTGCACACGATGACAACGTCAACTTTAGATAAGTCTTATTAAATAATGTTTTTCAATATACTTTTTAAACAAACATTTAGCTTTATAATAATATTGTATTTTTCAGTTGAGAAAATCAATAAGTGTAAATCTCCATAACTAACTTAATTTTAGTATAATTATTTAATATTCTCATAGATATGTGTGATATATTATTTTAGATAAGTAATCTACTCAGTCTACAGTGCTAATTGAACAGAAAACTTGATGCATAGTATCATAAAAATAGGATATATTAGTTTTCTTTAGGGGGCAAGAGATCTTTAAAATACAAATTACTAAATTTAAAATTTAATATGTTGATAGCAATGAGGTTATAATTTATATTTATTCTAATAATAGAAGAAAATTTTTCCTATAATTTGAGAGGTATAGCTCTTCTATAATTCCGTTCAATAGTTAATTACAATATAGAATGGAAAACTGACTTACCGTAGGATTAAAAGTCAACCGATGGATGGATTGAATTTAAAATAGCTAGCTACAGTCTGTGATGCAATCCTTTCAATATGAATGTAGGGATTTAGAATTGAATGCCCAGAATAATTATTAAAAATAAAAAACTGTCTTTTTAACCAATTATTCCAAAAAATCTATGATTTAATTAAAAATTCTTACATTTACATTGAAAGGAATATACCACGGACTATTGCTACCAAGTTTGAGCTCAATCTATCCATTGGTTTATTTCAGACCTTACGGTGAAGCATATCGAATAATAAAATATCAATTTTTAGGCAAATTAAGTTGAGCTTATGGCACTAAATAGATAACTCAATCGTGTTACCAATGTACAGTACTCATATGAGCATTTATGAGCATACGAGTAGTATTTTCAGCTTTGTAATAAAAACTGTATTAATTGTTTTATTTAAATAATTATTTTATTGAATTTTAAAAAATGTTGCATATAAATAGGTCTTTCAATGTACTTTTCGTTAAAAGTTTAAGTAATTATTTACCAGAAAGTTTTCTTGTATTTTTAATGAAAAAGGTTTTCCCAAGAAGCTTAACATTAATGAAAAGTGGTTTAAAAAAAAATTTCAAAAGTTCGTTTTTTATTTTGTGTATAATTTTGAAATAAATATATTTAGCGCAATAAGCTCAACGGGATATTCTAGTATGAGAAAATTCCTAAGAAAATAGGCAATTAAAAAGAAGTCTGTTTTTTGTAGTTTAAAGATATCTTGACCCTTATTTATTTACTACTGTATAATACTATACACAATAACATGTTATTTTAATCATCTATTTATGACGGTTTTTATAGGCTTTTAATTAAATACTGATAATAAACACTATTCATGAAGATATATTTATTTCTGAGACACAAATATCTAAACCCCAATAATAAACAAAAATAGCCTTTCACCCTGTTAAGACAGAACTTATTAAATAATATTATAGAATAAAATTAATCAATAGTAAGATCCCAATAGATAAGGTAAGAAACAAGTATATTTAATCTATTTTTATTCATAAATTCATCTGCTCAGTATCAGTTAATGCAGAAAGCATTATATTCTCGACGGTAAGAGTCCATCTGTAAGTCATTATATATTAAATTATAAAGAGTAAAAAATGTACATATCTAGATCAGTGTCTTTACGCGATTCGCTTACCTAAGTTATACCAAACGTCGGAGTTTCCGGCATCTGCTCTGGCAGAGTCTAAAGCATTTCTAATAGCTAATGGAATAACGTAGCTCATACACAGCGCAGGTTCACCAGTCGCTGTAAAAGTTATTAAAAAACAATGTTCTCGTGCAAATGATGACAAAGGTAAATGGCTAAACATTTACCTTTCAATCCAAGTACCCCAACAGGGATGGGAGCGTTTCGTAAGAAGCTCACTCGAAAGTCAACCGGTATATCCAGAGCTGTAGGTGGTTTGTATCGTTGAGCAGTGCGCCGGTTTCAGGATCATAAATCAACTGCTCTGTGGTCCATATTTGTCATCTATTCCCATGACAAATGCTACCTCAAATTGTCTTATATCTAGTTCAAAAATTAAATTGGTGCCAGGTCCCTTAAAATATCAATATTGTGTGTGTTGAACCGTTATCAAATCCATTTTTAGTTGTAACTATCATGTTCTTGGCTGGAATGTATACGTCTTGGTACAAGATGTACACTGCCCAGTGACGACATAAAAATATTGATATTAGCACTCCAAAAACCCTTAGCACATCGTTATGGTGTTACTTTTACTCGGCCTATATTCAACATTTTAAATGCTACATTATAGGTATAGTTTATGTTAATATCATAATTGAGTCAATGAAATAACGTTATTTAAATAAAGAAAAGAAAAGAATAGCAAGGACATTAAGAATAAAAACAAGAGATGTACATTTTGGCATTTAGTCACATAAATATAAAGCCAATATTTAATGTACGAAAAATGAGATCAATATTAAACTTTAACAATAACACGTTATACATTAAGATCTCTACGATTATACATCTTGGATCAATATTAACAACCAATTCTAACTGCAATTGAATTGATTCGGAAGGCTTTTTAAATATTTGATATTGGATAAATTGATATGAGGGAGATACTAGACTTTATTGCAGATCGAAGTAAAATATGTTGAAGCTTATGCGAGATTGCGAAAAAAACGTCTGCTATGTTCAGGGTATATTCACACAGCTGGTTGAAATTATTGTCAAAGTATGACAATGTCGTTTTTAAGACACACCTTTGTAATATTATTAAGTAACACAATTTATTCATATATATATATATATATATATATATATATATATACAAGCTAATTTCTAACAGAATTTAAAAGGTAGCAAACGACGAAAGTAAAATGCGTGGTCTGTTTGGTGTCGATAGTGTTTCTTGTATTTTCTAAATTTTCGCTAAACGAAGAAACAGAATTTGGAAAAAGATAGATATGTTGAAATTCGAAATTGGTGAAAAAATGCTATTATTTCGGGAGTGAGGTTTGGATGCGAGCGGACGAAAATTATGTAGAGATGATTGCATAGTCATAAATGGATTACATGTTGTAACACGCCTATGCTTCTTATATTCGGTGCATAATAAACCTGAAGGAAAACCAATCTTTATTATTATACAGTAGGTTCGGTGCGCAGTTTAAGCTAAGTTTAGTATAATGATTTTTAAAACGATGGAAATGTATAAATGTACAAATATATTGGTGATGATAGTGTAACACCAAACGAAGAAATTTGAATGCTTAAGGACGAAAAAAAAATATATGTACTTGTATTTGAATCATGCAGAAAAGTATATAAAGCGAATGAATCGATGTTGTTGCGACGTAACAAAATATATACATATTTTTAAAGTAAGTATCATAATGTAGATAACAATACATTTTTTTTTCGTTTTCATTGTTGTATTAAATGATTTTATTTTATTTCATGATTACTTTCTGAAACTGTTGCTTATCAATTCTAAGCTAAGTACATATTTTTGAATATATATTTATTTTTCACATAGAAATCTTTACAACCCAATATAAATGAAAACACACCATGAATAAACTTCTACTGCGGTAAGCTATACATTACTAAACAACGTCATTTAAATATTTTAGTATATTTAAAGATATAGATTAACAAACAGATTCGTCCTTTTTATTTATAATAAAGTCATCTGTTTAGTTTCTGTTAGTCCAGCCATCATTGTTCTCTCGACCGTTAGAGGTAAATCTAGAAATTAAAAATATTACACTTAAAGTCGAAAATAATATAAAAAGTGCAGAATGTAGTATTAGACGCTATAAGCTTACCCAGATTGTACCAAACGTCGGTATTTCCTGCGTCTGCTCGGGCAGAGTCTAGAGCATTTCTAATAGCCAATGGAATAGCACAGCTCATGCACAGCGCAGGTTCACCAGTTGCTGTAAATATTTCCTGAGAATAATATTTCATCGTGTATAATCTGCTATTAGATACGAAAATATTTACTTTTTGATCGAAGAATACCAATAGGATTAGGAGAGTTACGTAAGAAGTTAACACGAAAATCAACTGGTATGTCCAGAGCTGTAGGTGGCTTGTAGTTCTAAACGTATAAAAAATCCAAATAATATATTTCTAGTTAATACATGCATACGTCAAATCTATTGCATTTACCCAAGTTCTATCGTTGACCAGTGCACCCGTTAATGGATTGTAAATCAGCTGCTCTGTGGTCCACAAACCCATTCCCATAACAAATGCTCCCTGGATTTGTCCTACATCTATTATTGGATTTAAACTTATGCCGGTGTCCTCTAGGATATCAACTCGGCGGACGATGTGCTGACCTGTCAACATGTCCAATTCCACTTCTGCCACTGTTACACCGTAGACTGGATATGTTTTTGGTAAGTCTATTTCTTTGTTGAAACTAATTTATGGAACAGTTATGTTGTATTCAATAGTATTAACTCTGCTGTAATGAAAAAAACTACTCACCTATGACTAACACACAGATCTATATTACTGAGTAGTGCTGTGCTTGTGATTTGTTGCCATGTAGGATTAGTCAGACTCTCTTTGATAGGTTGTAAACGTTTTAAAAGTTCTTCACATGCCATCTTTGTAGCCTTAGATTACAATAGCAAATTATTCATCAAATGTATGCAAGTTTGAGAAAGTAAAAATGTTACTTACACTAGCAACGCAATCGCTAGTGAAACTGGCGGCTGTTGCGAAGTTGCTTGGCGATACTACGTTGTAATGTGGCTTTATCCTTATCATGTCCATGTCTATTCCGAGGGTGTAAGCTGCTACTTGAGCTACCTGGTATTAAATCATAATTAATTTTCTAGATAAAAGATACATAATTATAATTGGTTAATAGAAGCAAACCCTCGTCCAGTGGAGACTAGAGGTCTTAATTGCGGACATAAGAAATTACGTATCGATGTAAAAATATATACATTTTTCAATAAATTATAAAATATAATTTAAAATATAAATTATACTTTGTGAACACAACGTTTCAACGTTCAGTACCTTTGTATTTATTCCTTGTCCCATTTCGATGCCACCATGAATTATAGCGACTGTTCCGTCGTTACCATAGATTGAAACCATAGCATTAAAGACAGTTATAAGACTTGTTTCAACAATAAATTTCATCAGACTTACTCCTAATCCACGTTTTTTCCACCTATTTTCCTGTGAATTAACAAATTATTCGTTAAAAACATTGAACATTTTTTCAATTATATAAATGGCAAAAGCAAGTGCACCTACTTTATTGAAAGTATCAGTAGCTTTCTTTCGCTCTTCATAGTTCGATGTTATCTTAATGCGGTCTATCATTGATGTAACTCTTTCTTTATCGTCTTTGGATACATTCTGCAGGCTCACGTCAAAAGATTTTTGCTTCGTTACCTTTGCGATGTGTTCTATAATTTGGTCGATTAATGCTTGTGCCACAGAAGAGCCTATGCCAAAAATAATTTATAATTCAATCTAAAAAATAAAGCATATTACATATTGATAGTATGTGATTTACCGGGTGCTCGGCACCAAGTACTGCAAGGCATATCGGTGATTGCAGCATTGATTGTCCAACTCCAAGTAGATGAATCGTAGCAACTTTGCAACGTAGTTGTCAGAAAGCTAGGTACTAAATCATTCGTTGATACACCCTTGTTGACCCAATGCTTCCAATTTAAGTACTGGATTTTACCAACTTCATTAACACCGACCTCATATTCACTGTAAGTCGGAGATCTTTTACCCATGGTCTGCATCATCTCTTCTAGTCTCATATTCATTCTGATTGGTCGTTTGAGCTTCAAAGCGGCCACTGCACATGCACAAACTACTTGACAATGCCGTGTTATTCTAGAGCCATAGCCACCACCAACTCGTCGTACTTTTATGTTGATTCTGTATATAAAAAGCTTAAATAATGTTTTTCGAAGTTTTACAAATTAGAAATGAAAAAGCATTACTTATTCTGTGGTATTCCCAAACATGCTGCTACATTATGCTGAGTAACATATACAGCCTGTGTTGATGCATAGATGTTTATTTCGTCCTCTAAAGGTACGCAAATACAGACGTGAGGTTCCATAGTAAAATGATACTGATCCCCGGTTTCAAGGATTCCTTTGATGACATGTTTTACGTCATTTCCTACAGAAGAAATTAAACATTATTTAATTTTTTGTATCTAAGGAACACATGATGTATATAGTTTTACAAAAAAATTTGTTGACTTTCAGGAACAGACATTTCCATTTGCATGCATTTCCAGTCTATTGTGGAATCGCTCAAATATGATTTATTAAGACTACGTACCAGCAGGTGCAGTCGCAGTTTGAGTTGCAACCTGAAGAATTCTGCTGTATTCATTGCTGGCCAGTACCTCTTTTATCGTTAGTAGAGGCTGTTTACGTGGGCCATTTTCGTAAATTAGTTTCACCTTTTTAACAGCTTCGTAAGCCACAGATTGGTCAATAGCCACTAACACTCCATATGGCTGCCCTGCGTACTGAACTTCCTTCTCTACAAACAACTGTAGAAAAACGAGGTATTATTATAATTTCAATTTTTCATACAATTTTTTGAACCTTTGAAAGTGCTTTTACACTTTTTACTATTGATAACATTTTGATCATGCTCATAAGAAATCAGAAAAGGTAACATGACATTAAAAGCATAATGATCAAAAGTTCGGTGCATTATTCGTTACGTAATAATTAGCTGTTTCTTATGCTTGACAAAAAAGGAATCAAATAATTATCTTAGAAACTTCTACCATTGCAGCTACACTTAAATGTATTTGATGAAAATTAACGATAATGCGGAACAACGCTGTGAAAATTCAAATAAATACAAAATTAGATAAATCTGTAGTATTTAGTTATAGTTGACGTAAAAAGATACCAGTTCATCGAGATAGTTGGGATACATTCCACTCTCTATGGATAAATTCTTTCCTGGCACATCCTTGGCAGAAAAAAAGGCTACCACCCCATCGACTTTCTAGAATAACAATGATAAATTAAAAATGATTAAATCGCATTAAATAAAAAGCGTTTATGAAGCATAGAAGTCGTTTTACCAATGCCTCACTCGCATCAATTTGATCCACGGTGCCTGTTTCTGGAGCCAAAGCAAAAACGCAAAACAATTCGCCATCTCTGGCAGGGATATCATCAACGTATTCTGCTTCTCCAGAAGTTTGATAATAGGCCTCTAATTTGGTTACAGGTTTGTTGACTGGCCACAAAGTTTTGTCAGTATCGTAGTCAGTCTTTCCAGATGATATTGGTCGTTCCAGCAAATTACCTCCGCTGCGAAATCGTGACCCAACTTGATCGGGATATAAACTGAGGACGAACTAAGAAAATTTTTTATTATAAATGGTACTAAACCATGATTAATTCGTTAAAAAATGTATAAAGTCAAATATTATACTTTATAAAATAAATTTTGAGCTAGTTTCTTTCGATATTCTGATGATGCTTGTAATGGATCGGTATCTGGTTGAATGTCTGAATCCAAAATTTTTAAAGCTTCATTCAGAACATATGAGTTTAATAGAATTTTGCCTTGAAGGTATTCTTCTGTTTTGGATGCATGCAGCTGAAATACCAAAAAGAGCATTAAAAGGTCAAAGAAAATTTAAAGATCGTCGGTTAAATGCTAGGGTAAATATTGAAAACTTACGAAATTCGAATCAATTGCCCCAAAAATAATATTCGGTTTTTTTGAAACTCGGTTTTCGTTATCCAGCGAAAACAAAAATCCTGCGTTTATTAAAGCATGAGCATTTTGCGCTCTTGGCATTATCTACAGACGAAACATAAATATACCGATTAATGACTTAATTTATATTTATCATTTATATAGAAACCTTATAAGACTTGTAAACGATGTTAGGCTCGAATTTGGGTAAAACGACGCTATATATCAGTTTATGGTTCATATTTATATCTAAGAACTCAGCAAATCTGAACTTGACTTTTGACGCCTCAGATTCCACTGCAAATGAAATTAAATCACTACTTTATCTGAAAAATAAATAAAACATCAAATACGTACATATATGTATTTCCGCTCCTGCAGTCTCTAATATTAGGAATATGTCAGACGGGAATTCTCTGTGTTGATGTTTTAACATTAAATTGCCAGCTATTGTTCCGATCTGCAAATATGTTTGAGTATTAAAAGATTGACCAAAGGATAGTTATATATGAATTATCCTTAAGTTAATTACATTTCTCATGGCCACATGTCCGACTAGACCAATGTGATCCGCTAATTGATTAAGATAATGAAAGCCAGTAGATTCGGAATACTTTCTAAGGCATGAAATCAGGTGCTCTAGAGTAAGACCAGCGCATATGCTCAATTCTGTATCAGATTTAGTAATAGTCTGTAACTCGTTTACATCATTTATGTCGATATACAGATCCTTTTTAGATATTCTGTATACGCCTGTAGATAAGATTTTCAAAATTCAAATTTGCTATTTTTGATAGGAATATACGATAATTTTCAATATACCATTTCCAGTATTTCCACCGTTAAGAATATAGGAAGCATTCGGATAAATCCTAAAAATTTCGAATATATGCCTTATAGTAAATACTTTGAAAAATTCAGCTTCTTTGAGTCTCAAGTAGATAGGTTTTTGTTCTTTAGCGCAGATTATCTCAAAATCATCACGATCGCCATCAGGTTGTTTGCAATTTTTCAAACACAATGTTGATTGATATGTATCCTGTGAATTGATTAATAGTTCATTTTTCTACGCCATCGGTATACATGCTATACATGGATTTTTCTCTGTTCTCTTACTTCAATATCGTGAATGTTTTCGAACGCCTTGGATGCAGGATCAGTAGAGAACCTGTGGAAGGCATCGAGAATGGATCTATAACCCGTACAACGACATATGTTGCTACCAAAGGAATTTTCAACCTCGGTGTTGCTTGTGCGTTTTCTTGAAATCAAACTATCAACATAAATCAGAAATTGCAGGTAAACTTTTAATGCTGCAATTCGATTTTAATCGTAGTAAGCCTATTACCTGTACATATTCATAATCATTGCTGGTGAGCAAAACCCGCATTGAGATCCATTCATATCTGCCAAAGTTTTCTGCAGAATATTGTAGTCCTTTACTTGGCCCCCTAGACCTTCAATTGTGATTATATTCCAGCTAATAAAAATTGATAATAAAATAGCAGCAACGCCATTTTTAAAATTAGTGAAAAAATTAGCACAAAAATGTAATGCTCATACCCGTGGCATAAATAAATTGGAACAAGACAAGAATTCACAGCCAAAATTTCATGTTTTATTTTAACTGCCACTATGCACACGCCACAGCCACCTTCGAGGCACATATGCTTCGTTCCTTTTAATTTTGCATGTTCTCGAATAAAGTTGTTTAGTGTTGTATTCGAAAGAACGTGTTTTGAAACTGATTGTGTACAAAACGTTCGGACACATTATTTTACAAATATAATTTGCATGGAAATAATTCAAATGAAACGATGTGCTTACCACGATACTTAACGTCATTGATTGTAAACTGAATATCAGTATCGATTGAATACGATTCCATCGTAGTTAAGGACTGTGCTCTTTTTAATAAAGGTTAAACACATTTTTTTCAATTTGATACCATATTTAAATTCTATCTAGCGCCGAAATAAGAAATTGGATACTTACAATTCTTGACTGTTACCTTGGCCCATCTTAAAATGTATTCGAATCACAAAGCTTAGCGATAAAGTTCTTGTTACTTGAACCGGTTGAACAAAAGTGACTCGCTTCTCACGACGTGGCGTTCAGGTATATAGCTTTATTATGCACCGACACGCCATTGCAGATGAGTAATTAACGGTACCGACAACTGGAAGGAGAGATCTGCTGAGATACGGAAGTATCAGGATCGTATTTGTATAATACATGCTATTGAACCTCTTCTTTCGATAAATAAGGGATAATAACATTATTTTAATATCAGACTATTTGTGTGACAATAAAACTGTCCTGCAGAGAGATAACATTTTTTTAAAATTGAATGAAAAAGTTTGAACGCGAGTTAGCAGGGGAATAAGGAAAGTGCATGCATAGTGACTAAAGTTATTTTTCCGTAACGTTAAGATTTGTTCCTTACTCCATTTATATAAGAGCATTTTAAGTTGTTAGCTAATTAACATAAATGAACCAGGCAGAAAGAGCATAGTAAAAAACCAGAAATTTTGTACAGTAATGAATTGAAGCATAATAGTAAAACTTTAGTCTTCATTGATTATAGTAACTTATCTATGTTATACCAAACAAAGATCATGTTTCGTCCTATGACGTATTCGGAATTTTAGTTCCTATATTGGTTTTGTCAATAATATCAAGTAAGCTATATTTTCATGACAGTATATATTTATCACAAAAAAACTATAAAAATAAGCTGAATAAAATTGTCAGGTGGATTATACAAATGGATACAGTCTATATTTTAGTTATACAGTTATCTGCTGAGCATTCGTTAATTCAGTGTTCATTATTTGTTCAGCCATAAGAGGTGCATTTATAAGTTGATATTATCCAAATAATAACCACTCTATTAATTTGTTAATATGTAACTGTAATAATGTACAATTTGTACATTATTTACAGCATCTACCGTTGCCCAGATTATACCGAACGTCGGTATTTCTTGCAACAGCTCTGGCAGAGCCTTAAGCGTTTCACAGTAAATACACTGTGCTTAACTAACCGTACATTCATTTTTACTGCTGTACATTTAGAATTAGAATTACTAAAATTCATTTATATTTACAACCACGCTTAAATAAATTAAACTTAATTAAATTTATCCAAAATAATGTGGAAATAACATCAATTGAACTTTGAATTTTATAAATTTATCAAGCTATTCAAGCTAAAATCAATATTAAACAAACAATACGTCTCACTCACTAGCAGTATGATATCATCAACATCTGTTAAATTTTATTAAATAATGTTTGTAATATAAGCTTTTATGAAAAAAGTTAGCATTAAATTTGTATGTACAAAGACATTCAAAGTTCAGTTAACTATGTATTATATATTAATCTAATGTTCTATATTTTTTTACTCACTATACAACTGTGTATTACGCATAAAATTCAGAAAAGTATTGTAATTGTTCAAAACTTGCCATCCCGTCGGTAAGAAATGATATTACATAGATTTTACTGATCGTAATAGTAAGCGATCTTTAGTTTCTACACATTATTGTATGATAATAAGTCCTTAATTGTGTAAGTAAGAAAATATAATTTATATAAGAGATAGACACTCGGTCCTTGTGTCTACGATTTGATCTTAAAATTTTCGTCAAATCAGGTGACTCATTGTTAGGAGACATCGTAAGAATTAGAAAAGAAGAAGGAAAATAGCAAAATGGTAATAACAATACTGCTGGTGGAAATGAGAGGATTTCGGAATGTACTTAGCTAACTAACAAGAGTCACCACAAAGCTGAATTGGTAAACACGCCGGGAAGAACTAAAAAAAGGCTAGTTTTTATCAACTATGTAAACTGATTACAAATTTGACTAAAGTCACGAACTGCTGTTAAACATGTGCTCGGTTTAGCTGAGTATGCAGTTTTCTTCACAATAACACGAGCTGAATACGCTACGCAGTAGGTATAGTCGACGGTGCGGCTGTGAAAGTAAAAGGAACGCACGGACTGCGGAGGTATCTAAAAAAATAGACTTAGACGCGCTTTTGTTTCTCTTCGAATTTTTTAACACTATCGATATTGTTCGAAAGACCATACTACATGTATGTTTTCATATATTTAGATATTCATAAATGTATTTACTATAAATTTATACATGTTTGATTTTTTTAATCAGATGGTTTTTCATTTCTATATCTGATGTATTTTGACACGCGCTTAAGGATATTCGAGAATAATGATTACGAGATACGAGAAAAGAAAATGCAAAATAATTAGATACTCTCATAGGTAACATATGATTAATTCTAAATGGTCGAACTTTTCAGATCTTCTATAGTTCTATATTTATAGCGATATTTTAATGGACATCGGCAGTTTTGAGATAGCGTTAGAAGAAATTCCCGAAAAATAGGTTTATTTTTTGTGACCTGGGTACTCTCAGTATAATGAGGGAAGACAATCGACACTTTGTGTAACCCTCCTTTCCTGAATGCCCCGCACACCATTATTTACCAAGCCTCGATTCGCCGCAAATCTCGCAGGAAGATCCGCAGATCTCTTACCGCTTCAGTTGTACTTGAATTAACAATACTGTAGTTTAGTTACAAATTATTTATTCTCTTGTCTATTAATTGAATTACAACAATTACTTTGTTTCACTCTGCCTCACGATCTCTCTGCGGCGTAATCGTTCGTTTCGTCGTCTGTATCGCTTCTCTCTCTCTCTTTTGTCAAGCTCGTCTTCAAGTCTTCAGACGACAACGCACAATTCACTCATAGAACAGTATTTTTTCTCTCACCCACCGTCCCTGCAAAATCACCGAATATTAAGTTTTCTTCGCACAAATTTCCACGTAGTTAAGAAAGGAAAATTTCGATAATTGCCAGACGTCTTTACTGTTCGGCTATCGACACAGGAATGTCACTCATTCGTTGCCAATTCGGCGTTAAACTGGCTTCGACTATCTTGACTATCTTGACTTGAGTTAGCAGTTGCGCTGTTCCTTACTCGCTCAGCCCTCAAGACTCGACTTCATCGCTATCCAATCATACGCACTTTCTCTCTCATACACATTTGACAACTTTTTTTGGCGCGTGCTTGTTGCAGTAGACTTACATTTCCCAGAATTGTTTTTTTTATATAATGTGCTCTTTAACATACACTAAATGCGTGCTCGTTTTTCCTTCTTTGGAGCTGACGACTATTGCTCTCTTCTGTGAAGTCGTTGTTCTCGGCGCACATTCTCATGAAAAACTGTATAATTTACGCTCGATCCCAAGTAAGAAATGGCATATCGGTTTTAACACTATTGACAGTCCCTTTTCTGGTTGACGTATCATAGCACAACGAGAAGATAATAATATAACTGCAAACTGAACAAAAATAAACGCAAATACGAGTATACCTAATAAATTTTTCGTTATTAAATTGTGGAAAATCAAAACCGCAAGTATACCAAAAACCACCTCGTCCTTTGTATGATTTATACTTATTAAGATATACGAGATAATAACAATAATATTTGGATAGATATGTTCAAATTCATATGTACGTTCACTCGTAAGGGATGATCAATTAACAATTTTTGGCGTCTTTACTTAATTAACAATTATGAAATGAAACTATTGATGACATCGTAAGAGAGTTAGAGACAAAGCTTTGCTTATCTTTTATTTTCGTTAAGCGTTGGCCACTTTCACCTCGGCCCTAGTCGTCTGTTGTTCAACGTCCTGGTGTCTGGTAAATATAGGAGAATATAAACGTTATACTTAATACGTCGGGATGGAGCAAATTCGAGTTGTTCCTCCCTTGGCCGACCGGAGCAAAAGAGAACGATAGTTATCCGTCGTCCGTCTTGAGGTGTTAGGACTCGAAATCTGTTCCTACTCTTGTAAGTAGTATATTTTGAGTATCGTTACACCGCAACCATCCGATTTCAACCTCAAACTATTCTTAGAAATTTACATCATTTACTACGAATATGTCCAAGCAAGTACACTAACGGATTCGCATGTCACCTACCAGATTCCGTTATCTTCATTTCTCTCCGATTTTGTAAATTACCTTCACCTTTGTCACAGTTTGGTAAGCCACATCTTGGTCAGTAGTAAAAATGTTCAGTTCTTATGGAAAAAGGTTTTAGACTAATAAAGGAGTAATCTAACTCCTAATTCATTCTCTAATGCGTAAAAATATAACTGCAATTTTCTCATCTTTTTATGTGACTAAATAACCATCGCCATGGCTTTATTTTACCTAAATCGTTCAATAATAATAATCGCGAATATAAAGTTATTAGCGCTACGGAGCCAAATGGGTCAAATATCTTACACGGAAGCTAAAGTATGGTGTTTAGTTTTTTTCCGTTTCTTAACTTCTTCCTTCATTGTTGTTTTTAAAAAGAGCGGATTATCACTCTTGTCCATCAAAATACTTAGCATTCCCGTTTGTGTTTTGCATGCATTATAGTGAGTGTACTCACACCCTTGTAAAATTTAAATTAGCATTTTTATTGCTTCTCTCGTATCGTCAATGAATTCGGTCAATTGCTTCTAGGGAATTAACGCTTGTTACGTGGTGTCTGCATAAAATCTTTGTTTTAATTTTTCAACGTTATTTTTCGATGATAACATAACGCTTTCGCTATAAACGAATGAATTTAGTGCGTTCTCCAAATGCATGTTAAGTATGGTACCTAAAATAAAAGGACTACACGATGCGCTAAATATTACAATGACGAAAACTGATTAATAGTCCTGCTCGTCATGACATAGAAAGCTCAGGAAAAAGGAGGTTACCGTCATTTCACCGAAGTAGAGGGGACACGGCGTAATCGACTCGATAAGGTTAACTACCGCATCCACGCATTTGTTGACAAATGACGATCATTCGAAATTCAGTACCAAACCAAAGATTTAAAATAGACGAAAAATTTTTCAACCGATCAGTGTGTCAGGAAATGACCCATATACAAGTATAAATATAAATATGCGTGCCAATACTTTATTTATAATCCTATATTCCCTGGATTTTTAACGAGTACGAATTCGAGGATCTACGCGTTTCTTCTGTTTAAATTTTCACGAATTACGTCGAATTATATACAATTCATTGTGCTAATTTCATGCAAAGTAAATGACAAGAAAATTGGATGCATCACATGGTTAAACATAGATTAAACTGTGGTCCCTTTAAAATTAGTAAGATACTGAAATTATTTTAGATCGAAGCAAGATATATATATATTTATTGAATTTAGAATTTTAATGTAAGTAACAACTTCGTATTTTTATATTTATTGTTTCTTAAAACAGTTTAGATTTAAGTCGACGTAGGTTTTTAATTAAATAACGTTGATACGTAATATTGGTGAAGATATATTTCTAACACATAAATCTATAAAATTTAATAGTAATAATAAAAAATACACTTCCACTACGTTAAGATGTAAATTATTATATATAAAATAATCATTTAAATATATCATAATAGTTAAAGATATGGAATGATCGCCATCAATGATAAGCTACATACAAACAGATCTAGTCCTTTTCATTCACAAAGTCATCTGTTTAGTTTCTGACAGTCCAGCAAGCATTGCTCTCTCGACCGTTAGAGGTAAATCTAGAAATTGAAGATTTTACACGCAAAATCGAAAATAATATAAAAAGTGCAGAATGTAGTATTAGACGCTATAAGCTTACCCAGATTGTACCAAACGTCGGTATTTCCTGCGTCTGCTCGGGCAGAGTCTAGAGCATTTCTAATAGCCAATGGAATAGCACAGCTCATGCACAGCGCAGGTTCACCAGTTGCTGTAAATATTTCCTGAGAATAATATTTCATCGTGTATAATCTGCTATTAGATACGAAAATATTTACTTTTTGATCGAAGAATACCAATAGGATTAGGAGAGTTACGTAAGAAGTTAACACGAAAATCAACTGGTATGTCCAGAGCTGTAGGTGGCTTGTAGTTCTAAACGTATAAAAAACCCAAATAATATAATTCTAGTTAATACATGCATACGACAAATCTATTGCATTTACCCAAGTTCTATCGTTGACCAGTGCACCGGTTTGCGGGTCATAAATCAGCTGCTCCGTGGTCCACAGACCCATTCCCATGACAAATGCTCCCTGAATTTGTCCTACATCTATTATTGGATTTAAACTTATGCCGGTGTCCTCTAGGATATCAACTCGGCGGACGATGTGCTGACCTGTCAACATGTCCAGTTCTACTTCTGCCACTGTTACACCGTAGACTGGATACGTTTGAGGTATGTCTATTTGTTTGTTGAAACTAATTTATGGAACAGGTTAACTTGTATATTCAATTATGTTAATTCTGCTATACTTAAAAAACGTCTTACCCGCGACTAACACAAAGATCAATATTACTGAGTAGTGCTGTGCTTGTGATTTGTTGCCATGTAGGATTAGTCAGACTCTCTTTGATAGGTTGTAAACGTTTTAAAAGTTCTTCACATGCCATCTTTGTAGCCTTAGATTATAATAGCAATTTATTAATCAAATGTATGCAAGTTTGAGAATGTGAAAAATGTTACTTACACTAGCAACGCAATCGCTAGTGAAACTGGTGGATGATACGAAGTTGCTTGGCGATACCACGTTGTAATGTGGCTTTATCCTTATCATGTCCATGTCTATTCCGAGAGTGTAAGCTGCTACTTGAGCTACCTGGTATTAAATCATAATTAATTTTCTTGATAAAAGATACATAATTATAGTTGGTTAATAGAAGCAAACCCTCGTCCAGTGGAGACTAGAAGTCTTAATTGCGGACATAAGAAATTACGTATCGATGTAAAAATATATACATTTTTCAATAAATTATAAAATATAATTTAAAATATAAATTATACTTTGTGAACAAAACGTTTCAACGTTCAGTACCTTTGTATTTATTCCTTGACCCATTTCGATGCCACCATGACTTATAGCGACTGTTCCGTCGTTACCGTAGATTGAAACCATAGCATTAAAGACAGTTATAAGACTTGTGTCAACAGTAAACTTCATTAGACTTACTCCTACACCACGTTTTTTCCATCTATTTTCCTATGGATTATAAATTTATTAATTTAAAACATTGAACATTCTTTCAATGATATCAATAGCAAAAGCAAGTACACCAACGTTATTGAAAGTATCAGTAGCTTTCTTTCGCTCTTCGTAGTTCGATGTTATCTTAATGCGGTCTATCATTGATGTAACTCTTTCTTTATCGTCTTTGGATACATTCTGCAGGCTCACGTCAAAAGACTTTTGCTTCGTTACCTTTGCGATGTGTTCTATAATTTGGTCGATTAATGCTTGTGCCGCAGAAGAGCCTATGCCAAAAATAATTTATAATTCAATCTAAAAAATAAAGCATATTACATATTAATAGTATGTGATTTACCGGGTGCTCGGCACCAAGTACTGCAAGGCATATCGGTGATTGCAGCATTGATTGTCCAACTCCAAGTAGATGAATCGTAGCAACTTTGCACTGTAGATGTCACAAAGCTAGGTACTAAATCATTCGTTGATACACCCTTGTTGACCCAATGTTTCCAATTTAAGTACTGGATTTTACCAACTTCATTAACACCGACCTCATATTCACTGTAAGTCGGAGATCTTTTACCCATGGTCTGCATCATCTCTTCTAGTCTCATATTCATTCTGATTGGTCGTTTGAGCTTCACAGCGGCCACTGCACATGCACAAACTACTTGACAATGTCGAGTTACTTTAGCACCGTAAGCACCACCAACACGTCGTACTTTTATGTTGATTCTGTATACACAATGCTTACATGACTTTTCTTGAAGTTTTACAAATTAGAAATGAAAAAGCATTACTTATTCTGTGGTATTCCCAGACATGCTGCTACATTATGCTGAGTAACATATACAGCCTGTGTTGATGCATAGATGTTTATTTCGTCCTCTAAAGGTACGCAAATACAGACGTGAGGTTCCATAGTAAAATGATACTGATCCCCGGTTTCAAGGATTCCTTTGATGACATGTTTTACGTCATTTCCTACAGAAGAAATTAAACATTATTTAATTTTTTGTATCTAAGGAACACATAATGTATATAGTTTTACAAAAAAATTTGTTGACTTTCAGGAACAGACATTTCCATTTGCATGCATTTCCAGTCTATTGTGGAATCGCTCAAATATGATTTATTAAGTCTACGTACCAGCAGGTGCAGTCGCAGTTTGAGTTGCAACCTGAAGAATTCTGCTGTATTCATTGCTGGCCAGTACCTCTTTTATCGTTAGTAGAGGCTGTTTACGTGGGCCATTTTCGTAAATTAGTTTCACCTTTTTAACAGCTTCGTAAGCCACAGATTGGTCAATAGCCACTAACACTCCATATGGCTGCCCTGCGTACTGAACTTCCTTCTCTACAAACAACTGTAGAAAAACGAGGTATCATTATAATTTCAATTTTTCATACAATTTTTTGAACATTTGAAAGTGCTTTTACACTTTTTACTATTGATAACATTTTGATCATGCTCATAAGAAATCAGAAAAGGTAACATGACATTAAAAGCATAATGATCAAAAGTTCGGTGCATTATTCGTTACGTAATAATTAGCTGTTTCTTATGCTTGACAAAAAAGGAATCAAATAATTATCCTAGAAACTTCTACCATTGCAGCTACACTTAAATGTATTTGATGAAAATTAACGATAATGCAGAACAGCGTTGTGAAAATTCAAATAAATACAAAATTAGATAAATCTGTAGTATTTAGTTATAGTTGACGTAAAAAGATACCAGTTCATCGAGATAGTTGGGATACATTCCACTCTCTATGGATAAATTCTTTCCTGGCACATCCTTGGCAGAAAAAAAGGCTACCACCCCATGGACTTTCTAGAATAACAATGATAAATTAAAATGATGATTAAATCGCATTAAATAAAAAGGGTTTATGAAGCATAGAAGTCGTTTTACCAATGCCTCACTCGCATCAATTTGATCCACGGTGCCTGTTTCTGGAGCCAAAGCAAAAACGCAAAACAATTCGCCATCTCTGGCAGGGATATCATCAACGTATTCTGCTTCTCCAGAAGTTTGATAATAGGCCTCTAATTTGGTTACAGGTTTGTTGACTGGCCACAAAGTTTTGTCAGTATCGTAGTCAGTCTTTCCAGATGATATTGGTCGTTCCAGCAAATTACCTCCGCTGCGAAATCGTGACCCAACCTGATCGGGATATAAACTGAGGACGAACTAAGAAAATTTTTTATTATAAATGGTACTAAACCATGATTAATTCGTTAAAAAATGTATAAAGTCAAATATTATACTTTATAAAATAAATTTTGAGCTAGTTTCTTTCGGTATTCTGATGATGCTTTTAATGGATCTGAATCTGGTTGGATGTCTGAATCTAAAGTTTTTAGAGCTTCATGCAGAACATTTGAGTTTAATAGGATTTTGCCTTGGAGGTATTCTTCGGTTTTGGATGCATGCAGCTGAAATACCAAAAAAAGAGCATTAAAAGGTCAAAGAAAATTTAAAGATCGTCGGTTAAATGCTAGGGTAAATATTGAAAACTTACGAAATTCGAATCAATTGACCCAAAAATAATATTCGGTTTTTTTGAAACTCGGTTTTCGTTATCCAGCGAAAACAAAAATCCTGCGTTTATTAAAGCATGAGCATTTTGCGCTCTTGGCATTATCTACAGACGAAACATAAATATACCGATTAATGACTTAATTTATATTTATCATTTATATAGAAACCTTATAAGACTTGTAAACGATGTTAGGCTCGAATTTGGGTAAAACGACGCTATATATCAGTTTATGGTTCATATTTATATCTAAGAACTCAGCAAATCTGAACTTGACTTTTGACGCCTCAGATTCCACTGCAAATGAAATTAAATCACTACTTTATCTGAAAAATAAATAAAACATCAAATACGTACATATATGTATTTCCGCTCCTGCAGTCTCTAATATTAGGAATATGTCAGACGGGAATTCTCTGTGTTGATGTTTTAACATTAAATTCCCAGCAATGGTACCTATCTGTACAAATGAGTGAGTATTAAAAGATTGACAAAAGGTTTAATTCATAAGTTAATTACATTTCTCATGGCCATATGTCCGACTAGACCAATGTGATCCGCTAATTGATTAAGGTATTGAAAGCCGGTAGATTTTGAATACTTTCTAAGGCATGAAATCAGGTGCTCTAGAGTAAGACCAGCGCATATGCTCAATTCTGTATCAGATTTAACAATAGTCTGTAACTCGTTTACATCATTTATGTCGATGTACAGATCCTTTTTAGATATTCTGTATACACCTGTAGATAAGATTTTCAAAATCAAATTTGCTATTTTTGATATGAATATACGATAATTTTCAATATACCATTTCCAGTATTTCCACCATTAAGAATATACGAAGCATTCGGATGACCCTTGAATATTTCGAATATTTGCCCTATAGTAAATACTTTGAAAAATTCAGCCTCTTTGAGTTTAAAGTTAATAGGCTTTTGTTCTTCTACGCAAATGATCTCAAAATCATCACAATCGTTATCACGTTGTTCGCAATTTTTCAAACACAATATTGATTTGTGTGAATCCTGTAAATTGATTAAAGAATCACGTTTTTGCGTTTTTTAATTAAACAAAATAATTTTGCTATTTACTTCGATATCATGTATATTTTTCAATGATTTGGATGCTGTGTCAGTAGAGAACCTATGAAATGCATCTAAAATGGATCTGTAACCCGTACAACGACATATGTTGCTACCAACGGAATTTTCGATCTCGGTGTTACTTGTGCGCTTTCTTGCAATCAAACTATCGACATAAATCAGAAATTACAGGTAAAATTTTAATGCTGCAGTTCGATTTTAATAGTAGTAAGCCTACATATTATTACCTGTACATATTCATAATCATTGCTGGTGAGCAAAAACCGCATTGAGATCCATTCATGTCTGCCAAAGTCTTTTGCAGAATATTGTAATCCTTTAGGTGGCCCCCTAAACCTTCAATTGTTATTATATTCCATCTAATGAAATTCACAATAAAATATTAATTATCTCTTTTTTAAATTATTCAGAAAAATTAGCATGAATATAAATTGTACAAACCCGTCGCATAAGAAAATTGGAACAAGACAAGAATTCACAGCCAGAATTTCATGTTTTATTTTAGCTGCTACTATGCACACGCCACAGCCACCTTCGAGGCACATATGCTTCGTTCCTTTTAATTTTGCATTATCCCGAATGAAAATGTTTAGTGTTATATTTGAACGAATGTCTTTTGGAACTGCTTGCGTGCAAAATAATCGTACGCATTATTTTGCAAATACTAATTTATATAGAAATAACTCAAATGATGTGCTTACCACAATACTTGACGTTATTTATCGTAAATTGAATATCGGAATCGATTGAACACAAGTCCACCGTATTTGAGGACTGTGATCTATTTAATAAAAGTCAAATAATTTTTTTTTCATATTTTATTCAATATTCAAATACTATGGTGTACCGAATTAATAAATTGGATACTTACAATTGACTGCTTCCTTGGTCCATCTTAAAAAGCAATCGAATCAACCCTAGCGATAACGCTCTTGTTACTTGAACCGGTTGAACAAAAGTGACTCGTTTCTCAAGACGCGACGTTCAGATACGTAATTTTATTATGTACCGACACATCATTGCAGATGAGTAATGAACTGTACCGATAACTGGAAGTAGAGCATCTCCATGCTGCATATACAAAGGTCGAGATCGTATTTGTATTATACGTGCTATTGAACCCCTTCTTACGGTAAAGAAGACATAATAAAATTATTTTAATATCAGACCATTACGATAAAACTGTGCTATAGAGATAACATTTTTACACTTGAATAAAAACGTCTGAACGTGAGTAAGTGGGGGAATAAGGAAAGTGCATATATAGTTATTCAAGTGCATTTAAGTTATGTTTCCGTGTTGCACGTATAATGTTGAGATGTTTTTTCTTACTCCCTCTATTTTCGATCATTTTCGGGCAATCGACCGTTTCCGATTGTCTTTGAGTATAAGTGGCAAGTAATAGGGAAGCACAGAAATAACGAAACATTACATTAAACCTACTTGTATTTATAATTATACTCCGCTATTTTGCGATCAGATTTTTCGATAAAATTTCAATGTATTATTTGCTCGCGCAACAATTATCATACGAAAATTTAAATTGCATTTTTTTTACTAATATTACAATTTTTTGAAATAGCTCAAATGTAGTGCTCGCGATAGGAGTAATTGTGCAGTTATTGTTTTTCAAAATATTTGAAATTTCTTAATTTTTCTTAGTAACTTGTTTGGTTAATATTTTAATTGCATTCAATTTGGTCGTTAATATTATAAATATTATCTTAGATTGGCGATTATAATAATGTACGAATCGCTTTTCAACTGATGACGCAGTTAGGTTTCAAGTAATTTCTTGGGCCATTAAGATTAGTGAACTGTGAAGCCGAGCAGGCGAATAACTGAGAGAAATTAAAAAAAAAAGAAAAAGGTACAATTTAATAGTAAGTAGCCTTTTTCATCTACATTTAGATTGATTTGGATAAGTTAACTATTTGAAATATAATAAACCGGTCTTAAAGAGCCTTGCACCATACCACATGGTGAATCCGACCACATCTGTTTTTGTCTTGTACACCTACTTATGTGCATCGATGTCTCTATCGTCCGGCTGCGCGACGATCTCTCACGCGGCATTTTTTTGACAATGATTCCATTTCCTTTTCCATTGCTGTGCTCCCAGGGTTTCGGCTGTTGCGGTTGTGGGCTGGTCTTCAACTGCCGAACTCAAGCTAGCTATATATTACTTGTCAAGCGGCGCGTCCGTGTTTGGTCTTTCGGAGTGCAGGAGCTCCTGCACTCCACGTGCACACCTTGATTTTCACTAGGTATTTGTTCGGTTCGGATGTATTATAATCGGATATATAAAAATATAAAAAATACATAAACCCTATATCGTCATAGTGCACTTCGGATAAACACTAATGTGTATGCACGTATTCATTAATAACCTTTTTTTTTCTTTCAGTGATTCCATTCTGCTGTAGAGAATAAGGTAGTAGGATATTTTGAAGTCTGATTTCAAAATATGCAATATTGCACGTGTATTCTCTGAGTCTTAAAATGCGACTGTCAATTTTTATTGACATACATACTCCCTTCCGCGATCCAATCGAATTATTTTAGGTACTTTATTGAATTGAGTTCGGGTCACTTTTATAAATTCTTGAATGAAAATATGATACGATTTGCATCTCCGCAAGTGCTAATAATTGTATGTTCACTACAGCAAGAGTGTCACAAACTACCGAAAATTATGATGAAAAAATACCAAAAATCAAATCAATTCAGAATGTTTTAATTACAATTTGTATTATGTATCTTACTAAGAGATAAACGGATTAAAACATTTAAATAATGGTAGTATTTCATAAGGATATTGTATGTATACCCTCATGGGTATATAAGATATCGATTTTTTAAAGCCTATCCAGATTATATCCAGAAATTTTATATTCAAGTCATACATTGTGATTAACTAACCATACTTTCATCTATTCAGTTGTACATTTATCGTTAGAATTACTAAAATATGTACATATTTATAATATATAACCAAACTTAAACGCATTAAATTAAATAAAACCAAAATAATATAGAAATAACATCAATTAAGCTTTTCAAGTTACGGCCTAAGCTGAAATTAAAAAAGTATACATCTTACACACTCACAATACGATGTGTCACTTGGGTTAGTTTTGATTTTTTATTAAATGTTAAGAATAAGATATATTTTCATAAAGGTATATTTATTTCTCACAGAAAACCAAATTATAAATAAGTAATACATCTATATCGTGTTTAGACATACATTCTTAACAGATTTTTTAAATTTTAAAGTAACGTACAAGAAAATTTAATAAAAATAAGTTGGATAAAATTGTCAGGTAGAATATGCAAGGGGGTACAATGTCCCCTTTTAGTTATATAGTCATCTGCTCAGCATCAATTAATCCCGCGAGCATTATTTTGTCAGCTGTAAGAGGTCCATCTGTAAGATGAAATTACCCGAAGAATAAAAGACTGTAAATAATGAATAAACTGTATATACCCTTACTCAGATTATACCAAACGTCGGTATTTCCTGCATCAGCTCTAGCAGAGTCTAAAGCATTTCTAATCGCCAATGGAATAGCGTAGCTCATGCACAACGCAGGTTCTCCAGTGGCTGAAAAAGTAGTTAAAAGCAATATTGGAGCCAATAAAGACACAGAAACCAGATATTCACCTTTCGATCCTAGTACACCAACTGTATTAGGAGCGTTACGCAAAAAGCTCACTCGGAAGTCAACCGGTATATCAAGAGCTGTCGGTGGTTTATAATTCTAGGAAGTATCAAAACGTTCATCAACCCCAAGAATACATTTCTAGTTGAGATATATATGCGTAATATGTGTTTCGTTTACCCAAGTTCTATCGTTGACCAGTGCACCGGTTTGCGGGTCATAAATCAGCTGCTCCGTGGTCCACAGACCCATTCCCATGACAAATGCTCCCTGAATTTGTCCTATATCTAGTTCAGGATTTAAGCTAATTCCAGTGTCCTCTAAAATATCAACCCGTTGGACTATATGCTGACCTGTTAACATGTCTATTTCGACTTCTGCGACTGTTGCGCCGTAAACAGGATAGTCTTTTGGTATGTCCTCTATATTATTGAAGCTATTGAGTAGATAAATAAGAATTTTTAATGGTCTTATGATTAATTTAGTTTGAATACCTCACCTATGAATCGCGCATAGATCAATATTATTGACTAATGCTGTGTTTGTGATTTGTTGCCAAGTTGGATTAGTAAGACTGTCTTTGATAGGTTGTAACCGCCTTAGAAGCTCTTCGCATGCAATCTTAGTAGCCTTGGATATGTATACAATGCAAAATAAATAATTATTTATCCAACGAGTAGATTCAAGACGAGATCAAATATTACATACGCTAGTAACACAATCGCTAATTATGCTGGAACCACTAGCTCTCTGGTTTGGTGAAGGCACATTGTATGCTGGTTTTATCCTTATCATGTCTATATCTATTCCAAGAGTGTAAGCTGCTACTTGGGCTACCTAATATTTCAATAGATAGTAAAGTCTCTATAAGATGCCGTTTTTCTATGTGAAGTTTAATAAAGGATTCTACGAAGAGCTTGCCAACGCTAAAAAATTGTAATTGGCATATATACCTTGGTATTCACTCCTTGGCCCATCTCAATGCCCCCGTGACTAATGCTACGGCGATCCTCATAGTCAGAAGAAATCTTAATCTGGTCTATCATTGTTGTGATCCTCTCTTTATCGTTGCTAGAAACATTCAGTAAACAGACTTCCAAGAAATCTTTGTGCGTGACTTTCGCGATATTATTCATAATGTTATTGATTAAAGCAATTCCCGCCGCTGAGCCTAACACAAACATTAAAATCAATTATAATTGAATATTACAAAAATATAATACGTTTTATACGTTACATACCAGGTGCTCGACACCAAGTATGAATAGGCATATCGGTTATGACACTATTTACAATCAAATTCCAGGTTGATGAATCATAACAATCTTTAACTGAATCAACCACAAAGATAATTATTAAATCATTAAGTGACACACCCTTGTTGATCCATTGCGTCCAATTCAAGTACTGGATTTTGCCGATTTCATTAACTCCAACTTCGTATTCACTGTAGGTCGGAGTCCTTTTACCCATACATTGCATCATTTCCTCGATATTCATATTCATCCTGACTGATCGTTTGAGTTTTTGAGCAGCCATTGCGCAGGCACAAGCCACTTGACTTTGTCGGGTTACTTTAGCACCGTAAGCACCACCAACACGTCGTACTTTGATGTTGATTTTGTGTACATAGTCCGGAATTGATATTTCAAAAATTTTAAATATTATAGAAGATAGTAAAGTATTATTTGTTATCTGAGATTCCTAAACAAATTGATACGTTATGTTGAATAAAGTGCATAGCCTGAGTTGATGAATAGATATTCAATTCATCCTCCAAAGGTATGCAAATGCAGACCTGAGGTTCCATTGTATAATGATATTGACTTTCAGTTTTAAATGTTCCTTTAATCACATGCTTTACTTCCTTTCCTGTATTTCCGCCATTGAATGCTCATATGAAATAAGTGCATAGTGTCTAGATATATAATTTGCTATAAATACATACCAACGTATGCAAAATATACAACATATCAGTTACTACATCTTTTAGGTAGGTAACTTGTGCAAGTAGAATAATATATCTGTAGTTAAATATAATACCAATTCATCTTGATAGAGAGGGGTTACAGAATGATCTACAGCTACATTTTTTCCTGGCACATCCTTGGCAGTGTAAAATGCTTCCACTCCATCAACTTTTTAGAATAACAATTCAAAATTCCTAGTTATGAAAATTTTTTTAATATGTAACTAATTATTATGTAACTAATTAATTTTCTTACCAGTGCCTCACTCGCATCAATTCTGTTTACGGTACCTATTTTTTGAGCCAAAACAAAAACGCAAAACAATTCGTCATTTCTGGCAGGGATGTCATCAACGTATTCTGCTTCTCCAGAAGTTTGATAATAGGCCTCTAATTTCCTTATAGGTTTATTTACTGGCCACAAGTTTTTATCAACATCATAGTCAGTTTTCCCAGATGAAATCGGACGTTCCAACATACTACCTCCACTACGAAGTCGTGATTCAATTACATCGGGATTAAGACTTAAGATAAACTAAAAATATTCTGAATAAATATGTTTGCTGATAATGTTGTATATTATTATACAGGTAAGAAAGTTAATAAAGCTACCTTATAAAACAAGGCTTGCGCTAATTTTTTTCTATACTCCGGCGAAGCATCTGGTAAAATTGGATCTGGATTAATTTCTGATTCTAAAATTTGTAAAGCTGCTTTAAGAACTATTGTATTCAATATTTTCGAAGGACTTGGATGCAGTGTCAGTAGAGAACCTATGAAATGCATCTAAAATGGACCTGTAACCCGTACAACGACATATGTTGCTACCAACGGAATTTTCGATCTCGGTTTTACTTGTGCGCTTTCTTGCAATCAAACTGTCAACATAAATCAGAAATTACAGGTAAAATTTTAATGCTGCAGTTTTATTTCAATCGTAGTAAGCCTACATGTTATTACCTGTACATATTCATAATCATTGCTGGTGAGCAAAAACCGCATTGAGATCCATTCATGTCTGCCAAAGTCTTTTGCAGAATATTGTAATCCTTTAGGTGGCCCCCTAAACCTTCAATTGTTATTATATTCCATCTAATGAAATTCGCAATAAAATATTAATTATCTCTTTTTTAAATTATTCAAAAAAATTAGCATGAATATAAATTGGACAAACCCGTCGCACAAGAAAATTGGAACAAGACAAGAATTCACAGCCAATACTTCATTTTTAATTTTAGCTGCTACTATGCATATACCACACCCACCTTCGAGACACATATGCTTTGTTCCTTTCAAGTTGGCATTATCTCGAATGAAATTGTTTAGTGTCATATTCGAACGAATATTTTTAGGAACTATTTATGAATATCAGGGCATATTATTTTGCAGATGTCAATTTGTTTGTAAATAATGCCGATGAAATAACTAGCTTACCGCAATATTTGGCGTTATTTATTGTAAATTTAATATCGGAATCGGTACAATACAAGTCAATTAAATTCCAACATTTTCCCCTACGCAAAAAATAGAATCGGATTTAAAAGAATCTGGTGGTTGCAATAATAAAATTTTAATGTATTTCCTGATTATCTAAATTAGGTACTTACTGTTGGCTGCCAATTTGACCCATTTTGAAGACGTTAAGTTGATGTTAAGTACTTGTATTTCTGAAAGAAATACTGCAATGTAAAATGTAGCAATATTACTTCGCGTCTCGCGTTAACTGAGAAATTAATTGTTTCTTCTACTTAGCAACCATAAATGTGCTTTTATCCTCCAATTCAATCGCGATTTAGGACTTCCAAAATACGGTTGCTTACTGGATTCTGACATATACAAGATAAGGCTGATAACTTTTAAAAGAAGTAAAGAATAACAGAAATATACAGTAAGTGTAATTTGAATAAATATACATTACCATCAAAATGTGAAGTACACAGTCGCAGACTTATTCAGATAAGAGAAGCACCGAACGTTAAAAAATTAATTAAATGTGAGACAGAGTCAGTAAACGACTGAAAGAAGTTTTATTAAGTGCCTTAGTCAATGTGTGGGTAACTTCTATTGTTATCTGAATTCCAAATGATTCGGAAGCGGTTTCAGAAATTAGAGGTATCATAAATCGAAATTTAATTTCATTTGATTTAAATTTATCAAAGAAATAGATTGAATCATTTTTTTTATAAAATCATTAGCTTCATATCAGAGTCTGGCGAACATTATGTTCTTAGTCGTAAGAGGTACAACTGTAAGTTGATTTTAATAAAATAGAAGAAACTAAAACCTAAGAATAAATAAATGTAAATAATGTACAAATCATATATACTCTTACCCAAATTATAAGAAACGTCTGTAAAAGTCATTAAAAAAACAATATTCTTGCTCAAATAATGACAGACATAGAATATCACATAGCGATCCAAATACTTGAAAAAAAAAAAACGATTTATTCAGAGTTATCCGTGGTTTTTAATTCTAAAAAGTTTCAAAAGACTTATCAAGCCAAGATAATGCATTACCAATTAAGGCATATATATAAATATATAAATCATTTCGTTAATCCAAATTCTATCATTGGCCAGTGCGCCGGATCGGGGATCATAAATCAGCTGCTCCATGGTCCATGGATCCATTTCTATGACGAATGCACCCTACACTTGTCCGTCAAAATATCAACTTGTCGGGCTATATTTTAACCGGCCAATATATCCAGATTCACTTTTGTCCAAACAATTATGCCGTAGACAATATGCAGTATAGGCAAGTCTTGTTTTTATAAAATTAATTTATGGAGAAGTTGAATTTTATTCATTGGTATGAATTCTGTTTTTTTTTAATAAATATTTCTTATCAGTGATCAGCATATATACTGGATCAATATTATTCAATGGCGCTGTACGTTATAAAATTCGTGGCCTTGTATGCTAGAGTGCGACCGTTTTAAAAATTCTTTACAAACCCCTTTTGCGGCCTTAGATTATAATATAAAATTACGAATTAAGTATATGTATCTTTATTAACTGAATATTATGCATACACTATCACTAATGCTACAATCGATGGTGATGTTAGACGACGCATTATAGTTGTTTGACAACACTACGTTATAATGTGGCTTTACCCCTATCATGCTGATAGCTACTCTGAGAGTATTCGCAACTACTTGATCTTCCTTATAATGTTTAATAATTAATTTTCTGTGAAAAATTCGACATCTTATTCTATGTGAAAATACTTCAAATTATAGTTGAACCTTGCTAATTTGTGTAATTTCTCAAATATAAATAAAAAATAAATGCTAATATAAAGTAGAAAAATTTCGAAGAAGATTTTCGTTGTAAAATGCTCTTATTAATGATTTCATTAGGTTATTTAAGGGAGTAAGCCTGAATGGAATTTCGACAAAAATATGCACCGATTTATTAGCCACAGAACAAAAGTAACTTAAATTCACTAGCAGTAACTATTTGTACTTCAAATACGATCTAAAGTAAGAGTTATTGTAACGTGCAAAAAATTAACCAAACAAAATTTTGAAACTTGCAATGAACGCTTCCTGACTGATTTTAATAAAGACTATTGGATATGGATATATTAAATAAAACAAGAACTCAACAACAAGAATATTTCAATTGAAGAATTTATTCCGAGCTGAGAGCAAGAAAGGACACTACTGAACATTAGAAAATATGCATTACGATTGTACCATTAAATACGTAGAAACAGTTCAAGCTAAGAGGATAGAAATGTTTTTCAAAAATATTCAAAGGATTAATTGTTTGTTAAAGACTGTAAATACTTTTAATAACGTTAAATAATGTTCGTAAGTAATATTGGTGAAGACATATTTCTCACACATAAATCTATAAAATCTAATATTAAATGAAAATCCACTTCCACTACGTTAAGATGTAAATTATTATACATGAAATAATCATTTAAATATATCACAATATTTAAAGATATGGAATAAACGCCATCAATGATAAGCTGCATAGAAAAAGATCTAGTCCTTTTCATTCATAAAGTCATCTGTTTAGTTTCTGTTAGTCCAGCAAGCATTGTTCTCTCGACCGTTAGAGGTAAATCTAGAAATTGAAGATTTTACACGCAAAGTCGAAAATAATATAAAAAGTGCAGAATGTAGTATTAGACGCTATAAGCTTACCCAGATTGTACCAAACGTCGGTATTTCCTGCGTCTGCTCGGGCAGAGTCTAGAGCATTTCTAATAGCCAATGGAATAGCACAGCTCATGCACAGCGCAGGTTCACCAGTTGCTGTAAATATTTCCTGAGAATAATATTTCATCGTGTATAATCTGCTATTAGATACGAAAATATTTACTTTTTGATCGAAGAATACCAATAGGATTAGGAGAGTTACGTAAGAAGTTAACACGAAAATCAACTGGTATGTCCAGAGCTGTAGGTGGCTTGTAGTTCTAAACGTATAAAAAAACCAAGTAATATATTTCTAGTTAATACATGCATACGTCAAATCTATCGTATTTACCCAAGTTCTATCGTTGACCAGTGCACCCGTTAGTGGATTGTAAATCAGCTGCTCCGTGGTCCACAGACCCATTCCCATGACAAATGCTCCCTGAATTTGTCCTACATCTATTATTGGATTTAAACTTATGCCGGTGTCCTCTAGGATATCAACTCGGCGGACGATGTGCTGACCTGTCAACATGTCCAATTCCACTTCTGCCACTGTTACACCGTAGACTGGATATGTTTTTGGTAAGTCTATTTCTTTGTTGAAACTAATTTATGGAACAGTTATGTTGTATTCAATAGTATTAACTCTGCTGTAATGAAAAAAACTACTCACCTATGACTAACACACAGATCTATATTACTGAGTAGTGCTGTGCTTGTGATTTGTTGCCATGTAGGATTAGTCAGACTCTCTTTGATAGGTTGCAAGCGTCTTAGAAGTTCTTCGCATGCCAATTTCGTGGCCTTGAATTAGAAGTCAATCATTATATATGAAATATTGTAAATGTTGTAATCGTTTTAAAAGTACTTCATAAGTCATCTTTATAACCATAGATTACAATAGCAAATTATTCATCAAATGTATGCAAGTTTGAGAAAGTAAAAATGTTACTTACACTAGCAACGCAATCGCTAGTGAAACTGGCGGCTGTTGCGAAGTTGCTTGGCGATACTACGTTGTAATGTGGCTTTATCCTTATCATGTCCATGTCTATTCCGAGGGTGTAAGCTGCTACTTGAGCTACCTAGTATTAAATCACAATTACTTTTCTTGATAAAAGATACATAATTATAGTTCGTTAATCGAAGCTAACCCTCGTCCAGTGGAGACTAGAGGTCTTAATTGCGGACATAAGAAATTACTTATCGATGTAAAAATATATACATTTTTCAATAAATTATAAAATATAATTTAAAATATAAATTATACTTTGTGAACAAAACGGTTCAACGTTCAGTACCTTTGTATTTATTCCTTGACCCATTTCGATGCCACCATGACTTATAGCGACTGTTCCGTCGTTACCATAGATTGAAACCATAGCATTAAAGACAGTTATACCACTTGTGTCAATAGTAAACTTCATTAGACTTACTCCTACACCACGTTTTTTCCATCTATTTTCCTGTGGATTATCAATTTATTAATTTAAAACATTGAACATTCTTTCAATGATATCAATAGCAAAAGCAAGTGCACCAACGTTATTGAAAGTATCAGTAGCTTTCTTTTGCTCTTCATAGTTCGATGTTATCTTAATGCGGTCTATCATTGATGTAACTCTTTCTTTATCGTCTTTGGATACATTCTGCAGGCTCACGTCAAAAGATTTTTGCTTCGTTACCTTTGCGATGTGTTCTATAATTTGGTCGATTAATGCTTGTGCCACAGAAGAGCCTATGCCAAAAATAATTTATAATTCAATCTAAAAAATAAAGCATATTACATATTGATAGTATGTGATTTACCGGGTGCTCGGCACCAAGTACTGCAAGGCATATCGGTGATTGCAGCATTGATTGTCCAACTCCAAGTAGATGAATCGTAGCAACTTTGCAACGTAGTTGTCAGAAAGCTAGGTACTAAATCATTCGTTGATACACCCTTGTTGACCCAATGTTTCCAATTTAAGTACTGGATTTTACCAACTTCATTAACACCGACCTCATATTCACTGTAAGTCGGAGATCTTTTACCCATGGTCTGCATCATCTCTTCTAGTCTCATATTCATTCTGATTGGTCGTTTGAGCTTCACAGCGGCCACTGCACATGCACAAACTACTTGACAATGTCGAGTTACTTTAGCACCGTAAGCACCACCAACACGTCGTACTTTTATGTTGATTCTGTATACACAATGCTTACATGACTTTTCTTGAAGTTTTACAAATTAGAAATGAAAAAGCATTACTTATTCTGTGGTATTCCCAGACATGCTGCTACATTATGCTGAGTAACATATACAGCCTGTGTTGATGCATAGATGTTTATTTCGTCCTCTAAAGGTACGCAAATACAGACGTGAGGTTCCATAGTAAAATGATACTGATCCCCGGTTTCAAGGATTCCTTTGATGACATGTTTTACGTCATTTCCTACAGAAGAAATTAAACATTATTTAATTTTTTGTATCTAAGGAACACATGATGTATATAGTTTTACAAAAAAATTTGTTGACTTTCAGGAACAGACATTTCCATTTGCATGCATTTCCAGTCTATTGTGGAATCGCTCAAATATGATTTATTAAGTCTACGTACCAGCAGGTGCAGTCGCAGTTTGAGTTGCAACCTGAAGAATTCTGCTGTATTCATTGCTGGCCAGTACCTCTTTTATCGTTAGTAGAGGCTGTTTACGTGGGCCATTTTCGTAAATTAGTTTCACCTTTTTAACAGCTTCGTAAGCCACAGATTGGTCAATAGCCACTAACACTCCATATGGCTGCCCTGCGTACTGAACTTCCTTCTCTACAAACAACTGTAGAAAAACGAGGTATCATTATAATTTCAATTTTTCATACAATTTTTTGAACATTTGAAAGTGCTTTTACACTTTTTACTATTGATAACATTTTGATCATGCTCATAAGAAATCAGAAAAGGTAACATGACATTAAAAGCATAATGATCAAAAGTTCGGTGCATTATTCGTTACGTAATAATTAGCTGTTTCTTATGCTTGACAAAAAAGGAATCAAATAATTATCCTAGAAACTTCTACCATTGCAGCTACACTTAAATGTATTTTATGAAAATTAACGATAATGCAGAACAGCGCTGTGAAAATTCAAATAAATACAAAATTAGAAAAATCTGTAGTATTTAGTTATAGTTGACATAAAAATATACCAGTTCATCGCGATAATTGGGATACAGTGCACTGTCTATGGTTATATTCTTTCCTGGCACATCCTTGGCAGAAAAAAAGGCTACCACCCCATCGACTTTCTAGAATAACAATGATAAATTAAAAATGATCAAATCGCATTAAATAAAAAGCGTTTATGAAGCATAGAAGTCGTTTTACCAATGCCTCACTCGCATCAATTTGATCCACGGTGCCTGTTTCTGGAGCCAAAGCAAAAACGCAAAACAATTCGCCATCTCTGGCAGGGATATCATCAACGTATTCTGCTTCTCCAGAAGTTTGATAATAGGCCTCTAATTTGGTTACAGGTTTGTTGACTGGCCACAAAGTTTTGTCAGTATCGTAGTCAGTCTTTCCAGATGATATTGGTCGTTCCAGCAAATTACCTCCGCTGCGAAATCGTGACCCAACCTGATCGGGATATAAACTGAGGACGAACTAAGAAAATTTTTTATTATAAATGGTACTAAACCATGATTAATTCGTTAAAAAATGTATAAAGTCAAATATTATACTTTATAAAATAAATTTTGAGCTAGTTTCTTTCGGTATTCTGATGATGCTTTTAATGGATCTGAATCTGGTTGGATGTCTGAATCTAAAGTTTTTAGAGCTTCATGCAGAACATTTGAGTTTAATAGGATTTTGCCTTGGAGGTATTCTTCGGTTTTGGATGCATGCAGCTGAAATACCAAAAAAAGAGCATTAAAAGGTCAAAGAAAATTTAAAGATCGTCGGTTAAATACTAGGGTAAATATTGAAAACTTACGAAATTCGAATCAATTGCCCCAAAAATAATATTCGGTTTTTTTGAAACTCGGTTTTCGTTATCCAGCGAAAACAAAAATCCTGCGTTTATTAAAGCATGAGCATTTTGCGCTCTTGGCATTATCTACAGACGAAACATAAATATACCGATTAAAGACTTAATTTATATTTATCATTAATATATAAACCTTATAAGACTTGTAAACGATGTTAGGCTCGAATTTGGGTAAAACGACGCTATATATCAGTTTATGGTTCATATTTATATCTAAGAACTCAGCAAATTTGAACTTGACTTTTGACGCCTCAGATTCCACTGCAAATGAAATTAAATCACTACTTTATCTGAAAGATAAATAAAACATCAAATACGTACATATATGTATTTCCGCTCCTGCAGTCTCTAATATTAGGAATAGGTCAGACGGGAATTCTCTGTGTTGATGTTTTAACATTAAATTCCCAGCAATGGTACCTATCTGTACAAATGAGTGAGTATTAAAAGATTGACAAAAGGTTTAATTCATAAGTTAATTACATTTCTCATGGCCATATGTCCGACTAGACCAATGTGATCCGCTAATTGATTAAGGTATTGAAAGCCGGTAGATTTTGAATACTTTCTAAGGCATGAAATCAGGTGCTCTAGAGTAAGACCAGCGCATATGCTCAATTCTGTATCAGATTTAACAATAGTCTGTAACTCGTTTACATCATTTATGTCGATGTACAGATCCTTTTTTGATATTCTGTATACACCTGTAGATAAGATTTTCAAAATGAAATATGCTATAATCGATAGGATTATGCAACAAACATTACCATTTCCAGTATTTCCACCGTTAAGAATATAGGAGGCATTCGGATAACCCTTGAAAATTTCGAATATTTGCCCTATAGTAAATACTTTGAAAAATTCAGCCTCTTTGAGTTTAAAGTAAATAGGCTTTTGTTCTTCAACGCAAACGATCTCAAAATTTTCACAATCGCCATCACGTTGTTCGCAATTTTTCAAACACAATATCGATTGATAGGCATCCTGTAAATTGATTAAAAATTATTTTTTCTGTCTTTTCAACATAAACAAATCGTTTTCTATTTATTTACTTCAATATCATGAATATGTTCGAAGGACTTGGATGCTGTGTCAGTAGAGAACCTATGAAATGCATCTAAAATGGACCTGTAACCCGTACAACGACATATGTTGCTACCAACGGAATTTTCGATCTCGGTTTTACTTGTGCGCTTTCTTGCAATCAAACTGTCAACATAAATCAGAAATTACAGGTAAAATTTTAATGCTGCAGTTTTATTTCAATCGTAGTAAGCCTACATGTTATTACCTGTACATATTCATAATCATTGCTGGTGAGCAAAAACCGCATTGAGATCCATTCATGTCTGCCAAAGTTTTTTGCAGAATATTGTAATCCTGCAGGTGGCCCCCTAGACCTTCAATTGTTATTATATTCCATCTAAAGAGATTTGAAATCAAACTTAGGTTACGTAAATTATAAATGTCTTTTTTAACGGAAGAGTCTGGTTACAAGTTTAAAAAAATCGATATTTTTTCTGGATTCAAATCGATTCGAAAACGATTTAGGAATATGCGTGGACAATTTCAGTGATGAATTTTATGAATTTCTAGAGCACGAGCAGATTTAGTGACCACACGTCCACCAGACTCGTGCCCATGCGCATCGACCATCGAAAGTCTGTATACCTTAGAAGGTCCAATCGTCCTATGAAAGAGAATTTGGAGTTTCATATAATTTTGGAGAAAATATAATTCTATTTTATAGCTTTCTATACTGTTTTTGACTATTTATGAAAAGGCAATATATGCATAACGTGCAAACAGAAAATAAATCTTGCGAAAACTGGACATCCAGGATTTGAGTTAAAAATTATTGTCCAATGTATGTGCGGTAGAAGCGAAATCCTTTCCGGACTATCGTTAAATACTGAATATGAAATAAATTAAACCATACTATTAGAGAGTAGTGTACAAATTTTGCAGGACTAGTCGACGCAAACCACGTAATGAGTGCAAATCGGCGTGCATCGTTTTCAAGTAAGGATACTAGAACGGTTAGAAGATTGTACAGCACTAACTTTTTTAGGCAGAGGAATGACTACTGTATAGCGCAAGAAGTGCACATTAGTATATAATTACTCCGAGTACTTTTTTCTCGAATTTTCGTGTTTCGATTTTTAGAAAACTATATCAATTATAAACCTTCTATATGAACTGAAATATTCGGAAAAATTATTGTTTATTTTTGCTATTTAAAATGAATTTTTTTTTCAAACTTTGAAAAATTTTAATTTTTTCAGTTCACATAGAAAGTATACATACAAAAAAATATCATTTTAATCATTTAACTATTTCAGATGTCTTGTTCGACCGTCATCACCGGCAAAGATTGACAACTGCACACACCTGAAGCGCTCCGGCAAAATAGCCATAAAGCTTACAAGTATGATTATTTTTTAATGAAAAAATTGTTTTGTAAACTGAAATGTAGTTTAATACGTGGTAAAAATTTCGATTAGCAAATTCTTTCCTTCAAAGAAATCGCTGAAAAACTGCATTTTTTGCCTTCTTAACCAGATTCCCCCTTAATGGATAGAGAAACATTAATTCGAAAGTGATATGACCATACCCGTTGCACAAAAAAATTGGAATGAGACAGGAATTTACAGCCAAAATTTCTTCCTTTATTTTAGCTACCACTATGCAAACGCCACATCCACCTTCGAGGCACATATGCTTCGTTCCTTTTAATTTGGCATTATCTCGAATGAAATTGTTTAACGTCATGTTTGAACGAACATCTTTTGGAACTGTTTGGATAAAGAGTATTAGGACATATTTAAAATATCGATTTGTTTGTAGGTATTTAAAATGAAATGACTAGTTTACCAAGGTACTTCACGTTATTTATTGTAAATTGAATATCCGCATCGGTACAATACAAGTCAATTAAATTCGAAGATTTGTCTCTATGTCAAAAATTGAATAAAAGTATTTATAAGGTCGTATTTCTTACAATAATCAAATTCTAAGGTATTTCTAATTAATGAAATTAGACTTACTCCTGACTACCATTTTGACCCATCGTAAACTGGTTTAGTTGCTGTTGAGTGCCAAAAACTTCTCTAGCACTTGACAGGAAAAAATAAAGATTGAACTTCGTTTGAAGTCTTTAACAAAAAAGCTATCCCACTTGGCAGCCAGAGATAAGCTCTCCCGATTTGAAACTTTGGAGAAACGGTTACATCCAGATATATGCCGCTTGACAAATTAAACTTCAGTCATATCGCTAATTACATATTTAGAAATAAATTGAGATAAGGGAAACACTATATGCTGTAAAATGAGTGAATTACGAGACGCTACAAGAGAATAGTAAGCCACACTTAAAGTACAAGCAATTTCTTTTTTATCTTCATCCGAATTGATATGTAAGACTTTTTAGGAATTTAACATATAATGAACTAGGATGAAGGAGCGAGAGACACAGAATTTAAGAAAATCCTGAAAACCATTGAATAAAAAATTTAGCGTTTTTTATTTATTGTATAATATTCATTATATACTTAGCGTAGTTATTATATTTATGCAATATCAAGTAGAGAAAAATAAAATTTTATTTGAAACAAAGAAAATTCCCTTCTATCATGTTCAAATTGATGTTTTTCCACGGTTACGTTTAAACTATTGTAAAATAAAAAATTATTAAATAAAATTGACCAGCAATTTGATAAATGCACGAATATCCAACGAAAACATTTATTAAATCAAAAGAATTCATCATTAGCTGACGTATGTTCGGTTTCTTCAAAACCCTGGTTTCGCTATTTAGTGGAAACAAATATCCTGCGTTCAGTAAAGGATGACCTTGCAAGACTTGTACCCACTATATATCAGTTAATGGTTCATATCTAAATCTAAGAAGTCAGCAAAGCTGGTGTTGATCTTTGACGCTTCAGATTCCACTGTAACCAAAGTAACCAATCGCTGTTGTATGCATATGATGAATAATGAAAACCAATCACGTGCACATGTGTATTTTTGCTCTCGAAGTCTCCAGTATCGGAAATAGGTCAAACTGAAATTCTGTATGCTGGTGTTTCAACATTAAATTCCCACCTATTGTTCGAATCTGCAAACACATGTGAGTACACATCGTTGTAAATTGTTGACAAAAGGAAAATGCATAAGGTAATTACATTTCTCATAGCCAAATTTCCAATCAATTGTATGTGATCGGCTGATTAATCAAGATATTCAAGGCCGGAGTATTTCGAATACTCTTTTAGGCAAGAACTTATATTCTCCAGAGTATTACCAACGCAAATGCTCAGCTCTTTATAAAATATTGTAATATTCTGTAGCTCAATTACGCTATTTATTCAATTCCTTTTTATTTATCCTGTATACACAAACAGAAACTAGTTTTAAAATAAATGTGCTATAATTGATGAAATTATATTACACTCGTTACCATTTCCGGTATCCCTACAGCTAAGTATATACGAAGATCAGGATAACAGATTCAGCATCTTTTAGTTTAAGATACATAAGATTTGGATCACTGACACTTACTGTCTCAAAATCACGGCAATCGTCATCGTGTAAATTACTATTCTTTAAACGCAGTGCTGATTTGGAATCATCCTGTAGTATGAAAATTAAAATATATGTGTTTGTGTCTTAGAACAACGAAAGGACTCTCAAATTTACTTCGACATCCAAAAGGAATTTTCAATTGTCTCCGAAAGGAATTTTCAATTACGACCTCATTTGTTCGTTTTCTCGCAATTCAACGACGAGGAACTGTGTTTCCAGATACATTTTTAAAATTTTGTTTGATATTTTAATGTTTTAAATCCATTTCCTATGCATATTCATAACCATTGCTGGTGAGTAAAAACCACACTGAGTTTCATTTATCTCTGCCTAAATTTTTTGCAGAATATTTTAATCCTTTTGTTTGCCTCCGAGCTCTTCGATTGTTATATTCCAGCTGTAATATTATGTAACAAAGCAGTTTCCCGACATTTTTTAAAGAATTTAGTAAAATTTATATAAAAAAATGTTTTCGTTCCCGTTGCATAAATGTTTTGGAACGAGATAAGAATTTGCAGACAAAATTTTTATCTACCTTCGAGGCAAATGTTTGGTTCTCTTTAATTTTGCATCATTTCGAATAAAATGATTCAATGTTATGTCTGAATGAACATCTTTTAAAACTTAATTATACAACAAATTATTTTATTTCAATTATTTCAGAAATTTAAATGAATCAGAGAATATATTTAATATTAACAATACACGAAGCTCATCATTATGTTTTATGCAGATTATTTAAAACTCGATAACGCCGGTATCGAACAGATTAACTAAATATGAAAATTTTGTTCTGAATAAAAAAATTGTTTAATAATTCGTCCTCAAGAATTTTATTGAAATTAATATGAATGATATACTTACATTTCGTGACTACCACCTTATTCCATTATGACATTTAAACAATAAGATTTCCCACAAATCCCACGAATATTACAGCTTCCGGTTCGCATGCCGAAGTATTCCATGACTCAATAACACAATAAAGTTAGAAATAGTCCATCGTATTGTTAAATTTTGCAGCGCTTATTTTTAATTCTAATAAAAATCGGTTATTGATTATCTTAAACGTTAAATAATCTATTCTGAAAAATGTATGCAATATAAGTATGCAAAAAAAAATTAAAATATTATAACCAATATTTAATCTTACAAAGCATAAAAGATATTGGATAGAGGATAAAGTTGAATAAATCGACTAACGCACAATATATTTAGTGTACGACTTAATTGTTAATATAATTTTATTATCTGCATTATACACTCATGGCCGCACATTCGGTCCACGCGCGTGTATAATTCACGCGATACAGACACACATATAATGGGATAATTGGATGGGGATTTCGGTTTTCTGGCTATATTTTTTTTCATTTTGTTCTTTTTAAATAAATACCTCTTATGCGCCATAAGTCGCTTATTAATCACATAATATCATCAATCTTAGTTGCGAATGATATGTACACAGTTATCACACATAGAGATTTTTCACTTGAAACGGCGATACTTTTTTAGTGATGTTTTTATACTAATAAAGATTTGTGTATACGTACGGAGCGCGTGTGTGTAAGTTTACGTACATAAATAATTTTCTCGAACCACATTCAATTCGTATAATAATGGACGAAAAATATCGAACTTAAAAATTAAATTTCTATACCCACTAAGCTTGGCTTCTACAAATTAGTATTGATATTGAAATCGGTGGTGTATCCGTGTGGCGACTAAAAATTTACGTCTGTCACTGCGTGTTAAATGTACTAAAGCACGAAAAGCAGGCACTCGCTGCAGTATTTTCGTGACGCAGCGCTTACGAAGACCTCATCGTTCGCGAATAACTTTTCGTCAAAAGAAAAATTCCGTAATTAAGGCCAGACCGTATAATGAGGCTTCCAAGAAAGCCGACTTGGCGAGACAAAGAAAATTCACGTCTCCTTTAGAAATTGAATTATTTGGATTGGTCTTCCAAGCGACAACGTCTCGAAATGTTTTTTTTATCCCGAAGAATCTCTCACCTTCTCCTCTAGAGCATGCACCACTGCAATGCACGGAAAAAAAAAGAAAAAAAAATCAGTAACACCAAGAACGACCAGATACCTTCGTGTTTTCGAAAATCCGCGTAAAGCTGTCTCAAAATTCCGCTTGATTCCTATTAATATACGAATGCAATCCCTAATTACCATGTAATTAAATCATTAGTGTATACCTAGTGATATGTCGGATGTGTGGATCCCTCTTAGCGTGCACCTCGTCGACGCGCGTCTCGTTTCTCAACGAATCGACTGGTATGTCAATAAACACACGTCCATCGATTTAAACAATGCATCGAACCAAGCTAAATTCGTACATAGGTATATATCGTCTGCGGCGTATAGCCGATCGATATCCTTCTATACTCGAGCTTGAATTTCACACGGAGAGAGGAAGAGTCCAATCACCGGCCGAGTGGATACTGTGTCCTTATATACGAATAAAGGCTATCCGTGGTAGCTGCCCGATAACCCAGTGAGTTCCTAAATATGCCAATCGAATAGTCGATGAAGCATTTTTTGTCGATTCTCACACAAATTGTTTCGATAGACGAAAAGATCTCGCGTCAATTTGGACGGATCGGCTCGACGTGTACGAACTCAGTGGGTTATCGATGCGTAACTGCCGCGGCAATTTTTTTATCTCCGGAGAAACAGCGTCGGGTACAGCTTTGGGGATCCGTTCTTCCCTAGTGTGATAATTGCATCGACCTCATCGATAGGAATCTCCCTCGCGATTGAGAGATAGTTCCAGCATCCGGTCCGAGCTTGTCGGGGCACGTAGGGGTGAGCATTGATTCGTGTCCGAGTAACATTTGGTTTACGAGATTATTTTTGCTTAATAACTAGGTTTAGTTTGTTGGTTTTTCTCTCAGTGGGACAATGCTTAATTTTGGATGTTGGTTGTTCACAGCGTATTATCATATTTTTTATATATTTTTAACGCTTGCGAGTTTGCCTAATCTATAGTTACAGTGTTATCGTTTCTGTTTTTTCGTCTTTTTATTTCATTATATTTTTCGATTTTTTTTCATTTTTGGAATGCCTCACTACTCGTACTCATTGTATAGCGAGTACTTTTCGACTACGATTGGTTATTTATACGTATATATATATATTGTATCTTAAAACTCATGAAGAACTGAAAAAGTTAAATAAACATTTTTGAATGGAGTAATATCTTCACTTAGACGTTAGTTGTATCCGAAATTTATTTCACTACTGTCTACGACATCGAAGTCACATTTAAATGCCATTAGTGTCTACGAACTACTGCACACATATTACATCAACAATACCCCTAAGTGTATTCCAAATTATTATCGGACACGTGGATAATCTTCATCACAGCCTCGTGCCACTGTGTATACAACTGCCTCGAGCAGAGAGTCACCAACGTCAAGCTCGAGGCGGAGCTTCAACGGCACAGGCCCTAACTGTACCGCGAACAACCTTAAAGCCGCGAAATATCAGCCGAGCGAAGGACATGGTCCTGCAAGTACTCGATCGACCGTTTAATCTGCAAAGGTTGGCTCGATCTTTCTGCTTTTCTTCTCTTCTTTTCCTCCAAAAATTTTTTTATCTGCTACTCGTAGGAATTAACAACTACGGTGAACTAGTTCGATACAGAGAGATATAGACCATAAATGAATGAACAGACACTTAGTGGTGCGAGATTAGTATATATTTTGTCGTTATTACAGAGAGAGATGATTTTTGAAATATTTTTTTTGTGAGCTCAAAATATTTGGGCAGTTGACGGTGTCGGACTTTTGGCTACCGCTTTGGGGCTGATGGGAGATCGATGAGGTCGAACACTAGGGGGGTTTACTTTCTTCGGTTTAAGAAAATATTATTTACTTTCATTAGTTTTTTTGTAAGATATGTCTAGAAACGGAGTGATAAAGTGGCTTCCGCGAATTAAACCTTCTAAGGTCGCTAGACACCTTTTAGCTCGAACACATTGGTTTATAATGGAAATTATTTTTTTTTTTAATTTAACGCAATAGCATGTAACGAGGGGTGGTTTTAGCAGAAATTCGAGCTTACGTTGTTGGATAAATACTAATCGAAAACTGCAAAGATTAGGTTCTAGCCAAGATTTGGAAGAACGAATTTCTACTGAAATACCTTGTTTCTTTTAATAGAGACTTTACCAATAATCGAATTTTCGATAGATTGAAAAATCTCAACGTTCGATCAAATTATTTGTAAATCGAAAATATTCTTAAATTACCGGTGAACTGACTAGGAACCAGTCGAAAACTGCACGAAATGCTAGTTTCGAGCCAGCTACCTTGATTAATTAAAAATTTTAAACGATTTTACTCTAGAAATTTCTTTTGCAATCATAATACAGCTTGAAACTGACAGACTTGTGTGGAAACTAGTGGAAAACTGCACGTAAATACTAGTGTCCAGACAGACGTCATTTTCGAAAGCAAAATTTCTAAAAGAGTACATTCCAAAATGAAAATATTAACATTTCAATGGGCTGTTTGGAAACCCGACGAAAACTGCACGAAAGGCCGGATTTCAGACAGCGATTGAATGACCAAAGTTCAATTGAATTTCAAAGTAAATTAGACCTCATTGCCGTGAGATTCCCTTTCCATCGAAAGACCCGATTACTGCTTTAATGTAGGAAACGATCGACTCTGCGGCACCGACTACAGCATAGAACAGCTGATTTTGGTCAACGTGTGCCGAGTGCAGAGGATATTAAAGTTTCGTAAATTAATCGTACCGTTAAAATTATACGAAATTATACGCGTAACTATAACTCAATTGAAATAATAATTTACCAGCACAGAATCACTAAAAAATCTTTCCGCCAAGCGACGCGTACCTGTCGCGGAAGAGCCTACGATACACCCCGTAAAAATCTTCACAGTACACTTGTATATGAATAATATTTATAATTTGTCAGATATGTATAACTGTTTCATATATATTTATATTAATAATAATATTAATTGTATAATAATATATAATTGATATAATTACTTTGTATTGATATGTCTGTTTTTATTTGTAACTTCAGAGGAGCTATACTTAATAATTACGATATGTTCAGTGCGATTGCGATTCATGTATATTCCCCTGCTCGAAACTTAATTAATTACACACTGTTTACATTGTTTCATACGTCTGCCTCGTTTCGGTTATTGTTTTACTTTGTTAACGTCGATTCAAACTCGTCAGAGTGTTGCGGACGAAATAAAAAGAAAACAGAAAAATCGCGCCGGCAATTTATTATTCTCACATTGCGGTCATTGTAACAAGCGACTAACGAAGGCAGAAGATAGAAAAAAGGCTATTGACATTCGAGATGCCCTGCATTACTGAGATAATTGCAACTTTTAAATTGTTTCCGTTTCACCTTTGTTATATTTTATAGCAATTATAATAAAACACTTTTCTTGTATATTTATCGGCTCTGTTTTCGCGCTGAAAGCGATGTTAATAATGATAATTTTTTTTTTTTAAGTTTCCTTCTCTATAAGTATACTTTATGATATGTCTTCGTGGTTGGATCGGTTGTTCTCGTCGATTCCTTGTTCCTATCACACGGTCTCAGTGGCTTTCGCGAGAGCACGTTTTCAACGTTTTGACGACTGTATATTCATTGTTGTCAAAGATAATTTAATTTTGACGATCTAATTCATTGTTTAAGGTATGTTTTATAATACTTATTCATAAGAGCATTAACTGTGGATATATTTAAAAATTCTATAAATAATATTTCTCTATATAATAATTAATGCCTCTTGAATCGTAATTAAATAATCGAGTTTCATATACGTTAATTATTCGAAACTTCTTGAACTGAATAGACGAATAGGAAAATTTAATCAGAAAGTCACCTTAATAATACTAATTAAATTGTACGAATGTTGTACCCGTTACAGATCAATACTTGATATATTCGTTTTATAAAAGCAGTTAAACTTTAACCTATATTCGAATTATAAAGTTTAAATGAACTATAAAAAATTAATTGAAATTTTGTATAGCTGTTATATACTCGTGTTATATCTTGGATCGATTTATTCGTATGCATGCATAGTCAAGAATTGTATCTTTAACTTATCGATTTGAATAATTTGACGATTTCAGCAGGAAGAGCAAGATGGATTGTCGAATTCAGCGATAATTAAGCTGGTAAGGGTCATTTTTTTCGGTCTATAGTGATTGTCGAGAGATTGTAAAACTTTGAAACGTTTGAGTGCGCCGTTCTTCATCTCCATAAAAGATCCGATATCTATGATTTTATTTCTTGTTTTTTTTTTATGGTTCACTTTCATTTCTCAACGATTCTCAACTTCAATATCGATAAACTTTGATAGACTATAGAAAATCTAGTGAGAATGAAGAACAGCGCGGTGACCCTATGTATATGTATATACGAAACTCACCAAGGACGCGTTGAGAATCGATATCGGTTCGTTTATTTATCATATTTCTTTTGTTTCAGTCAAAATATACCTTTGGAAAAAGCTTAGAAAAAATATATAACAACGGATACGAGTCCGCCATCGTGTATAAAAAAAAACCTCGTCAATAAGTTTCTTAGCGCGATTCTTGTATAAAAAAAATCTCTCGCCAAACGAAATAGCGTCTACATGTTTGCTCAGCTGAAAAGAGTGCGAGGATATAGTCAGAGGAAAAGGGAAAAAAAGTTATGTCTTTATCGTACCGTAGTATAAGGAAGCGTCTAAAACATTTTCCTGGTGTCGCGAAATTTTTCTCCTGAACTACATGCTCTCTCCCTTTTTTCACATAGCCTGACGTCAACGCGAACCGACCTAATCGAGCTTCAATGTTTTTCTACTTCTTAATCCCCATCCCTTTAAAATTCTCTGGATATGTATAATATAATTATATGTAATAATATATATATTTATATATATCTATGTCATATATAATATACGATTTGTTACTTCTTTTTCTTTGTCTTTGTATACATAATAATATACTTTGCTCTTTTTTCTTTCTCTCTGTTTTTTTTATCTAAAATTCTTTAAAGTCTCGTTTGTCCCCCGGATCGTGAGTACACTTTGTCGAAAAATTCTCGCTTGGATCTATGTATCTATGTATATAGTGTTGAATAGTATATCTTCATTAGTAAACTGGTTGACGAGAAAAACCGATGAAGAGGGGTCAAATGACAAAATCCGGTAAGTAAACTAGCGTTGGTTGATATGTATTATTTCGTTATCGTGTTTGTTTATACTTTCTTTGACGTAAGGATCGATCAGTTATTAATCACACTTGAAATTGCTTAAACCTTATATACGCGTTATCGTCTTCGTACCATTTCGCTTAGCGACGATGACGCAGATCGTCGTATACATATGTGTGTCTGTATATTTACATACACGTGTATATCGACGATCAACTGTCTTCGTGCATTCGCGTCTCGCGTGACACCTATGATGTTTTACAACATCACTATGAATTGCATTTAAAGTGTAACTCTAGACGCGTGGGTGGTTTGAGTACTACGACGTTTTCCGGAGGACGCTCGTTTTGCGCTATGCGATGTACATCTGTCTCTCAATGCTGAATTCAGCTTCGAAAATTCATTAGATTTGTTCTACGTAGGAAACTGGAATTCGTGCTTTGTCATCGCTTAGCAGCATCGCGTCGAGCCCCTAGTAAACGCACGTCCGTTCTTGAAGGCGATTTTCTTATAACAGGTTGCAAACACTTGTTATTATACTTTATATACCATAATGATATATGCCCTGATGTTAATGCACTTTCGCTTCTACTTCACTTGCCACATTCACAATAGCTTGCTCGTAATACCTATACTTTCGTGCTTTTCACTTTCATCGCGATACGTGTGTCTGTTCTGAAGTTTCAACTCCTATAGTTATCTACAGAGTGAAGTTGGACTTTGGAGGTTGATCCACGTCGTCCAAGCTTGACGTTGACGACGTTAATCGGAGATGTCTTCGAATACCAGTTCGTACCAAGTTAAATGATCAACCTCAAAAGCCAAACTTCACTCGGAACATCACTGAAAAAGCGATAAACCCCTCGACATTTGCGAAGAGGGCTTGGGTGTATGATTAGGCATAGCGGGTACAAAAACTCGGTGGGAAGGGATGTTATTTCAGTTCTTTCATGGTGAAGCTACGTTGCTCGATGCTGGTGTGAATGTCGTGACCGGTATTCATTGTCATCGTTATCCAGCAGTTCGATGACGCGTCGGTCGACGATCCATTCAGTCGAGGAAGCCGGTGTCGACGAGCTTCTCCAGGAAGAACTTCACGTCTCCCAGCTCCGAGTCCTTGATACCAAGGGACTTGAGAAGTCCTAAGTCGCCGTTCTCCACTGCCATGAAGACCGAACGTAGGTGCTCCAGATCCGAACGCATCAGGTGTAGCGCCGCTCCGAAGTCCTCGATCGTTTGCGATTCTTTAATGAGAGAAGCGCAATTAAATTTTATCTCCTGAATAAAGCTTGAAACAATAGCGTGTAACGGTAATAAGACCTAAAAGAGATGTAGTACGGTTCGTGAACTTGAATGCCACAACAAGCTATTCATGCACGTCTCGTGGATAATTAAACCAGTCTGTTGCATTTCGTTTGGGTATTAATTATCATTAGTTTAATTTGTTTTTGCAATCGAATTTAAACGCTTCATTGTCAGTCTTATAGACCAAAAATAAATAAATGAACAAATCAGTAAACCTCAAAGTAAACCTCAAACTCTAAGCTCTGCAACGGAGTCAGGCCCTATATATATTGATATTGTTCGACCCTAGTTTCTCACAAATCTGCTTAGTGTATCAAGTTCTCACTGGCGACCAGTTCCTAAACGGAGTATATTATTATTCACGGCTGGCATTATAAATTAATGGAGAAGCATAATGTTGATATAAGAGTCAGTTCGAAAATTCTATTAGCCCAATAGGAGTAATTTTATCAATGCAATAGCAATTATACCTACACCTAATTATTTCTTTTTTTAACAAAACGAGTGCAGATTATAGAGCAATTAGTTCAACCAGGCGTCATCTCTAGGAAAACCTATCTGAAAATCAAGAATACTTTTTCGATGTCTTCTTGCTTGACCGGTTATTGTGAATAGAAATAGACTGCTCTTCTATTGTGTTTAGTGCTATTCTATTGTGAATATCTATTTCTATTCCTTTTAATACTTGTTAAAAAAGGTTCATCGAATAGAGATTTAAATTTATTAGAAAGTATAAAATGAAAAGGAAAAATGTTATATACTTTTTTAATTACTGTTATTTTTGGACCTTGCAAATTTCTTTAAGTAAAAATATATTTTTAAATTTAGCTGTTCAATTTCAATTCTCGGAAAATGCAAATTTGATTGAAATGATATAATGCAAAAGGTAACCCCTGCTAGAAAAATTGAATTTGTCTCGGATTCCTTCTCATATTCTAAGCTAAGGTAAAAAACAGCTAATCGTTCAGAAATAGAATACTTTTCATCGTATTCTCAGAAACTTATTCGGATGATCTGCAATTCCACAGCTAATGTCACCTCGAGGAGTTTGACGATTGGATTGCCAAGATGTCTGCTGCAGTCGATAGGGTTATTGGCTGAGCTCATGAAAACAGTCTTAGATTAAACGTGGGAAAAACCAAGGCCATTGTTTTTTGGCACACACTACACGAGTACCATAAACTCGCGACAAGACTATTTCATTGAAGTGGGTGGTGCTCGCCTTAATGTTGCTTGACTCGAAACTTGACTGGACAGCATATGTTAATTATATCTTCAAAAGAGATATATAGACTAAATTTCTTCAGGAGTAGCATCAATCAGGGACTGCTCAAACGTTTGATCTCCGCGCTGCTTTTTCCACTCGTAGACTAATGCTGATTAGCATACATCTATGGTGCTAAACTGGCTTACAATCGCTGAACGACACAAATTCTTTGCGGCATGTTTTCTAAGAAGACTATTGAATACTGCAATACCTATCACAGTACCTATAGCTACATCATGGAAAAACTCTTTCCACATTTCATCCGCATCACTCTGGAACTCATTACCATAATCTCTCAGAAATATCACTTCGAGCTCCATTTTCAGGGCTCAACTATTCACTCGCCTATTTAAGAAAGAAGAGACCAGCAGCTGAAACTATTTGAATTCACCCATCTCTATCTGTTTCTTTTTCTTTCATTCTCATTTTATTTCTTGTTTACTATTCAGCAATACGGTACAACTTAATGTGCAATAAATATATTTTTTAAATCGAATAAAAAAACTCATGTCATGAGCCAAAGAAACTTACTCCGATGAATCATCTAGTGGATAAGATCGAATAATAGTTAGTCATACTAAATTTAAAATCATTTTGTAATTACACTATGGCTGTAGATGGATGGACGACTAGCATATTAATTAACTGGCAGACGGAAATTCGAATAGAGCAAGTTTCGAAGTATTTTTACGTTATATTTTACTATTACTTTCTTACTAATAATAAATAGCAAAATATAATTCTCTTGATAAAAAAGAAGAAAAAGCTTCACCATCATTTGTAAACGACCAAACAGCCATTTTCAAATGTTCTTGTTCCGTTGAGTTGCAACATGTGACTTTGCATCTACGTGAAATAAAATGCTCATGCAACCGAAAAAACACGAGTCCGAATGAATTATAAAAATTTCAATTTCGCCAAAAGCTTGGGAAGGCAGAAAAAGAGACTTACCCGACAGGGCGATAGCAACTTTGTTTACTCCACCGAGGGGAGCTAGGGCATCCCTTGCTTTGCTACCAAAGAGCTTTTCGAGATAATTAGGTCCGTGACTTGCCAGGAGAGCTTGCAGGAAGCTCGCCGTTTCCTCCACAGGTGGTCTTTTAGCTGAAACAAGTGGGAATCGTCATGTATGAGATTCAATGCGTTTAAAGAAAATTGACCGATGTGGGACGTATTGGAAAGGTGTAAAGTTGAGAATCGATTTTACGTATGGGCATATGGAATAAGTTCGCAATTTGGTATTCTCCGAAGGTGTGCATGCATGATGTAGTGAAAGTAGGACGGAGAAATATTTTTGAAAACCCTTGGGCCAAATTATTGTTTGAAATTATTTTTTATTTTAAAGGGATGCTGGGGTATCTAAAAATTCGAAAATTTCTCTAATTGTAAATAATAAATGCATATACTTGTTTATCGCGCATAAATGTGCTATTCCGTGAACTCTGGCGCAATCATTTATATTAGCCAAGTTTAGCGTTTGTGCAGTTGCTCGTAATTTTTGCAAACAATGAGAAATATGACACGAGGTGAAAGACGACGGTGAAACTGAGGAATAGTTACGTGACCGTTGTATTTCAGTAGAATATTTCGAAATGTAATATTTCTCATAAATAATTCAATCGATATACCTGAAACATGTATGAATGACACAGTCAATTCGATTCGAAGCTTTAATTACATTTTTTCAACTTTGATTTATTTACAAGTTTAAATTGCGTTAAAACATGTTACTAAAACAGCAAATTGCTTATCCGCGCAGTATATTTCGTACTACATAATTTTTCCTGCTTTACGACACATCGTCCAATATCTCACTTGTGTAGTCCCATAAAAAATATGATCAATGCCTGCTCCATCGCGTGCATAATGACGTTCAAGCTAACGTGTACATACTCACGTATATATATAAATTACGCATAGCTCTCTCGTGTTAAAAATGCATTCAACGTGAAAAAATTTAGTTGAGATATACGGATCTTGTTAGTTAAAAACTTGCAAAAAAAAAATTGCATTTTGCAAGGAAAAAGTTTTGCGCAAAACTTTTTTCCATTCGTTGTAAAATTACATATTCTTTCTCATTCTGGACGCTAAATGGAATTTCTGCACAGAATGAAAAAGTTTCCTTATATTGTACTAATGCTTTGACTCCCGGATAGTTTTGAACAATCAATTTTCTATCCAAATGTTCCATACTTTTTTTTTTAAATTCTTAAGAACCGACGTAAATGACGTTAGTAGATCTATTTTAATTACGCTCTGACCCAGGCTAAAACCTGTGCAGGTAACAGTTTTGCAATGCGGCTTTTTAAAACATCACGCATTACTCAAGTTCGCTTTTTAAACTGCCTTTTACCTAATAAATTTCATTTTATCACCTGAATTAAAGTGCTAAATAGACGCTAAAGCTACGACGTCCATTTTAATAAGAATGGTAGATAAAGAAAATTGAAGTTGACAAGCCAGATGCGACGTTCGTTGCAGTATTATTTGAAAACACTGTTGAGAAAAAAGAAAAAACTCAGCAATAAGTAAAACTTACTGAGCATCATAAAAACATTCACGTTTTCAGTGCTACACGGGCGGCATTGCGATTCTTTGCACATCTTCATTGATTTTCCTTTGTCTGACATCTTATCGAACTCTAGCTTCAATATATACTTTAGTCGAAGTGCCATATAATTTATTTAAAACAGTTGTTTCGTGCAGTCGGCTGCGTATTTACGTGAATCGAATTCTGTAAGTAGCCGTGGATTGACAACAATAAAGCTACACACTGAAGTATGTACTTGAATCTAATCATTGTATTCATTTGAATGAAAAATTTACTTTAAATATACTAATTTAATCATAAACATTAATAGAATTTAAAAGAAAATTATTTATTAAGTGAACAAATGTTACTTACAACTATTTATATATTATTTGTATTATATGTATTGTACGTAATATTCAAATTGTAGATCTTTAATTTAAGCTTTGTTTTACACCTTTAAATCTCTTTTTGTTAAAAGTTATTATATATAGCATAAATGTAGGGATCTTTAATCAAATGAGCAGATCAAATTTTACATAATGAAATATACGGTTACGTAAAAGAGATAGCGCACGAGTGGATAAGGGTTTGTAACGAACCAACCGAAACGGTTATAGCAAGTAAGTGCGGTAGAGATGGAAAAAGGAACAAAATTGACTGGACAAAGTGTAAAATTAAAACGACTATGCGGATCAGATAGGCTCGAGGAGCTGATCAGCAAATAGCTTCTCTTGATATGATATACGTAATAATTTGAACACTGGCCAAGCAAGCCGAGAAACCCAAAAAAGGGTTATCTTAATTCAAGTGGAATTCGAATTAAAAATTGAAGTAAGCTAATTAAACGTGGATAATTTTAAACATATTCCGATACAATATCTTAGACAATAATTTTAGATTCTTATTTAATTATTTATGAACATTTATTTATTTCAAACAAAATTTATTTTTTTGTAAAACGTGGTTAACTGCTGAAACGATATTAAACACAAATAATCCGCACAGTTTTTTAGGAGAGACGACCATCCCCACCTTCAGAAGGTAAGGCTGTTTCGAGCGTAGAAATGTTCATAAATAATTAAATAAGAATTGAAAATATGTTTAAAATTATCCGCGTTTAATTAGCCTCTTTCAATGTTTAATTAGAATTCCACTAGAATTAGATGCCATACGTATAGATATATAACTCCACCTGTCCCTAAAATAAACACCAAGTATGTGTACACAGTATATACACAAGTGCACTCGTAGCACATATTCGCTCGTCTGTTTACGCATTCGGAATTCGAATTTTTTTTCAGTTGCCTTCAAATTATCCTCTGAATGCTTGCCAGCTTGTTCGTATAATATCCTCTTTCACGAGCAACGCTATAATGCATAATCATGAAACAAATTTACTCGAGGATCGGACTTCTAAACAGTCGAATGATCAGCCTCAACGTGGATGTATAAGCTCGGTGGAATTGATTTTTACTCATTTCGACGCCTCCAAGCCAATGAGTAAATGAAATTCGAACGCACGTTTAGAATAACTCTATATACGCTTTGAACGATTGGGACTTCGTTCGCGTGATTAAACATATTTGAAATATTCATTCTAACGAATGAAAATTATCGCTCTGCATTGTTAATCATATAATTTGTACAGCATTAAAAAATATATTAATTATAATTAATACCTCTTTGTGATACGTATAAGTCGATTAACATTGATTAGGAAATTGTATTTTTTTTTTGTGCGAAATTCAAGTTTTCATCGCGGAAGCGCTCGAGAAAAGTTAATGCGGGCAAACGCCCCGACGGTAAAAACTGGAGAAACTCATGTTGATTAAACGCCAACTCGTGAAGAGTAATATTTTCTTTTATTGTTTAATTTTTATCGTGTCAGTACGAAACTCTCGTTGAGATACAAACAAAACATTATACTTCTGTACAAGTCTATATATATATAACATATCCGTATAATAAATATGGAAACAGTATCGAGTCTTCGGGGAAATTCGAGTAGCGAATAGTACGTACATTTCATTCGGCGAATCAATATTGTGTACCCACACTCTCTCTACCATGAATTTCGAATTGTTCAATGTTCATGTCAACGTTACAATGCGGAATTACGTTTGTCCTATTGCAATATCAGCGGCAATCGCACAGCTACATGTAGGTACTTAGCACAAAGCAATCGAGCTTATGTACGTATCACGGTAAAGCACACGTTAATTTGCCAAGAAAAATTACTGCCCTTCTAGTTCCTGCAATCTCAGAAGCTTCCATTACCTTCTCTCTAGAATCCGATGTAACAAGAGGAAGAAACAGCAGCAACGAAAAGCCACTAGCGAAGGAGATCCACTTTATTTCCAAAGAAAGCTTTATCGTTCCTTTTCTCCCTCTCTTTCGCGACAAAGCTCAAAAGAGCTTTCAAAATAAAACTATGTGTCTCCAGTTTTATGCCGACGCCAATTAGTCGGTGCTTCTGTGTGTGCGTGTTTTTTTTTTATTTTGAAAAATACCATCCGTCGTAGAGTAATTTAGCCGAGTAATTAGGCTCCAATGTATTATATATACGTATACGTGTAATTTCGGAACGAAGCTCGTTTTCGCGGCGGAAATCGCTCCGGGCTAATTGGCGATAATTTAGGTTACCAGCAGGGTTAACGTTCTTACATTTGGCCAATTCGTATAACTAATCTAGCAATATGTGGAATATCTTGTATAACAATCGAATTTTCGATCGATTTTTGACTGTACGCAATTAATATTGCTTTCGGAAAGCACAATGTTGAGAGGCAATCTGTGTTTCACAGTTAGGGTAGTAAGTCAATTTATACGAGTATAAATAATGTTTGTATTTGACAGATGTATATTTACCGGCTGTCAATGTATAACATTTATGTCGCTTATTATAGCAAAGCTATACTGCGAAATTTTTATACCATGCCGAACGATACAATAGACTCATTTTAAATGCTCAATTCAATACTAACTCTTGACAGTTGCTTTTAGCTTCGCGTGATAAATAACAGTCAAAATCGTCTCTTCGAAGCTTTTAAAAATAATTTCATTTTTTTTTAATAAAAATGACACGTCGACACGCACAAGAAACTTCCATCATCCGATAATATTGCAAGTGAACTATTTCAATCGGAAAATGCTTTCGAAGCATCTATATATCCTTCTTTTTCTCTTGACTTTGTTGTTTCGAATCTCGAAAATCAGACGTCGTGGGGCATTTCAAGATCTGGCGTTACGAAAAAGCTCTACTTTATATCTCGAGGAAAACTAGGTCATCTTGGATTTCTCTAAACTCACAAGTACACGTGTGTGTGTGTATATATATATATATATAGGATTACTTATTGTAGCCCCAAAAATGAGGAACATCCGCATTGTGTGTATACGCCAAGTTTACTTTACTCTGAGAAAGAGCAACGACTTAATAAATGCATCTTCCCACCGTAACACAACGAAGTACACTCGAGTGAAATAACTCGTGTCTGCGTAGATGTACAGGGCGGACATTTTCGGAGAAAGACAGAATAGAGAACGAGAGAAATTTGCCCCTCAGTAAAAATAAATATTAAAAGAAATCCCACATTTTGGCGCGGTAATCAGATGACAGAAATCTTTATTGTGAAATATATATGTGAATAAATCCTTTTAAATACAGGAAACAACTCGGTACCTAAAAATAAAATAAAAATTATTCTCGTGGGCACACTTACCGGAACATATTTTCCACATTCGTTGAGCTTGTTATTCGGTCTTCGCAAGCAAAAATGAAAAATAATATCTTTGGCATTTTGGAAAAACATAAATTATTTTTCAAATATGCTGTTGAGTATATATGGTGTTTAACTAAAATTTTGTTTCAAAATACAGGATAAAGCCCTACGACCTAACAAAATAAAAACGCCCAGATTGTATGCGCAGCTAAAAAGTTATTTGTGTTTAAAAATAAAAAATATGGTCATTGGAAAAATATACAGATTTACGAAAATGTATATGTTGTCTAATTTTTATTCAAACCCGCATAACTTTATTTTGTGAAAACATACAAGACCATATGACTTTTTTCCTCTCCGGGTGTTAATTTACATTTTATTTGCTTAAACGACTATAACTTTTTACTCAATTGGCCTATTTCAACCGATCTTTTTTTAAATCAAAGTTGAATAGCGTTCTATTCCTTTCGTGTGTAGATTGTAGGGTTTCGTTATTTTTCTGTCTAAATATACGATTTCAAATAAAAACAAAATTTTTCGAAATACACATAGAATCAAAGAATGAAATCTAATTGTAAAATTTAGAGCTTTCATAAAAAGTCCACTCGAGTGCAAAATTATAAATAAAAACACAAACTTTTTAGAAGTCAGAAGAATCTTTAAAAATTACGTTATTATTGACATAATTTATATGCTCATATTTTCTCAGCCAATCGGTCTTTGTCAATGATTCATTTTGGTTACTGAATGTTTTGGTTACTGTTCTTTCAGCTGCTTTTTCATCAAATAATCTTTATTGTCATTCGAAAATGTCGATTGATGAGATATATGTTTATCAATGAAAACCGATTTTTCCTTATATTGTTTATATCAGCGGGACAATGCGAAATTACGTCAAATAAAATTTGCAAAAAGATTCGTTAAAAAATACCTCTTGGTCGAAAAGTTATAAACATTTGAACGAAAACAATAAAAAATAACACTTTCCGAAAAAAACGTGACTTGTTTGTTTTTTTTCTCGTTTATTTAATAATAACTTTTTTTCTACTTGACCAATCTAGATAATTTTTTTTTAAATAGAAGCTATATTCATATATTTTGTACCTAATGTTTCACTCGAAAATAGGGCAAAATCCACGAACTCAATAATTGTCTGTGTTTCTGGACATAATAACCGAGTGGAAAACAGAAAATGCACGTTTAAATGATTGCTTTTACTTGAAAGACACACCAAGAAAATTTTCTGAATTATTTCTTTAACAATAATTTTTCTCTGCTTGTTCAATCTAGTAAATTTTCTTTAAATCGAAGCTCTTTTAATGTATTGAACATGAACAATATCACCTATATAGATCCCGGTTAGCGAGTTGATGTTTCTCTCGATGAAAATTGCGAAAATACACGAACTTAGTAATTTTTTGCATTTTCGTTCATAAAAGTGAAGGGACAAGCTCAAAACAAATAGATAAATGGCTCGTTTTACTCGGAAGACAACCGTAAACTAGGAAAAAGTAGCCGTTCGATGTCCGAATAATTTTTTTATTTGCAGTTACGGATTTGCTTCACGTATTTTGTGGATTTACTCATGTATATATTTCATTCGCAATATCTTTGGACAAAATATTTAGACATTTCACTTTTTCAGGCTCGATACGTTCATATTGTGGATTGTAATTCAATGCGATTGTCAATGAATACAAAGGAAACATTCGCAACGGAACCTCTTGATAAATAATAGAAAAGTGCGTGTTTGTGCAATCGAACTAAAATACCTCTCATTGCAGAGGATCAAAGAATTCTACTTTTCACCTCGATTTCTAAGATTCTTCGCCTTCGGAGTTTCAGCGAGAAAGTTTTTATTTTACTTATTCCGATGATACGAACTTATGCTTGAATAGCTGCAATACGTGCTTTCAATAGTGATATCTTATTTTCCGAGTAGATATAATAATATCTTTTGTTCCACCAGGACAATGTCGAGAGATGCAAAAGGTTTTAATTTTAATACACTTTTTCCGTAAAGCGTCGCCAACATATCGTGAAAAAATCATTATAATTCATAAGTCTCGGATGAAATCTTGTTTACTTTGATTTTTGGAACGTAAATGTACATTGCACGCGTTGTCAATATCAATCGACTAGTCATTAAAACTATTATCGAAATCAATCTTTAGCGAGAATGTTGAACGAATAGTTATTTGAAAATACGAAATTTAATTAAAAAACGCACTTGCAACTCCACCTTGACAATGTGATAAACCGTGTGGTAATCGAGTTTCCAATGAAAATCTCAAACTGCATATACAACAGCTTCTTTATCGGATATTACGACTACACGGCAACGGTTTAATTTTGCTGCAGTTGCACGAAGTAAGGCGTGTATAGCACCTTATCCCATCAGTATTCACGAAGTACAGCCTTCAAAGTTGAGTCGATTTGCAGATTTTATTGTGCAGCTCGAACGATAAGCTGAACTTGCGAAAGTTATGTGAGCAACGGAGGCGGTAAAAGTTTTTTTTTCCTTACGCGACGTTAGTTCCTTCTATACCTTCGCTGACTCTATTTCTCTAGTTGGAAAGTAGGTGTACGTCCGAGTGCTATTCAGGAATTTAATGGCGCTAAAGATCTTTGCTCGACGACGAAAAAGAAAAAGAAGGCGGGGAAAGAGAGGGAAAAAGAAAAAAAAATGAAAGAAAAAAGAAAGAGGAATAGCTTGATATACGATAGTTGAAGTTTTCAAACTTGACCGAGCTTTTAATGTGCCTGATGCTTTTTGTAACTTTCATTTATACGCGCATTGTTCTTCTCTCGTCTGTTGTGCTATTTTGCTTTTGTGTACGTCGGATGAAACTTTATGCACCGATTATCGTCTCGAGACGAAACAATGCTTTTATTTTGCTACTTGTCTGTGTTATTCAATTTGCATGTTATCTTGTGTAATCTTGTTTTGGTAAATACTACTTAACGAGGTGTTAAGAGAGAAAAAAAAAGCTTTCAATTCACTGTCACGTAGCCTGTTGCAAACAACTTTATCTTTCGGAATTTATCACAAGCTTATTTACCTTTGTCAAAATTTCATGTGCCTTTTTGTATTGTAATCGTTTTCTTTCGATGACTAACTTTGCAAGAAGCATTTTTAACTTTGTTGTGCGTCACAATATTGTAAAGGAACAGACTTTTAACATCTAAAATTCGTAGTTTTCACAGAAAAGACTCGATTTTTTTACAAGCAAGAAAGCTTTCTTACAGATATAAAATATTTCTTACACATGTAAAATATTCTTTCAAAAACATAAAGGTCAATTACTCACTCTCGAAACGGTTCTTTGTCATCATAAAACAAACGGGGAGACGTGAAATCGCAAATTAATTCTTTCGCGACGTTTCGAAAAAAAAAGAAAAATAAAATAAACTTTAGCAGATTAACATTGACGCTGTATGTACTTGTCGAGATAAAGCGGTCAAGATAAAATACATTTACACATTTAAACGCTAATTATGCAAAATTGCCTGATTCGAAATTCACTCATGTATTCTTATCAAACAATTATTAAAATTATCTTTCGTATTTTCAAATCAGTCGCATTTCACGATGAAAACAACGTCTCTATAAGCTCGCATCCACTGTGGCCCGAATACCTCATTCAATTCCGTTATATTTTAATTGAGTTGCAATGCGCTCTCGCACACTCAGCAATTTTCTCAACGCACAACCAACGAACAAAATAATTTCTCAATGCAGGAGTCCTCCGCCCAAAATTCACTCGGCTCGCGCACGCTATTTCGCAGCCCATCTGCGCAATCGTCCGTGTCCCGGTATTGCTGAAAATTTAAATCAGAGCAGAGATTCCCCGTGAATTTCTCCTCGACGCAACTAGTAGCCTATACATCACGTCTCACCTCGGGACTATGTATATCTATCTATATATATGTATAGACTCTTTGGCTATATCGAGAAATTCGATTCGTTTCACAGCATTGCACTAAAGCTCGGCTCGATCGCGTGTAGCTCGAGAGTTTGATAGTTGGGTTATCGTGATGGTTTCGCGCTCGGTACATCGATTCGACTTGTAGCCACGTCTGATTTCTTTGAGTAATTTCAGTGATAGAGTTCTTTTCCATTTCTTTTTTAATTACTTCAATTTGATAAGCAATCAAGGTCATTACTGGCTGTTGATGTAATTTAATTCATTTTTAAGATAAGATATCGAGGAACAATCGCAGACTTTTGAGATAAGGTATTTTGAAGAATTGCAGTACTTTTGAAATTATTTACATGTCGATTTGGACTTGGACATGTTATTCGTTATAAGCATTTTAAGATCGTACATTTATTCGAAGCTTGGAATTCGTTTACGTAAAAACACGAGGTATCAAATTTTTACGAAGAGGAACTAAAAATATAAGTGAAATTTCTTTAAAGTGGGCCAGGTATAAATTACATCTCGAGAAGAGTTACTTGATTAATCCTTGAAATAGAATGAAAAAGATTTATGTTGCTAACCTCTGAATAAGAGTTCTTTACGAGGTCAAAGTTTATCAATTAATAAAAATAATTTATTATCTTAAAAATCGCCTGAAAATTAAACTTCTTGTATCTTATTTAAACTAAAAAAAAACTCTTTTATAAACTTAGAGTAATGAAATGATATACTAATGAGAGAATGAATTGAGTAAACGATATTTCTCTTTATAATTTTGTAATTTAATATTTATGTTCGTAAATTAATATAACATTACTTCTATATTTGCTATAAATTTATATTTATAATTCGACATTATAATTTGGTAATCAATTATTCCTTGTTCTACCTCGTTAAATTATTACATACAATCTAAATAACGTTTAATTTTATAATATTAAATAAACAAAACGAAAAAGCAGGAATTTCGTTGTTTTCTTTACAAACACTCACAAGAGATTTCGACGTGCTTACAGAATTTTAATATTCTCACAACGAGATTGAGTTTAAAATGAACTCACCAGCGGTGCAGAGTCTTGGATCCTCGTCGTATCCTTCCCGACAGTCTGGCGCCCCGTCGCACAGGTATTGTATCGATATGCATGTGTTATCCTCCGGGCATTTGAACGGCTTGTATGGATGACAGGACTCGCCTTCTTCACAACACATACAAACAGACGTACTTTAGTCCAAAACACGAATATTGAATAGGGAATTATCGGATATATACTCGGCGAACTGAGAAACTTATATAAACTCAGTCTGCAACTGAACGATGAATCTATTAGATTATTGATTGTATAATTGATTTTTAGAGCAGAATCCATAGCATCGGATTGAGTATTGATTAGATAGGTAAATTACGTGGTCCCTTGGGGTTGGGACTAGAAACATGTTGTTGAGTAAATCCACTAAATACGGGAAACAAGTCGGTACCTCAAATTTATTCGCGAAAACATATCGATTCGACTTTTTCCTAGTTTCTGGATAAAAAAATCCCTTTACACATTCTTCTAGCTTGTCACTCGGTGTTTGTACATAGAAATGTTAACAAGCGTTTTTCGATCTCACCGTATTTTTGGAAACAATAAGCTATTATTTTAAATGTGCCTGTGTTCAATTTTATTTCAAAGTGTGTAAAATTTTATTTAAAAAAAAAATAGTCCAGATTGGATGTGCGGATAAAAAGTTATTTGTATTTCAAAATATATAAAACAGTCATCGGAAATCATACGGATTTCTGAAAACGTGCATTTTGTCAAATTTTACTTTAAATACTAGTTCTTTATTTTCGAGTTCGGATTTGGAGCGATTTTTTTAATCCAAGGTATTTTTTTTATTCGCGGATGACGCAATTTTGTAAAACCATGTAAGCTCTTTTTTAGTTTCGATTGTCAATTTATTTTTATTTACTTAAATGATTATAACTTTTTATTCTACTCATTTTTGTTATTCTTTTCATGGATTATCTATAAGATTTCGTTGATATGTTATCTAAATATACGCATTTATGAACAATTTTTCTTGATATTGTTACGTGTTTAGTTTATACATTATCAATCAAATAACGAAGTCTATTGTAAAACATATAAAATTAGAGTAGAGCTCCGATTAAAAAATACAAATTATTTAAAAGGTAATTCGAGTGCAAAATTACGAACAAAAACAACGAATGCTTAAAATATACATTCTTGAAGGTCATAATAATTCCTAAAAATCGTAAGCTTACATTTATTCAGCTGTTTTCTAGTTAAATAAGGTTTTTTAACATACGAAAACGTCGATTAACAAGAAATATGCTTATTATTGAAAACCGATTTTCATGGTATTGAAGATTCTAATTTGCAAAAGGAATCGTTAAAATATAACAATAAAATATAGAACTTTCAATAAAATATAGAACATAAAAACTAGATCTTTATGAAAAAACTTTTAATTTCTTTTTTAATAGAAACTCTTTTCGTGTATTTTTTACTTAATCATCACTCGAAAATTGGCGAAATCCACGAACTCATAATTTTTCAATATTTCTGGACATAATAACCAAGTGGAAAACTGAAAACGGATGTGTAAATTATTTTTCTCACGAAAATGGCTGTCTTTACTAGAAAGATACCCAAACGCCAGGGAAACAGGGTCCGTTGTTTCCTCTATTTTGTATATTTATTCTATCACAATTGCGTGCTAATGGAAGATTAAGAAACCGATGAATATAATTCTAGAATAAGATATTTATGGATACTCGTATAATATTTATTAATCTGTGTACATCGGTTTATATAGATAAGAAATATATATATATATATGTGTATGTGTATATATGTATATAAGTAAACGCTGATGCGTGGGAGTATCAAAAAAGTCGTAAAACAGTTTTTATTGGACCTGGTCGCGTTGGACCTTTACGTTATTGATACCTGTGCTTCGCTGTCTTTGTTTTTACGATCACCATCGCGGATCGTGATACACGATATACGTGGACAGTGAAGTATTCCTCGCACAGTATAGACACGTCAAATTATTTTTCTCACGAAAAAGGAATCCGAAGATTAATCATTGTAGTATAATAATAAAAATTAGACGCGCTACCTCAAATATTAATAAACTCGAAATAATAATCAATCATTTAATGTTAAATATTAATAATAAATGTTGATATTTTTATCATATTCTTATATCTATTGTTTATAGTATATGCTTTAATTCGAATGTCAATTCTACTTAATGCTGTTATTGTGATATTTAAAAATATTCTGACTTTAATCGAATTCGATTGTTTTATTCGCCACTTTTATAAATAAATAGTTTAAAATAAATTCTTCGAATCATTTAATCTTATTCTGTATATCTTACTGTGTGAATATTTTTAAGAAATGAAGCTATTGCATTCTGAACTTTTAAAGACTTGAAATTGCTCAACCAAGATATGTTCTTAGAACGATTTATTTTTAAAAGAAAGCTCATTTCGTCTCTTTCCTCGTCATTAGCTACATTTTACAAGTATGTGTTTATCTTGACCTACTTCGCAATTATTTTGATATTAAGATTAACTAAACAAAATTACAGAGGGGACCTTCAGATTGTAATAGATGGCGACACGTGAATGCTTTAACGAAAATTTATAACATTTGGGTGAAATTTGTTTATGTGCGTATACAGGTTCTTTTTTTACATATAACACGAGATATTTTTTCACCATTCGCAAGCGCAAATTACTTTTTCACACAACTTAAAATCTGAATACATTTATGCAAAGCTATTTTCCTGCACTTTGATCATTCGCTTATTAATTTGTATGTTTGCAAACTCGCCAATCACGCATAAATCGTTGTAGCAATATTTCATTTATACATTCTGCCTTTTTACTTTAAATAAAAACAAATATATGCAAAAAATTCCAAAGCTCGTATGGCACACTGCACTGGTTTTGTATATACCGCAAAAATATTGAAAATAAATTTTTATGTTATATGCGTCAAAATAACAATAAAATTGCCAGTCAAGAAGAAAAAACACTGAGTTAAATTTGACAAATAACACAAAATAATGAATTAATCAGAAAAAAAGCAACTTCATATAGACAACTGTGACTGTTTAAACTTGAAAGTCTATATATATAATACAGTATTTTTTATATTAAAATAATCCATGTGATGGTTCAGGGCTTTGATTTTGCTAACTCTTGAAAATTTTTGACGATTACTAAATTTTTCTTCAGAATAGCACAATCAATTTCCTGTATTTGTTAATAGTAATACTTCAATTAATTATTGAAAAATGAAAACAGAATTAACTATAAATTGATACATAATATGGCAACAGTTGGTAATAAACGGTATCGATTTTCCTCGCTCTGTATAACTAAGGTTTCAGAATACATTTTGAGAATAGCGACCAGAAGTTCCATCGAAGACATAAATATTAAATAAGCTTCGCATCAACCAAGAAAACGGCGAAAACCTATAGAATTTTCTCAACTATACCGCTGCCGATGCTACTCAGCTTGTAAATTTATGCGCGTTTAATTACAAGCCAAAGTTAATTTACTCTGAGCGCCGGAAACAGAAGAAGATTTTATTTTATAAAATTACTCAAATAACAAGGAGATCATATTATTCTCTTTCGTCGTTGAGCACGTTGTTATTCAAAATTTTGATAGTATATAAAGTAGTATTCACTCAAGTGGAAATGTCGTGTATTCGGTTTCCTTGAAGTATTCGTGGTTCACCGATTTTTCAAAATCACATGAATTCCTGCTATTATTCACTCGAGTGTGTAAAACAACGAAATAAATAAAGTATTTCTGTTGTATTTTAAAATAACATTTTTCTTTTTTATATGTACTTGTAAAGGATATTTTGGTATTGTATCTACCTTTATCAATTTTTTGAAAACATTTTCACTAATCGTTTCCAAATTAGAGAGAATCAGAGCTGACATGATTAACATTTTTGTATTTTTTGCTTACTTTCAATCATTAGTAGCTCGTCAGGAAAGAGTCTTTCACTGAAAACTCAAAAGGAAACTGCTCCGTGTCATTGATTAAACTTTTCATACAAAATACTTTCAAGGTGTCATATATGAATCGTAATAGATTAGAATATTAATAAGCTGTACCTTAATATCAAATTTCGAGAAAACTTGCTGATTAAAAACAACATATTAAATTTATGAAGATATCTTTAGTGACTTCATCAACATCTACATATATTAGTCGCCATTTGTGATTCAAATTCTGTTTGTAGATATAAATAAAGTTATGAATCCAATTATCTCATATGATAAAATGTAATAAAGAGACGGCTTACATTTCTGGGAAAATACCTACCACTGTCTGAAAATAATTATAAATTTTCATGTCTTGCTAAAATTAGTTTTTGATTTTAAACTTAATGAATTAGTTTTTTTAGTAATTTAAACGGATACTGGCAAGCTTTAATATGTAGGTGCTTGTCCAGGTTTGTTAATAAAATAATTTAAAATTATTTTTAACAATATAAGCATTTCCCTTGCTATCTCTATAACGTGCTGCAAATGTTAAATTAAAGTCTCTGTAAATTGGAAACGAATTGTGAAAAGAATATAAAAAATGTTTGACCAAACTGTTTGTCAGAGAATCACCCATATAGGCCTCCATGAAATCGGAAAATACGCTTTCGGAATATTTATTTAAAAAAATCATCGATATAATCGCTACGAGCGACTGTCACGCAGAGATACGTAGATACTAAAGCCATATACACAACATACACGCGATTCAAAATTGTTCTTTTTATATCGAAAATAGAAATTAACCAGTTTGCCTCGCATGAGGCCATCTCGTACGCAGATTTTCCTAGAATTAAACATGTAATCGCAGGGATAAAAATAGCAGTCTTCAATTCAAATTATAGCCTTTGCTCTTCAGTAAAAGCAATTACACTTGATTATAGTATTCTACCAACGAAATGCATATAATTTATTTCTGATATGTATAAAATCAAAATCTTACTCTTCAAATTTTCCTCTCAATTTTCAGACGTTTCTTTCGTTTAACCCGACTTTTTATTATTTCGCTTGTATACGCGAACAAACAAACCACGTTAAAATTCAACGCGTACGTCGTGAAAAAATAATGGCGCTACGCTTATTTTTTCTCCGAAAATAAAGTTCGAACGTAACGGGACAGCAGTGACATATTCAGTTTGCCTGGACAAGTATAAATCAATCTCGTGGCCCTTCAAAAAGAGAAAAAATTAAAATACGGCTACAGGCCAATTTCGTCAGATATATCGCCCATTTGTTTCATCGAGTAGCTGGAGGTATGAATGAAATTTTGGGTGTGCTTATAGTCAGAGTTTTAGATCGGATCGAAATAATTCACGTTACTTTGGTCCGATATCAATTATATTTATTTATAAAAAAAAGATATTTTATATAAAGATATATTGGCAGTTCATATGTAAATGAGTGTCGATTCTAAAACGTAGTGTATTCACTTCAAAGCATAAATAGATATCCGTAACTGACAAAAACTAGTTTCTTTAAAAAAAGTAATTTTCATTTTCAATAAATTCAGTTTATCTGCTATTGCAATAATCAGCAGATTGCAAATTGGATTGAAGCGTAATTCGAAAAATCGGTATTAATTTTGACGACAGACACCTCATGAATTTTTTAATAAATTTACTCTTCTTTGACAAAATCTCGACGTATGAAATATTTATTTGGATGGCAAATCTCTCGTTTACTCAGTCATAAAAGTGTTATTTGCACAATCTGCGAAAATAGATCTATACGTATAATGAAGATTGACAATCTACTATCCGTTCATAACTTTATTACAATCGTGTACTTCTCGTGATTTTCAGTTTTAAATATGTTCTTTATTCTTGTTCATTTTGAAATATTTTTACGTTACATTCATACGTATATTATTTTATCTGCTATATCTGTTATTCGTTATTTGCAAATTCCCCATATATAAAGATTATCTTTGTATAAAATGTATGTTACAAAATATAACGTATTTTACAACGCGGCGGTAGGAAAAAATTGTCGCTTATTTTACAAGCAAAGATAATATACTTTTCAAAACAATTCAAACTGTTGTTTAAATTTACAGTCTACATGCACTATATGTCAAGCTTTACACGAAAGCTCGAAAGAGAGAGAGAGAGAGAGAGAGAATATTTAGAGCGCGAAAGCTTTCCCACTATATATCTATTGTACATACATATATATATACACACACACATGGATTTCAACCGGAATGTGTATGCACGATAAGAAAGTTGCAGAATTAACCAGCATTGAAGGTGTAATCTGCGTATATCTGTATATATACTCCATACACAGCGAGGCGGCAGGCATTATCTTGATGTACTCAAGGACCACACTTACAAATTCGCATACGCACACCAGCGTTAACTTTGAATTTGAGGATAAACATTCCCGAGAGAGAATTTAAATTTAGATGAAACGATTCCCGCGGCGCAACGGATGCTTTTCAATTTTCTAAAGCTTCGAACGACGATTCGAGCGGTAGGAATGCACAATAGAGATAGTTTAAATTTACCGAGTCTTCTCGACTAGAGGATCGATAATTTTCTAGGAGGAGAAAAGAGGTTGGTGGAAAATTTAACCCTCCGCAATCACGGCATGGGTGCGTGCAAGTGGATACACGATGTGCATTTATTTCTCAGCAGTTGAAAACCCACCGTATATCTTTTCCTGGTCGAATGCTATTCTATTCGAAACTCGTGGTATAGCCACTGAAATGAAGCTTTTCAATAAAGGTTGGTAAAAAAAATTATCTATTTATAGCTGTATATACATATACAATGAACAAGCCACATTATAGTTCTACGTGCAACACTATGCGACGCGTTTTCCCGCAGCTATCTCGAGATAACAAATCGTACTGCTCGTGACCCTGTGCGCATAGACCCTCGCACTCTCTTTCTTTTTCCAAGCGAAAATTGTCGGCTAGCGATAAGCCACGACTCTGCTTACCCTGTGCTTTTTTTACCTTTTTCCTCCTCCACCAACTCTCTATTATTTCCTCGGCTGTATAGCTTTGAATTATCTCACTCTTCGCAAGGATGTCGCCTGCTATTCAACCGCTTTGTGTTGAGAGTATACGTTTCAGCGTTTTTCATCTTATGCACAAGCTCGAGGTTTTAATTTGGCTTAACAACCGCCCGGTCTCGAGCTTCGCGTAATCGAATCAACCGATCCTTTTTCCCTAATCCGACGCTGCGATCTGAGACACGTTTTTCTAGCGTTGAAGGAAGGGATGATAAAAAAATGCACCGACGAATTTCCTTCGTTACTCCAATTAAAAGATTTAAATCGAGAGAAAGGTCTTCGTCGAGCCACACATACACACACACACATGTATACACACGTACACACCTACATATACACGTTAAACTTAGTAATAAAAGAAACCAAGCCTTCGAGAATGGCGTCCCTTTAATCACGCGAGCCTCTCGTGTCTAGTTCCAGAAAGGAAGTAGCCCCTCGTGTGCAGCCGCGTTTTCTTTATCCCTCGAGGCTCCCTCTGCATCGACGCTCCGAGAAAAATTTCTCTCTTTTTCTCTTCGCGTTTAAAAAAAAGAAATAAAAAGAAGTTGAAGATCCGGAATTCCGAGTAAAGAGGGATAATTAAATTTTACGAGCTTTGTTTGCCGAGCTTTTAGCTAAACGTAGACTACTGAACGAGAGCAAATGTTATATGATTATACGGTGTTGTTTGTATGTTTCGGAGGTTAAATTGGCAAATTATCATACACGTGAAAGAGGTGTGTTCGCTTTGATTGTACCGCGTGGCTATTCGAGAAATTTTTTTAGTCTATTTAATGACTAGGGTGAAATTAAATATTTCTTAGCTGAACGATCGTCGTTATGGACAGAACACGAGAAAAAGTAGTAGCAATCAGCGTGTCGTCAGACGAACAATTAATTTTAATATTACATCAGCCACACTTATTCGCATAAGACTTATCATACGGTTAATGAGAAAAAAGTTTGCTTATAAATAATTTAAAATAACAAAAGAATGAGAAAAGCTAATTTTAACAGTTTAAATAAAAGCTCAAGCGAGCTTGCGTTAACTTCGGGCTTTGTTTCGTGGAAAGCACATTTAGGATGTTTTATGGAGGTGTAAAAAAAACAAGCCCTTTGTTGATTTTATCACGTTGTCAGCTACACGAAAGAAAACCCGCATTTAGAGAAAAACTTTTGGTGTTCGCAGTGTTTGATATTCGAGCCGCTTTTCGTAATACATCAATGCGTGTCGTGTTTTTTATATACACGACGAAAATGCTATATTCACTTATATCGATACAAGTTATTTAATTTGGTTACGTAGATTTATTTATCATACGAATTTAAAGTCTACCCACAAACACAGAAAACCTATAACTCAATTCTCCTTTGCTCCATTCATTTTTTTGCTTTCGCTTTCTCCTTTGAGATGACATTGAGAGTCGCATCAAGCTTGGCGACACTAGTCATAGCATAGGACGTTTAGTCGCGTCTCACAAAATAAGATAAATACAAGTCTAATGCAAATGAAGTCGACATGTAAACTCCTCGGATGCATAACACACGCACCTCGCAAACCACAAAGTTTTGAGTTACATATGAATATACGTATATAAATTTATATATATTTATGTCTAGGTACGTATGTCTAAAACGCGATCCTCGACGACATTTCACCTGCAAATTAACGCGACTCTTATCGTGCGCGAGGATTATTCGCTTGTGTACATCTGAACGTACATGATGAAACTGTTTACTAGACTATCCAAGGGTAAAATTACATTTGCATAACGACGCGTCTGACTATACATCGATAGACTTCACTAAAACTTCAGCGAAATACAGTTCTCGTAGTGCATTTCTCTCAGCAATGAAATTCTCTTAACTCTTAAAGGGGCCATAGCATCGTAAACAAAGCGAAAGGTCAACTTTCCGGTTGTGCATAGCGAAAACCAGATCGTATAACATTCTATAGCACACATAAGCTATATATTATATACATAACTCGAAGCGTATAGCATTATCTATCTCTCGTTTCTTCAGCAAAGCTAATAAAGCCCGGAAGGAAACATATCTTAGCTTAAGTGCACGGCATACTTTTTTTTCTCAGTTTACGGGTTAAGTTCTACGATATTATTCACGGATAAGGAGATAAAGCTTTTAGTAGGAATTATCGATAGAGTCTTGAGATACATTTTTTTAGCAAACTTGCGCTTCGTTAGAGTTTCTCAAGCGATAGATTTTTATCGCTAGAAAAACTTCTGCGAAGCCGAAGAAGTTTGGCTTTTGTAGAACTTGAAAGGCTTCGATAGGTATAACTGCTCTAAATCAATACTAACATATCGTTGGATTTAAAAAAGTTAGTGTCGATGTCGATAGAGAGTCTATTTTTATTATTCTCGCGGATCTATCTTACTCGCGTACACGTCGTTGAATTAAAACTTCTTGTAACGCGCGTCCAATTTAGTTTTAGCACTTCCTTCGAACTTTTTTAATTTCTGAGAGAAACATTTTCTCGACTACATGGCATCTCTAGATTATTATGAATTTCATTTTTAAAGATCCATATAGGCGCAAAAGCACGGGGATATTTAATATTATGTGGAATTCGAGATTTAATCCGGTTTTTCGCATTGAGTTTGATTTTCTGATATATTTCGGTTCATCTGTGCGATGAATTGGATACATTTTTACGAAAAGATATTACTTATACTTATGAAGAAAAATTCGTATCATTTCTCTCTCTCTCTCTCTCTCTTTCTTCCTCTCGCAAAGTCTGCAGCTGTAGCTTGACAATAAATGTTGTATCAGAGAGATGCATTTTTCAACTGAAGAGTTCACTTTCGAGGTATATGTAGGGAACACAAATTGCATTATTTCCGACATACTTCATTCAAAAATACACGTCTATCAAAGGAGGTTAATTTGTACGAACAATACCTGTCCTTATCAATTATAACAGCGAATCCATTGCTATACGTATTTTTGTTGAATTCCGAAGCAATATTTTAAAATAATTTAATACGTTATTAAAATAATACACAAAAAGAATTATCTTACGTAATTACATAATGTTTTATTGAGCTTTTTGGAACAGAGAACATTTTATCTGGATGTTATGATGTTCGTTAAATAAAAAAACTCGGTTTCATTCTTGGCAAAAGGTACACATTTACTACACTTTTTAAACCCTTTTTACATTTGATTCAATTATTTTTATTTTATCATTTCTATATTGTAAAAAGAAATTAAGAAACATTTAAACTTTACAATAAAGTCAGAAAAATGAGCTTGAACAAATTAAAACTGAAGTTATAGTTCTCGAGATAATACAATAGAGTTATATGCATACAGAAACTGTACATTAAAATAATCATTTGAACATACTAGAAAACTTTTCAACCAGTCTCTAAAATCATCCGATTCAGCCTTATATCGCCTCAAAATGTTATACAACTCAATATCAAGCTTCCATTTTACTTTGAAAAAAAGAAAAAAAACGTGAAATTCAAACTGGTCCACATCCGACGCTCACCACAACAATACAAATCCTACCTCCCACGTATTTACATCTCTATCTAAATCCCATCGGCTATTCATCATCCAATAGAAAACTTGCACGTTTCCCATCATACCTCGGATTTTACGACTCAAAACTTTATTTACCCCCAGAGAAAGAAAAGCAGAGGAAAATATACATGCAGAAATTGCATCCTACTTGTTTTGTCGACATTTCGAAACTTCTCCACCCCACTCTCCTCCGAAGGCTAATTATTCTACTCTATACGAGTATTCCCTTTCCTTGTTCAAGACCACCGTGTAACCCGATAATTACGATGTAATTAGAGAGAGTCAAGGCTCATAAAGCCGCTTGGAATTCGATTGTGTGGTATAGGTTGAGACATAGGATGGTCTTTGATACCTTAAGTCGAACGCAGAGAAGCTTACTTATGTCATTAGTCGAACGATCTGATTTGTTATCAAGTTCATTTTGTCGTTAACTCCATTAATTAATAAGGCTTTTGCTACTGCAATTAGGTTGAGATATAATTTTTAAGCGATGCGTGGCTAACTACTCTGATTTCTAATTAATGCTATGGCACTAAATTGTTCATTTAGTCCATTCCATACTTTACGTCATTGATTATTTAAGTCTCGCGATTCGAACAGATATGAAGTATAATTTATTAAAGGGTATTTCTGTCAAAAACTATTGGACTTTGGACTCGATGAATTATTAGATGAAGATGTGATTAATTAACGACCTTTGACTGTATTACTACCGTGTATGTGCACGTAGCTTAAGATTTATTCGTTATTACTTACTGATTTACTTAATTAGCCTTTTTAACTCAGCAGAGCTCAAACAGAAATTCGATTATACTGCTATAAAAAAATGTACGTGTTATGCACATAAACGAAATCGTATCTTTCACACATATCTTTCATACGAAGAAATAATCTGAGTGAAACATTCAATTTCTCGGTTAAATGATCGATTTTACGCGCATGGATGTAAAACAATTACGAAATGGCTACCCGCACAGTATTTCCACGGATACATTAATCAATCTGAAAGGTCACGGATGCACAGGAGTAAACTTCTGATTACCTTAAAAACAATGTATTATCTTAAAAGATTTCCTTTCGAGATAGGTAAGAAACAAGTCGATATTCGCGCACCTTTTCAGTACAGACAAGGATAGTTTTTTACCCGTACTCGACGTCGGAAGTTTACTGAGAACTTCAATTGCACGTTTCGTAGAAAGTGGAATACAGTACGTTGGACAGAACGGATATTTCGAAGACCTGTGGCGATGTGGAAAACCGTGTGTATTTTTGTGACGATTTGTTGGATGTCAAGCGCAACCAATATTCCGGAAAATAAAACCGCTTTTACTTACGTCGTCGATCTGATCGAATCACTGAATTATTACAACGTTGTGATCTTCGTAAACTCGAAAACTGTATCGCTTAATCGAGATATCTATTCGATGATCATGAAATTAATGGATCGAATACAATCAGCCATCGTAGATTTAGCAGATTTCAACTACGACGTATTACAGGATAGCCGTGACTTCATATCACCTAGAGTATTGAGATCGTCGAGTCTTTGCTTAATCTTTCAAAGTGATGGAACTGACTATACGATTGAAAGTGTTCGCGAAGTAATAAAGTTCCTCGTCAAAGAGACTGTTCCGCTAATGATTCCCAGATGTTTGATCCTTTCCGACAGTAACTCCGACGTCCATGCTAGTTTTGGTGAGGTATTATCGGAAGCTTGGTTACTGGGATTTCTTGACTTTAGTGTCGTTTCATTGAACAATACGAATTTAGTCCAGATCTTTCATTACAATCCGTTCACTAAATCTTACGAAACTTGTGCATTAATGAATGCCAGTTCATTCTTTCCTGACAAGTTGACTAATCTGAATGGATACACGTTGAAAATGCCTGTTTATGATCTTGCACCGTATAACTCATTCGAAACGGATGAATATGGGAACGTTTTCAATGTCGATGGTTACGACTACCCTTACATAATCATCATTTCTAAGCTGATGAATTTTTCAATCGATTGTATCATTATCAATGTCGACCGCAATATTACGGAATTATTCGATATAATTATTTTCTCACTGGAACATAATATATTCGATCTAATTCCAAAACCGTTGTACTTGGGAACGAATTACCACGGTAGAAATATAACCATTGGATTGTCTTTTCGTGATACTTTCTACTTACTTATAGGACCCACTATCAAGAAGTCAAAGTTTGCTGCTTACATGAAGATTTTGATTACGTTGTCTTACTTTCCGATAAGCATATTTTTCGTCAATATTATTTTCCGAATCCTGAATTATAGTTGGATTCAGTGGGCCGAATTGTTAAAAATATTTTTCAGCATATCCTTGAATTATCAGCCTAAAAAAGCCTTGGAAAGAGTTATGTTTCTAACTATAGTTTTACTGTCGATGATTATTTCCTCAAATATCTTCGCGGATTTGATGGACGCTAACGTCGGCAGTTCTTACGAAACTTACGAAACGCGAGAACAGATCTTGGCGTCGAATTTGCCGGTTTATTCGAGATACACGGATGCGAAGGACTATAATACCATTTTTCAACAATACAATGTCCAGCACATCGATAGCGCTCTGACTTGTCTCAGGAAATTATCGAGGTTAGTCTTTTTCTCTTTTCATAATTTACACTTATTCCTATATTAGAAGGTATATTTAATAGCTAAATACCTAAAATTCAGACGATTTTTAATATTAATCTCTTAGAATATTAATTGTATAATAAAATAGAAAATTCATCAATCAATGGATGATCGCTTTGATTGACGCTACAATGTATGTTAAATTTCTAAAAAAGTTATTAAGAACAGTTTTTAAATTAAAAGAGACTATCAAAGTTAAATCCAATAAGTTATATACTCGACATATATATTGGTTCCTGCTGATATTGAAGATTGTATTTTATGGTGTCATTTGTCATCGAAGAGAGTAAGATAAGTCATAAAAGTAAAATATGCCAACATAATTGAAAGTATGTAAAATTTTAATTATTGAAATAATCATTTTAGAAGTATTTTTTCCTTTACATGTTGGAAAAAGCAAAATCTAGTAATTGAAAATACGTTACTCCGAAAAGTAATCCATTCCTTTCGAGAAAAATTGGTTGCCTGTAATCCATGAAAACCCGTTTAAAAGATTAAAACTGCGGAAACCAAATACTTCCTCGAATGGATAATAAACAATATTATGCAATGATATGTGTATTTGAAAAATAAAAAGTTACAGTTATCTAGATAAAGCAATTTCTTTCTACGACTAATAAATAAAAAAATATTAATACATTCGCTATTTGAATTTCAGAGAAGGAAATTGTTTGTGTATAATTCCAAAATTGGTCGCTATTTATTTAATAAACAATAAGATAAATCAAAGCAAACCAATGCAAATGTGGCGATTAGGCACACACACCGAGAAGGTCAGTTTTGCGTTTGCAAACGCATCACCGTACCGTGAGAAGTTCGACGCTCTTATACAGACTCTTCTCGAATCTGGTATTCAAGCATCTTGGAAATATCCGAGAATTGACGAAGAGGTTAAAACTAAGATGAGGGAACATGTTGAGAAAGAAGCACAGATGGATGAAACAGATTCGAATGCAGTTCTCATTCAACTTACAGTAGTAATGATATTCTTATATTGCTACACTACAATAGTGTTCATAGTTGAATTATTAAAGCCAAAAATTCATCATGAGAATCGAGTTTGAATTCGTAATTATCTGCAGAATAATAATTATATCTTTGTGATTCATGTACACGTTGAAATACAATCACGTTGTCTAAAAAAGATTTCTTTCTTTCACTCAACTTTGTTTCTTCAGTTTAAGTTATCCCTGAGGAAAGCTTTACGATTCACTCCTATTTTCCCTTCTAAAAGAGAAAGCTTAGCAACAGTAAAATGGTAATGCTCGTAAAATCGCTTTGAAAATAGGTACACCAATGACAGGGCTTTAAATTAAAAGCCTTCTGAAATAAAATTGTTAAATATCTAGATTTTCTTAAGACAATGTTTCAAAAGATTATCGTTTATGAAAACCGGTATATTCCTTTTATTGAACCGAAATTCATTCATTTAATATTTTTATAATGGTCAGTCAAAATATATCGTTTATATTTTCAAATTGATATAGCGAGTTTAAGTATGTATATGTATTTAAATTCAGGATATTTCTATTTTAGAGTGAGTCAAACTTTCATTAACGTATCACAGATTTATCAGAGGTTGCTCTTTAAAAATGCATTAAATGTGGGTAAAAAATGATAGTTGGGAGGATACTGAGAGTTTTCCTTTTTTATGGGGGTCTCTTGAACGCGTCCGTACACGTTATAAGAAATGATACCGTGAAAATCCAAAATCAGAGTCTAGTGTTTCTTTTGTACGTGGTTATTCCAGCGGGGCTCGCAAACTGTTTGAGATATCGCAAGGGAGAAGGATATATCTACGGCAAAGGCTAAAAGTTTTTCGTTATAGACTCGATAAATTTAATCCACAGAGAGCCATGAAGTTGCAGTACTCAAATTGATTAATGTAGTTTTGGGTGAAGATACTTTGGTATGTTAATTGATGACTGACTGAGTAAATCTTCACGATAAAGCTTATGCACTAATATCTTTGAACGTAATCTGATGTAACTTTGAAAATTGATGTGCCACTAGATTGTTTCGCATAAAATTAAGCATCCAGATAAATATTATCTCTAATAGGAAGAGAGCAACGGTCCACTACTGAACCAGTTTTGAACCAGTACTGGAGTGTAAGAACGGATCAGATCTTAAAAACAAGTACTGTTATTAACCGATGCAGTTTTAACTATCTGGATATCGAACCAAGATTGGACTCGTACTAGTAACCAATATACTGCCCTATTAGAAATTGCCGGTACTGGTACATTCCTATTAGGGTGGCTATCACGGGCTGGACAGAGACTAGCCCGTTGCTCCAGTACTGGTTATTATTACCAGAGATGTCGTTTTTTCTTCCGAGATTAAGGATTTACTCGACCATTTATGCAGTGCGTGTGATATAGTAAGATAACATATTATCTATTTAGATACTTTAGAAAGTTAGATAATATCCGTCGACTTGTTAACTAAACCAGAATATTTGGACTTCAGATTAATATCTTAATTTAGAATTATAATCAGTTTCCCTAAGCGATATTTATCACAAACAACCCGTGTTTCGTAATATTATTCTGGAACAAGTTCAAACACAAAACGATTCTGTCGGATACGGCGAAGTATTTTCCCAAACGCCTGCTTGAGCACAAACACAAATATAAAATACCGTATATAAACTAGCACGCTAAACGCATTGTCGCCATTGATCTTGTAAAATTAATATTTCTCCCCGATTCCCGGCGTAAATCCAAGCTAATCTTGAAAAATACTTTCACTATCCAATTCCACATCCAAAAATATCTCCCTTACCCGTATACGTCCTCCAACTTGCGCCTGAAAATCGATTACATCCCTACCACCGCCTCGATTACTTCTCCTCCCAGTACAACCTCCCAGTACCTGTCTATCTCTGCTACATATCCGTGTACATATACGTATACCTTTTCTAAAACCTCTTGAAAATTCAATTCAAACCACCCGTTGAAATGATATAACGAATGGCCAACTCCCACTCGAGCGCTATTTTAGCGTATATATAATTTCTGTTTACCCAGCGGCAAACGACACGAGGGTGGACCTTATCCCCTCTGTGATCGCTTCATTCCCCGAGATTAAACGACGCCCGGGCAAAATTACGCTTGGCTTCTCGTTGCGTGCATGAATCGACGCTTGGAAAATTTTCCGAATTCTCCGAATGAGGAGCTCAGGTGCGCGCCGATCGATAGCTCGTTCTTGGCTTTCTTTTTTAATGGGAAAAGCGTTTTCGCGACTCCGTGAGAAAAATCGCAGAGAGCATCGGTCCGGACATCTGTTCGCGGAATCATTCCACTCGCTCGTCGAGTTTTTATGATTCGTTTCCGAGACGAGGTACATATGTTGCTTCTATCGAATCCTTTTTCCGCGGGCAGATTCGACTGGCACTTGCACGGAATCAGTAATCGCGGATTGGTCTATCTCGTTAGTAACCTTCAGTGCAAATTATTTATTACCGACTTTGTCTTGCCAAGAGTTTATACTCTCATTTCAAGATTCTTCACTGAACTCACCTGTAACAGGTAAAAAAGAAAAGTTATAATTAGTAAGTCGTTTGACGTGTAACAAGTGTGTATATATGTATATATATGTATAAAAAAATTAAAAGTTTCGGTATTCAAGAGCCATTTAACTTTGCGACTCTTGCAATCGCGGAACCGAACTTTTGAATTACTAATATAGATAAGGTTAAAACAAAAATAGAGAGATGGACAGGATTATAAATTTCGATTTTGACGTTAAAATCTCGTCGGGCCAAACGAGCGTAATGAAATTTTCACGAGAGAAAGTACCCTTTTTAATTGCTCAATTATTTAGGAAAAATGAGAGCGAGAGAAGAAAGCCTTTGTCGCTATACACTGTAACAGTTTTCCTCGCGTTATACCAAATTCACTGCTTGTTCTTTGCCTTGCAGCTTCGTTTTTTCATCTTTTTCGTACTCGACCGAGCCATTCGAAGTACGTGTCATTTAATATTAAACGAGCAGTAATTGAAGCTTACAGTCGTTTTCTTCAACGCGACTGGCGAACTTGAGATGGAAATTTTCAATTTTCGTAAATGTTGATATGTGCGCTAAAATTTACTCGAATTCGATGTATTCGTGTGAGGACGATAGGAAAGCAGTTGATCCGGAGACTCGCTAGATATATCGTGTATACGTGACGTTGAAAAGAGCCGATTCATCAGCTCTCGACTGACTGGACGTGCTGTCCAGGTGAACGTTTTGACGAGCATTTGATCTAATACGATCTATGCCAGAAACGTATATGAATTTTCGTAAAAGCTCATGAAAGCTCAAGTAATTCAATCGAAAGAGGACAAAGTAACCCGAGCGTACGCGTGTTCGCCTACTTCGTTCAGTAAATAAAAAAAATTATTCCGTAAAATCGATACTCTGAATATTTATAAACGACAAAATGAGGCAGAAAAATTACCTATCGACCTTCCGGCACACGCAATAGCTTAAAAGAATAAATAAAAACTCGTGCCGTGTATAACATTAGTTTAATTGTACACAATGCAGACACCCGCAAGCTCCGAAGAGCGAAACGTTATTTTTGTTCTCAGAAAGTTTCGTCATTTCATCGAGGCATTAATGGATGTTTTACGACGATTTTGATCGAATTGTTCTGCGGAATTATCCTACAATTCGAAACGAATGACACGAAGGGACAATAGAGCTCTAGAGGAGAATATTGATTACCTCGAGAAGGGAATGAACTTTGAGCTAGCGAGAGATACTCTCGAAGAAGGATTAAAAGTTTACTGCGGCAGAGGTTGTTAAAATTTATTTGTTTTCGGAATTCAGTCCCGCAATGGCGAGGTTCTGGTAATTGGATTCGCGATAAGCTTCGATATATAAGTGATTTTTAATGTTTATTGCATACTTTTCTTCCTGTCGGCGTATAATTCTTACAATTGCGATGTAAAATTCGTTTACAATATTTATTCCATAAAAACGAGATGATGGTAAAATAGAAGTAAAAAAATACACATGTTAAACAATTGCGTAATTTAATCGGAGATGCGTTGGAAAAAATTTAATTTGTCAAAGTGAACTTAAAATTGCTACTTCAATTCAACGTTCAATTTTGTCGATGTATTTCTAAAAGTCTTTTTTCTAGAATTTCATATATTTTATACGACTTGAAAATCAATCGGTTAAAAAGATCGATTCATTTTTAAATGAAGCTTTTCGAGTATTTCAGCGGTAAAAACTTATTTGAATATCGGCTTTGGAAATGCAGTATTTATATCACAGTTACTCTCTACAGAACAGGCACGGGATTCGTAAATTCATAGGAATATGTAAAGTGTTCGTGACGTCTCGAATCTTCTTGAAAAATGTAAGCAAACCCAAAGGATAACGCCAGCTGAATTCTTAAACGTCGACGAAACTCAGTCAGATTTCCCTGAAGATCAAAAATTTGAATTCTCGAACTTTGGAAAAAAGTTAAAATGTATGTAACTTTGACCACATTTAAATCTCCCGTCAACTCATCCACTCTAAAATCCATCAGATTGTATGTATAAATGTGGACTAAATACGGTTGATCGTCTTCGGTGAAATCCTCCTTGGTTCATCAATAATCCCCTTCGAAATTTTTGCATAAGCAGGCAAGCAACACGCTCGAAGAAAAGAAAGCTCGCGAAATCCGCAGCGTCACTATGCAAAGCGGAAAAGCAAGTGTACGTAAATGAAGTCTGCATCGCACTCCATCGAGAAACTCAGTAAATAAGAAAGAGCTACGTTCGAAGCCGTTCTTTTTCTTCAATTTGTTAAGTCAAATGAAAGCTGGAGAAAAAGAGAGTCGCGATGTTTAAGACGCTGCCTACGGAAAATTGACCGATCGCCATCTCATATACGGATATATTTCTTCTTATTCGTATTATATGTATACTTTGGAGCAAAAACAAAGTTAACCACTTCCCGTTACTGCGAAGAAAGTCGTAAACTGGAAAAAAATTCGCTACATTCAAGAAAATTCATTTATTCGACATTTGTTTCACATCAAAATGTATATAACGATTAGATTCAAGTAAATATTTCCAATGAAATCGTTTTTTAAGACCAAAGCAATTTTGTTTCGCTCCGATTCGCGGTTTTTTTTTACGAGTTCGAATACTGCGTATAAAAATGACGGTCACCTTACCGGCCGTTCTACGTTTTATAGTCGCGACTTTACGTCCCGACGTGTACTACATTGTTTTGCAAAAAAAAAAAGAAGTGTAATTACACGCATAAATCATTCTAATAACGGTCTCGAAACGGCGCATTCGCGAGAAATAAAAAAAAGTACACGCATGTCCTGATTGTTAATGCCGTGTAAGAAGATTGTGGAATTATAGGAAACGTGGAAAAATTGAGCGTGTTTCCGACGAATTCCTTTCTTGCGAGATTAATTTAATGCATATACGTTATAGGCGTCACGTCTTTACATTAAGAAGAAAAATACTCGATCAAGCCGTAGATATAAGTAAAATATTTTCCCTCGAGTATACGCATGTAGAGAAAGACAGACAGTGAGAAAAAACAAGGATAAAAATTCACGAGAACATTAGTCTTCCGATAGCATCGAGAGGAAAATTTTCCAGTGCTATCCACGTTTATAGCAAAGCGATATCAGAGGCGCTTTTAATGCGGCATGAAAGTTTAGAGCGAGCTAATGCATAGTAATCGTTGATACCTATAGTTCCCGACAAAAGCTTGGCAAAAAAAATAAAAAAGTGCTTGTTCTCGATTTCAGACGGAAAGAGTTGGATAACGATGCGTTTACTCTTATACACATTTCCCGGAGGAATCGCGAGCTTTCCGCGCGTCAATAATTCGCAACGCTCGGAATTTTTCTCCCGAAGAGCCGAAGTATTACAAAAATAAATTCTCATTTCATTAACTTTGAGAGACAGCGAAAAATACTGTCGCTTTTTACGCAGCTGTAGAAGTAAACGACAAACTCATAAATCACACTAAAACTTATCGAAACAGACACACAAAACAAAGAAGCTCAAGGCGATAACGCTCCGGTGGGGAATAAAAATTCACGTTTAATCTGTGCTCCTCTCTCTCTCTCTCTCTCTCTCTCTCTCTCTCTCTCTCTCTCTCCCCCTTTTTCTATATCTTTCGATCACGGTAAAATTAAAGACGAGTCAGGTATTGTTATTTGAAAAACGTGGAAATGAAATGGCGTGTAGTCGATGATTTGTCGAATCACACTTTCATTCATTTCTCACCTGCGATATTCGTATATGCGTAAACGTCGAAAGCTCGAGAAAGTTTTAAGCGGTATAAAAGCTCGAAGTGTAAAATAACGCGTAAACTTCGGATGCGAAGCTCTAGAAGTATCTTCTTTAAGTGCTGCACTCTCTCTCTCTCTCTCTCTCTCTTCGTGTCTATCCGTCTCACTGTCTCTCTTTCTCGAGTTATGAAAGCGGAAACGATCTTTTGTTGCTTTTCAAGTGTAAAGAGACAGAGAATGTTTCGCATAAAACGTAGATATACGGTTTAATAACGCTTATTATTATATTATTCTTTTGCAATACACTGCGGGCTAATGAAAAATTCTTCGACAATAGAAGTCTCTCGAGTGAAGTATGTAATATTTAAAAGGGAAGTTTTTCTTCTCAAATTAAATTGGATGTCGCGTATGCTTAGAAAAAGCTCTTTTTAATTTAATTTCCGATCGTAAGAGTTTCTGCTGCAAAAAAGCTCTATATCTCGTCGAAGTATACTTCGATGAGAAAACGCAGTTACGCGTATAAAGAAAAAAAATTGCTCTTCCGATGCAATGCACTTAGTGTCGGAGATGCATCTTTGTAATCACGTTTGCGAGAGAAGACTTATTCGAGTTGAATTTCAAAAGTTTGATGATTAAAACTTGTTTGCTTTTTCTCAAACGGCACAATCGAACATTTACATGTAAACCGATCGAAGAAAATACGCTTTATAAACTAATATATATATATATATATATATATATATATATATATATATATATATATATATAGTGATGCGCTTCAAACGTTATTATTCTTCAAGGAAATCCCTATACCCATGTTTCGTTCGCTTTACGAGAAATATTCAAGTATGATGGAAATATTTGGCCTCTATTCTTCTCAGAAAAACCGTCGCTATATTTATAAAGAATATTTTTGGATAAGCCATAAATGTTAGGTCCTCGTATAATCAAGTTCTTACATATTATTTGCAAATAAAAATCTTTAACTTTTAAACTCAACGATCGACATGTTGTGAATAAATGTAAATCGTTTAATGGAAGTTATTTTATTAGTGAATAACATAACTAATTAATTTTCTTTACTTTCTGTATGGATGTAAAAAAAACTGTTCAACACCTTCCAAGAATCTTCAATTTCCGTATAGTGATAAACTTGAAAAATCCAAGCAATTTGCTCATTTCCCTTATGCCACCTCTCAGCTTTGTAACATTTTTATTATGCCTATACAAACAAGGCTGGCATTTGATAGAAGGTATGCGATATTTGCGAAAGGATCGATTGTTCGAATTTTTTTTATATCAAAAAATAATAATAAATTAGTTTGGGGACAGCTATGGGTTACTTTCACAGCAAGTAACGATTTCATAATTACTCCGCAACTTTGGTTTGAAAGTTTAAAGGGGATGCATTGGACGCAAACACTTACCTTTTGTAGTTAAGGAAAAAGTGCAAAAGAAAAGAAAGAACTGATTAACCAGGTCTAAATCGCGTAATTGCCCCAACAATTTTCCGCCTTTTTTTTAACCAAGTTCTTTGTTCGTAGAACCGTTTTATGCTCTTTTGTAGACGGCCTGAGGCCAATTTGATGATAAATATTCATCGGGCGATTGCTATTTTAGATTGAAGTCTTTTAGTTCTTGCATAAAAGTTGTCGAGAATTGAAATCTGTGCACGAAACCTATTCGTCAGCAGAGAACATTACTTCTCTCATTATTCAAAGTTTTTCGATGTTGCTACTATTTATATAATATTCACATCACCAAATTTAGTCCAACTGTTAATTGTAACAAAGTCCTTCTAAATGTTAAGTATATGTAATATTCAATATGTACCGTAGAACGACCAATAAGCTTCTCAAATTATGAACTGAATATCACATATATTTTATTCGACATGCGATGGTTAATATTGTAAACGATGATCAATGCTGCGTGTATTTTCTCCTAAGTATATTCGAACTTTGCACTCGGTATTATCAATTATGTGTTACATAATACTCGCGATTGAATAATACCTTGATGCATGTGTTCGTTAAATGACATTATAAGTCCTTGTTTAATATAACTATCGCAAAAATAAATTCTTTAACCTTGAATGCAATTGAATATTGCGATTGAAAGATAAATGAAAGTTTAGACTGATCAATTTAGTCGATTTTCAGTTTGGTACTCGATAATTAAGTAAACACCAATGCTAAATATAAAAATGAATGTTTATCTAATTAATACTCAATATCTATAGAAAAATTAAATTTATAGCTGCGTTAATTGCGTTTGCTTACAGTGTATCCATTTACGACCTCTCGTGGTATTTTATCGCCTTAAAAATGTTGCTCCACTTTCATCGCGCCACCGGTAATTTGTAGAAGTAAAAAAAGAGAGAAAAAAAAGTGAATTGATTCGTGCGCAGGGAATTCTACAGCAAAGCGGTAATTAATTTTTTCCTCCTTCGCGCTTCACGCAGTAATGTAAGTAAGTTTTTTTATCGCCCAGATGTAAAGTGATAAATGAAATGTGATTTCTACTTGACGTTTATTCCGCCTCGCTGATAATAAGAAGTATATGTATATGCATGTTCGTACATATTAACAATTAAAATTGTTAATGACCGAGAGTGAATATTTAATGCGCGAAATAATCTACTTTAGCAATCACTATATAATATATATTATTGCAATCTGTCCACGGCGAATCGTAATCGAGTTTTATAAGCCAAACTTGTATGTTTAAATTAATGAATCGTAAAAACTCTAACAATATTGCTTCACGACTCTATCTACGGTTTGCATAACTAAATCTCCACCAATAAAGCTGCATAAGCCGTATCTTCGGGAAATAGTCTCTTCTAAAATCTGTTAACGCATAATGTCCCTGACGTAGTGTAATACATACGTACAGTACGTTCGTAAACATATGCAATATATATAAGTGATATGTTATATGAAAAATGTATAAAAAATGTTTTTCTTCTATATTTTGGAATTATTTCGTCAACGAGTTTCCATCGCTTTTATTAAAATTTTATTAATTCTGTTATAGAAATTGTAGAGTGCCAGAAATCAACAATTTTTTATTTTTAAACTGTTATTCGATTAGACAATATTTAAAATTACATAACTCCTCAAAGAAGATTTTTTTCGCTAAAATATATATCAAAGCTTTATTTAATGAAACGAACTCAATTTGAACAATATAAAATACTTTAAAAATTATATATATTATAGCATAACTTATTCGAATAAAGTATAGGAATAAATTGGATTATTGCAAACAAATTCTTGCAATTCTCATACCAATAGTGTAATATTCCAAAATAAATTCTGGAATTATTTATCATCCCTGTATCATAAGATAAACACTCGTTTATTGGTTTGCGTTTTGTATTTTGTATTATTTATATTTTGTATTTTGCGTTTTGTACTATTTAACCAATGCGTGCTTACACGCATTGGTTATACAATGCACTTCGTCTCATTTCGATCCACTTTTATAACGGCGGTGCGGATGGTTGTACAGCTTCGTATATTGAATTACAAAAAAAAACTGCATTTCACAGTAGAGACGCAGTCGTAATTGCGTTTCGCTCTGACGACGCTGGAATTTCATCTTGTGGCAGTAGCTTGAGCGTCAAGAAAGCTCTGAGAAAAAGGAAGCTTGCTACGCGACGAGGCTGTAACGCTTTATGTACTTATGTATATATAGAGCAAAAAGGTAATCCAACCTGCAGCTGTACACATGCGCATATTTGCGATATTATCCAACAGAAAATCAATTTGTGCAAAAACAAACATAACCTCGAAATGCGATCTTTCATTGAAAATTACTTCCTGAAATATTCTAAGAATCCATTTTTGTAATGAAAATATGTCTGTTTTTACTAGAAGTATTGTTATACTTCGAAAATGTAAACAATTTTGAAGATAAATTGTAATTGAGAAAAAAAAATGAGGTTATGTAAATGCATAACCTCAAAATTAACTACTATGTTCATCAGTTTCCTTTGTGTTGGAATACAGCTATATTGATAAATCAGTAATTGCTGTTGCAATTAATTTAATAATATCATAGTATATTTATACATACGCTTGGTGTGGGTGTTGAGAATAATAGTCACTAACGAACAAAATCATTAAATTTGTAGTTCATTCTCGAGCTTTAGTAGTAAAACAAAAAATGAAAATTCATGTTACCAAACCTGCTTTATTACTAGTTTTGGGTGAACCTTTTTAATTTAATAGGATATTTTATGCTTTACTAATGAACTTTGAATTACGAAACTTGAGAAACTCGTATTTTGAAACTCAAGAATCAATTGTCTTTGACAAGGTAAGACAGACAGTTTTTAGTAATAGTTTTCAGGATAATAATAAGTTCTTTAAAATACTCTTAAATTTCAGATGTCAACATAAACTCAAAATTATCTTCGCAAATACGTCAGCCAATTCAATCCACGTCGATGACACAACAGTTTAATAATGAGTATTATCAATACAACTTGATACACGTATCCGTATTGGCTAGCGAATTTAGTGTAACCGAGTAAAGTAAAGTGGTTCGACAATAGAGAGTAATTGCCGGTAATGATAGCTGCATTGCCAGGTGAAAATCGAAAACGCGCAACCGATAGTAATCGTGCAAGTAAATCGCCGTAAATTATCCGAACAACTTCCGAGTAGTCTATTTCCATGCAAATAACTTCTGCTTGAATCGAGAAACCAAAAGGATATATAGCTCTAGCCTTACATTCATCAACGCACGGATCCTCTTAAATGTCTAAATAAATAGAATTAACAACTTCTATGCACAGAGGGGATTATTTCGTATAAATTTTCAGCAGCGCATCTTCACAAAGATAATTCGGAAGTTCCGCTTGTCTAGACTTAAAAATAGCCTCGGGAATATAAAAAAGCCGTAAAAAGAGAATAGCCATTTTATTTCATTAGAGAAAAAGCTTTTCGCCAAGCGCGGTTGCGGCCACACAGACGCAGACAAGTATATACAGTAGTTTCATTGCATATGCTTATATACACTACACACGTATACAATACAGATTTTTTAAGTAGGTCGGCCTACTTTTTTTGTATACACACACATATATACACCCATCCATTTTAGAATTTTCACGTTAGGACGACGTGCGCACGTATATGTTTTCTACAGATCAGAAAACTTTTCCATCAGTGGATTTTTCGAGGTGCGAAACTTTCTTTTGAAAATTTAAGTTTTAACAGACTCGTATCGATCGGAAAGTTCACGCAACGCAAAACTACAGTGAAAATCAAGTTCTCGCCCTTTAATACCTCGGAGCTTTTCCTTTGAAGTTATGGCCTTTGTTTCGTCGTCGTCAAATTGACTTGGGCATAAGCCTCCAAGCTGCGAACACGCAAATACGTCTAGCAATTATATTCTCCAGATGAATTTCCAACTTTCTTTTAATTCAATCCTACCCGTATACGTTTATTACTTTTGAAGGTCGCGAATACGAGCACGGGCAGTTTCGAAATTGCCAATGAAAAATTAAACGTTTTTTCGTGGACTTAAACAAAGCTGCAAAGTTTTGCTCTCCGGTTACTCACATGAGTAATATCAACAAAAGACGTAGATTTTTCAAAAAAGTAATTCTCCCCCATCGTCGGGCGAAGCAACAAAAAATTCAACCCCGTCGGAATTCTGAAACTGCGACGAAAACTACCTGTTATAACTGTACTGTAACTTAGCGACTAAAAAAAAAACAACGGTAAAACATTCGGTACTCGGGTAATTCGAACATTTCCAGTGGATTATGAAATAACGCTATTTTTGCGCGAAATCGTATACTCTGAAAATGATACTCCATCCAGAGGAATATCAACGAGTCAATCGAGCTTCATTTATCTCTGTGTACATAGTACGCATTTAAAACTCCCGCGTATTTTCAAGCTCGAGCGCGGCTAATTTCCGGTACGAATGTGTCAATTCGTTCTTATGGGATCAGAAATTTCTCTGGGTCTAGCAGTAGAAAACGTCTATGGGGGACAGTGACCGCGGGGGTTATCTTCCGCTGTTATGTAAAGTGGCTGGTGGTCGCGCTATCTAACTTCTCTAACGAGATTCGGCTACGACGATGAGTGTCGCCCGAGATTTTTGAGGTGGGTGGAAACTCGTGAAAAGTCCGTTAGGCACTAGGCGTGAAATAGGGTGATAAAGTTTGTTCTTTTTTTTTGTTTTGAACTTTGTGTTATTATTCAGGCGTAATTACGCGTATATAACGCGCACATGCTGCTTCAGTGAACTAATTGTGTCACAGGGTATAATTTGAATATAATCGTTGTTCTCGCGTTTCTTACGAAATGGAATGAGACTTAGTGGCATGACGTGAAAACTGCATTTATTTCTTAAGAATCAGCTTAATTAATTGAAGGTCACGCACGTAAGCTTACGTGACGTTCCGAAGTTTTTTTCTTTTTGTCAAAATGTGTCGACTACACTGTAAACTTTTTTTTTTGCTTACCGTTAACTGTGTATAATGAAGCTTCATTTCGACAAGTCACGAACGAGGTATAGACATAATTCAGATCGACTAGGTATTATCTAAGGGGTTTATATCCATTTTACGATTGGAGTAAATAGACAACGAGGCTCTACTGTATCCCTTTGTTTTCAGAAGCACATAGGCATACGATGTGAAAATTCGCGTTAAAGCCCTTGATATCGCTGCTTATACCGTCAAGTACATAACTCAAATAAACTAGATTATATAGCTGCACGCGATGTTAGTCGTCTACAGTTGTGGTAAATAAACTAGTGCTTGATGAATGTTTGAATATTAACCAGTTCGAATTTAACGATGTGTTTAGAAGAATATATAAAATTTTGGTTGATTTTTTTCGATAACGATATATATACGAGCTTGTTTATAATAAAAATATTCTGACAACTTGACGGCAGGTTAGATTAACAATTCAAATTTCGCGCCAGAATACGCTTCGAATGAATTTAAATAAACATTACCTTCTATTGTGCAATTACACATTATATTACGAAATTTCGAGCTGAAATTTATAAATATTTCCTGAATGTCATTTGAATAATGCCTTAAAGTCGCGTAATTTAAATGCAGTTCAGAGCAAGATATTTAAATACGTATACTTCGTACTTTGTAAAATAGTAAACACAGTTACATAAGAAGGGCAACTATGTCGTGACTTTTTGTAGTCTTTTTAGCTTAAGCAACTCGCTTGTTGTTTCTTTTTTCCCCTCTTTTAAATATTAAATGTGCTTCCAGACTCTATGAAATTATTTAACCGACTATATCCAGAGATATAGCCATTGTTACATATAGTATTCTATAAAAGGGGAAAAAGGGCTCGAGCCGCGCATAAAAAATACTAGATCAAGTGATAAACAGTCCACGAGTGAGCGTAGTGAAAAGGCTTGTTCCGTGGGGGGTAAGCCCTAGATCTCAATGAATGATGACAAACCTTCGCAACAGCATATATCTATGTGATCTCGTTTTTTTCTTTTTCAAAACCAACGATATGCATGATTATGATTGATATTACAATAACTGGCATAGGAATATCTTCATGATTTTCACGTTAACGTCGTTGTTCACTGTAGTTTCGTATGACACTCGTCTTAAACGAATCAATTACGGCACTTCCTATAATTCACTGAAGTGTAGCTTCAATTTCTCATTGTTCGAATACTCGATAGAAACTTCGAGTTCATTCCCTAATAGTCTTAATTACTTATATACATATATATATATATATGTGTGTATAGTTCTCGAAGCCGCTAGAAGTGAAACTTCGTAATTCCAATAAGCAATGACGCGTTCCTGTACACGTATAACGCAGTTGATCAATACAGCATCAAACACCTTTCTGGCTTTATATTCAGTTTTTGCATCTCTGCCGGTAAATCATTAGCGTCAGCTTGCAAGTCGTTAATTACGATTCGAACTTGAGACAAGCACTCGGTATGCTTCAGCACTGTTCAAAAGCAGTCACATAATGCTTGTACTTAATTTGCATATTCCCTATTCATTCGTTACGTGTGTTCCTTTCATTGCGGTAAGTTAAAAAAGGAATAAGATATAAGCACAGTTTTACTTTCTTCGTTTTGTTAGAGGCAACCAAGAGACGAATGGAGAAAGATAGCCGCGGCTAACGAGGCGAATAATGTAAATGTAGACGGTTGACCTGGCAAGCTTCTCGCTCGCTCTCTCTCTCTCTCTCTCTCTCTCTCTGTTGTTTAACGATTTTTTCTTTCCCTTTTTCGATCTGATGAAAAATCCGTGTATCTATACGAAATAGCAATGAAGCGTATAAAAATCCTCAATGCGGCACTGATAGGCGGTAGAATACGGCGTCTGAGAAACCGAAAGCAGATTTCAAACCCCAGTTGCTCCTCTGTACATTACTTATGAAGTCGGAATGAAGAAGCTAAGAACTCAACTACGAGCAAATCCAATCAGCAGTATCTTTTAATCCAGCTTTGCCAAAGAACGCGATACTTTCACAACTTGAGTTTAATGCGAACCTTGAATTTGAAGTTTACTCGCTGTGTTCGTATGAGTTTGTGTACATGTGCGTGAGAGCGTAGAATTTGCATACTACGGGTCGCATACGCAAATGGAAACGGAAAATAAGTCAACTACGTTTGCTTTCAATGTTGACGGTGGTTTTCGATAAAGCTCTACTTGTTCCCTGGTAAGTGAAGCTAAACTATGATTGAAGTTTGTGCTTTGTCTCCTAAATAATGGCTAACATAACCACAATTACTCGATTTCAAAGATAACAAACCAACCAACATATATGTATATGTTATATTTGCTTAACATATATATACTCTTCGTATATATATACCTTGAATTCAATCGAATCCGTCTTCTCAAGCGTAGACGCAGCTCGTTGGAGACGACTGACTTCACCTTTTCACGCATCGTTGAGCATCAACCACATGTATCTTTGAAACGTTAGGTGGCTAACGTAAGCACAATTAATCTATTTCAAAGATAACAAGGTAAGCGATATATATGTATATATATATATATATATATATATATATATATGTGTGTGTGTGCATATCTATACGCGCGTGTATCTAGAATTCAATCGAATCCAACTTTTGAAGTATATAGATATATCGCATTGGAGTCGAAGGAGGACTTCACCTTTCACGTCTCATTGGGCATCAGTCACATGTGTGTCTTTGAATCATTCAATATCCCGTCCACGCGCCGTATACAGCGCGTATATACTATAGCATCACACTCGAATATATAATGAATTTCCGTCAGCTTGAGAATCTCACGCACACGACTTCAAGGGGAAAATCCATTTCCCACCGGTGATGCGTCACTTTCCAAAGTCCTAATACTTAATACTTAATCGTGCGTCTTGATTATAAATGCGGTCAGCATCGTAACGTTCATTCATTCTCTTTTACATACCGAGTGGGAATTCGTGGGAAAAAAATAAAATTTTTATCCAGATGAATGTGGAAGCGATAGCACGTTATCAAAAACTCCGCGCGAAAGTCAGTCAGTGGGTTACACTACAATTTACTTCAATGCCCGTACACATACATAGACACACATGGTCTAGTTCGATCGAACTTTAATTAAAAAACACAAGCTCGAGTAAAAGCTCGTGCGTGCAAGGGGACGAAGCACGGATACATTTTCTCTGCAGCCTTTTTCTTTTCTACGACAAGTGACGCTTGATATTGTGTGCGTGTATGTGTGTGTATGTATGCGTGTGTGTGTGTATATATGCCATCGAGGACAATTAATTCAGTCGGGTCGCCTAGTTTTCGGGCGTTATCGAATCGAATAGTACACACTATTCGTAATCAAATCCAAAGTCCGATTATAACAGTTGCGCATTTGCTGTATCTCATGAATATACGATGAGTTAGATAAATACAATCAAACAATGCACAGTGCGAGGAATACGTTAAAAAGAAATAACAACAACTGTCAGGAAAAAAGACATAGAATTATAAACTAACTCTATTTCCAGATACAAACGATCCTTAGCGTAAACTCTCGTCCCTTTCAACCCTCAACCTATATTTTTTTTCCTCATCGACATACCTTCGCTTCAAAGCAACGAACTATGCAGTATTTATCTGCAATATATAAAAAAAGAATCGATATACCGCACTATTTTTTTTTCTCCTATACCTACCCTACTCTCTCTATCTCTCTTACTCTCTGGGATATGTAAAAAAAACTGCTTAACACACAGATGTATACACGCGCACGTCGGACAAATTCTCTCGCACAAAGGGATGAGTGAGAGAGAGCTTTTGCGCAGTCGATTTCGGCGCGCTCCGATATTCACGCAACGATTTGAATAATCGCATTCTCCCGCCGCTGGCGTTTTTAATTTTTTGGTCAGCGTCGTACAGATCCTTTGTGCGGTACCTTTTATTTTTATTTTCGTCACACGTCCTTATACTTTTAATATAATTCGAATTTATCTAACAACGTAACCAACGGATTAGAAGTGTTATATACACCTAAAGATCCACATGAGACAAAGACCGTAACTTAAATGAAGCTTCACCGCCGAAAACTTTCCCATTGTCCGAAATCTCCCCGTTATTCGAAAACAAAGCATCCCTTACATCGCAAAGCACCGACAACGATCACTCGCACTTGACCGTAAGTTGGATCACACAACACTGAGAGAATAAGAAAAAAAGAATATACATATATTACAAAAAAAAAAAAAAAAAAGAGGGAAAAACCCACCGGTGCGTTTGACAGCGGCGTGTCCGTAGAGCCTGGCGAGGTCGATCCCTAGCGCAGTCCTCGTGGTAGTCAATCCGAGGACCAGCAGAGTCATGAACAAACGACGATGGTAACGGGCGTAACGGCTCCCCGTCGGCTCCTCCATCCTACAGTTTCGCGCACTTTTCACGGGGAGCGCGGACGAGGAGTCCTCGCCGCTCTCGCTGATGCTGCTACTGCGAGGAGCAGCAGCAGCGCTCTGTATAACATGCGCCGCCACCTGCGGCCCGCGCACAGGTTGCCCTCCTCTATCTCTCTCTCTCTTTCTCTCTCTAGCGCGCTTTCTCTCCGTGAAATTCTAGTGGGGGTGTCGAGGGAGGAGAGGGGATGCAAGGGGGGAAACTGTTGGATGCAAGGCTTGAAAAGCTACTGCACGATCGATGCTCTAGGGGAGGGAGGGCGCGCGCACTTTTGCAGGTACATTTTCTGAGCTTGCGAGAGCATCCTCCGGAGGGATGGAAACTCTCGTTTCCTCAGCTTTTTTTTGCTCTCTCTTCTCTCTTCTTTTATTTCGGAGAGGAAGGGGAGTTTCGATGATTTGTGCCGGCAGAGGAGAGGGTTCCCTTAACCGTGAAGCTTAGCTATGCTTTCTCAACTAGCGTATAGTCACACGCTGTACGGGATTTGTGCGCTCGTCGTCCTGCGGAGTGGGATTTCCATAGTGCGAATTTCGCTATTGACCCCCCGCGGCGAGAGCTTTGTCTCCTATGTTTTTTTTGCGTTTGATTTTCTTTCGCGCTTTCGCGGCTTTAAATTTCTGCTTGTGTTTCTAATTCGGCCACGGAAAGTTCCTTGATGATTCTCGCGTGTTATATAGGGGTAACTACGATGCTTGACCTTTTTTGAAGGAATAAAGCTAGTACTGCGCGCGCGCGCGCGCTCTCTCTCTCTCCATTCTCTGATATGCACTTTATGTGCTGTCTTCCCGGCAAATTTCACCCTCTTGAAAAGAGGGAGAGATATAATCGCGTTGGTTGCAAGAGGATTCAATTTTATGTCTCTTTATTTTTTTATCCAGTTATTCTCACTGGGGGAAAAAGGACGTCGTAAAACCGATATTGAAAAGACTGATAAAAGAACAAAAACAAGAATGAATTGGTCGGCGTGTAACGAAGTGCTCTTCGAATAGACTAAATATAGCGCAACAAGTGTTATCGAGCTCGAGTTCACTTTTACAAAATCAAAAACAGATTATAGCAATCGCTCGTGACTCATTCATTTTCCGCAGATGCTGATCAGGTCGAGATGAGTTTAATCGCACTGGACGCTTTTCCCGAGGGAGTTACAGAATCCCCAAAGGACTGCTTTCCTCGCTTCCGAGTCTCTTTTTACAGTTTGTCTCTTGGGAGAATTTCGAGATCTACAAGTGCATATGCCTATATATATGCATGCCCATCGACGAGTTCATGCTAACGACCTACAGTGCTCGACAGCTTCAAAGAGAAAATTTGAGGAAAATTCTTTCTCCGGTAAACGAAAATTTGGCACATAAAAATTTGCGAAATCATGACAATATCAAGGTTAATAACAATGATTATCGATACAAAATATTGATTTTATATTTCGATAACATTCTGATTCGGTCATCCCTCATTTACGAAAGATCGATTCTCCCGTGAGAACGAAACGACAAAAGAGCATAATTGCAAACTCATGCGGCAAATGTGTAACGTAGATGACGATGAGAAAAAGAATTATAAATTCCATTTCGTGTCGAGGCAAAATTTTAAACGGAATATCGCGTAACCCAAGTTCCCTTTACATATGCACATTATAATCTTATTAGACTAATTTCACGCGTTATATACAATATGTTAATACTGAGATATAGAGACTGCTCTCGAGTCGCAAGAATAGCGATACAGATATGTATAAAACTATTTTCACCGGGAGAACAAAAAATAATCGTCCCGCAAGCGCTACATCTTTCAGCAGGAAGTAAATAACTCTTCGAATCGTCGACAATCAATCTCTTTCGTGCAGACTTGCGCGCATGCCTTTTCGCTGGCAAAGCGCCAAAATCACCGGCAATTCCAGGCCATTGTGTTTTTAGCCTTCGTTGACTAATAGCCACACGCGTTTCCCCTAATAGCTCAATTAAGCACAGATGCGCCGCGATGATTAACGGTGTAAAAAGCTCTATTCGAATTTTCAAGTGGATTTCGTATCTATTACTCTACGATCCATCGCGATGTCGTCCTCGATAGTATCGAATTATTATTTTTTTTCCTAGGGTGGCGTAATCGTATCTGCTTTGAATTTGCAAGGGGAGCTTGCAAGCTTGAATTTCCCCCACACGCGTATAAAAATACGAACGCGAGACGTAAAGTATGGTATTTCATGCTTCAAAATTACCGATATATCGTTGTTATGATACGATTAATAAAAAGCTCGGTTAAAACCGCGATACGAGATACACGCTACTCCGAGCTTTCAAGCTGTCGCAGCAACAAGCGCCGAGGCGAGAGATAGAAAAAAAAGCATAGAACGTAACACGTACGCTCTGGCGTCGAGCAACTACAACTTCACCGTACAAAACGCCTTAGACAACATTATTGAAAAATAAAATTCCTTGCCGACTCCCTGTAGAGCTCCGAGCTTGCAACACTTACTACTGCTCGGAATCGATAAAGGCACAAAACAGAAACTTACGCCGAAGAGTCGACGAGAGAAAGAAGCTCTGGGAAATTACGGCCCTGGCGCGACACCCACACGCGGCGCCATCGATTTCAAGCTTCTCTCCTTGCAGTGCTGGCGGCGCACCTGCGGCGAAAGGGGTGAATGGAAAAAGGTCGTCTCGCCGTTGCAGTATAGCGGAAAATGAATCGGAGTTTGCGCGGAAGGATGAGACAATGGACGCTACGAATCGCGGATCATAAGGGTTGACGTTGAGTCGCGTGTATAGTGGGCTTGTATTGATGTGCTTGCAAGCTCAGGGTGAGAGGGAGATTTGATTCGGTTTTGATTTGGATTTATGACGGAAGTCAGATCTCCTGAGGGATGGACGTTTGCAAGCTCTCTGGCTTACCGAGGAATAATTGATTGCGGCAGGATGAGAATTTTTCTTATTCCCGTTTTTTTTTTATCGATGGTTCGTGCCGATTTTCAAGCTGTATATTTCGGTGATCGTTATACTTACTTATTGATTTCGGTTAGGTTACGATGGCACGGCAACGACAAATTTTAATACTTTATTAATCATCGACGAGCGAAATAAAAACTGTGATTTTACGATACGGTACTATATTATGAAGCGATGTATGTAATCGCATCGCATATATATACGAGTCGTATATAACTTGTCACTATATAGTCGTAAGCTCCCGAGCGATGCATTTGATTTGAATGAAATTTATTGTTCGCCCAGGGATGGGAATTCCCTAAAGCACTAACCAATATAGTGTAATTAAGTTTAGGATCTTAACACACTGTAACTCAAGCACGAACAGCGGACAGTGTGACGGAACTAATTGTATTTTCAATAAATCAAATTTTGTTCCACGTCTGATCGAGATGACAATTGCGCTTTAACACTGCAGTCCATTAATAACATTTGTTAGTCCGATTTTTTTACGATCTAATCGACAATTGAATTAGAGCTACATTCCGTAAGTCATTTTGCAGTATCGGAAATTATATTTCGCATGTAAATTAAATTCCAATATCTGCGATCCGCTCGTGCAATTTCTTTCAACTTCTTTTTTTTCGCTTTTTTTATACACAACTTGATTATTACGTTTTACATTTCGAGATTGACGCAGGTCGATCATTTTCTCCCGTAATAATCATTTTTTCCTATCACAACGTGATAAACAAACGTTGCATCAACGAGTTTATTATTTAAACTTTCTCGTTCATATCCATAGAAAGTACGTCGAAAAACTAAAGCTTTCAAAATTCCTCGAAGCTTTTCAAACACTTTTAAATTTTACTCGTACATCTAGCACTCGACCATTAATGCAAACATGGCTCCACAATACCCTTTAAAATTTCAAACCGAAAACTAATCCCCTGAATAGCAGGTTCGGCAAAATAAAAAAAAAGCAAAAAAATCGTTGGAAAACAAACATCCACGGAAGACGAGCACGCGTACGAATTTTCATTCTCAATCTATATATCCTTCATCCTAAGGTAAATATTGCCACAATCGTTCGTGCGATATTTTCATCGTGCGCAAGTTGGAAATTCAATTAACACTTTGTCATTGGCCCTTGGCTGCGCATAATCGAATTAGACGACTCCGTACCAATTCCTTTTTCTCTTGCAAGCTCTTGTGATATGTTAAAAAGTGCTATCTCAAAGAAAGAACCTTAGAGAAAGGACTACTTTGGCAGAGCTTCTCGACGTGAGATAGGAGAATTGAGTAAATCGATGGATGAGAGCGAAAATAAGCGAACTCGACGATAGAGATTGAGCTTGACAGGCTCTCGGTATGCATAAAGTATGCGCAATGCAGTCGTTGTTATTTACGTTGTACTTTGGTTAATTTTTTATTTTTTAATCTTGGCTATTTTGAGATCACCGCATGTAGTCTAGAAATTCTTGAATACATCGTCGTGTAATATTTCGACCTGCAAGAATTTCAGGATGCGGTTTGTGTTACGACATAAAATTTGTTTAACTTAGAAGAAAGTTCGGTTTTGCACAATTTCGAACGAACATACGGTGTAGTAACAACAATACCGTATTATACGTTTTATACGGGTTGCTAATACCAGCGTTAGCAAGAGTATATTTAGGTGGTTCTCTTGAGCGCTTAAATTCCGAGAATTTATGCTTTGCATAAATTTCTTGAGCAAACAGCTCCAGAATAGTCTTAAGAAAGTTTCGTTTTGCTACTTGCACCGTCTCATTGTTAAATTATACTGGTCATTATGAATATTTTATTCTGAAAACTTAATGAAAAGCTGTCGAAAGCTCGATTCTACTAATGAAAACTTCTATCCCGAGATTAAATGAAAAATTATGCCGTATGTTTTTTTTTTAAAACATGAAGATAGAAGGAGAAATGTTCATTTATGCATCATTGCCCGAGTAAAAATGATCCTCTTGAAACAAAAGATCTTCCCAAGCTGGAGAGTATTACGCGAATACATTTATTTTATAATGAATTTTCGCACAAAGTTATTTATATTCTTTATTGGCAACGATAATCATTTTAATTTTAGATTACGATCAGTTGAAAATAGAAATTTTTCCAATTTGTGTAATTAAGTAATTTTACGAAAAGTTTAATATAGCTTTTTCACTAGAACGTCACCAACGGTGTTGCTGATGGATATCTAGTGGTCAAGATTATCCCGACACCTTCTCTCGGTGATATGCGATCTTCTAAGTGTATATAGATACACTGAAGTGTCGAGAGCAGGGGCTAGTCATCAGGCAGTTAAACAGTCCACATCCGACGATGATGAAGATATCCAACTACATCAGTCACTGTACGAAAGCTTTCTGATTTTTAAATTAGTCCATGTAGTCAGGCGATTATATGCTTTTATGCGCATTTGCGTGGCTGTTTAAACACCGATTCATTTTTCACGGATACTACAATCGACGTATCAATAATCTTGAACAACATTAAGAAATATCGAGACAGCGAACTCAATATTTTATATAGCTAGAAAAGTATATTTTGAGCAAAATTAAACTGCAGATATTCAGTATTTGTCTCTTTCAGGTGTTTCCATGCTTTGAAACTTTGAATACTTATTGAATAATATAATAAAACCCACATAAATACGCTATGTTCATTACAAAATTATATCAAATTTGCTAATATCTTTTGAAATCAATATTAATAAAAGTTAGTATTAACAAGATTATGTGCTTTTATTTGTTTACTCTAATTATTTAAAAAAAAAATGTAATTAATAAGAAAACTATTAAACGCTGAAACTTTACTTCTAGAATGAAAAGTAGATAAAGAACCAAGAAAATTAAAATTTCAACACCGTAAGTATAGATCAATGTAAGCTGCCTTGTAAAAATGGATAACGAAGAATTATGGAATCGCAGGTGAAATTCGAATTAAGGAGGTGTATTTAATCAACGCCGCATAGTCCGCTATTCATCGTACATGTACAGGTACACTCGAGATGTAGGATAACATCTTCAAAAGATATTCACGGTGTAACCGAATATTTACGGTACGTCCTGAGGAAATGCAACTATAAGCTTTCGCAGGCCACGAAAGCACCTGGATACCACGGCTAACATAACTGTATACATATTCGCATATATATGTATGTGTGTGTGTGTGTGTGAATATGTATGCACAGATATATGTACATGTACACACACAGGTATACACCAACGTCGAGACTGCGGTGATAAGAGGTCGCGCCGCCTGTTGCGTCATCCAACGCCATGGCTCAGCTAGAAAATTCAACCGCGCATAGTAGAGCGTGAAATTCTAAGGTAAGTCCGTGCTTTTCCGAATTAAAGCATCCGTGTAACCAAACGAGTTCAGAAGCTGATCCCAAGGGAAATGGAACGACGACGTTGAGAAAAGCATTTCTTTTATGCGTTTAATGTAAACGGCGGAATTGCACCTTACACACACACACGCGCGCGCGCGCGCGCACACACTAACCTGTGGGAAATTCCAAATTCGACCAGAATAATCGCGAAAAAAGAATGGGAACAGTTTGAAAATGAAAAATTTTTACGCCGTCAAGTGGAAGGAATTTATTTATTTGGCTATAAATCGTCCGGCTATGCTTTTTACGAGTACTCTTTGCACAAATGTATATAAAGTGTAATGTAAGTTACGAGTGGTTTCATTCGTTAGAAAATATTAACTCTCCTTGTGCACATATATCTACATATGCATTCTATGTGCAACCGAATTATATCATTAGCTTATTTCTCGTTTGAAATTCCATTAGCTCTCAAAGGGCTTGTTACACGTGGTTAAAAGGATTGCCCGTGTGTTAATTAGCATATTGTTAAAATTTTGGGAAAATATGGTAAGAATGTCGTATAGTGCAAATCTTAAAAGAGATTTTTTCTGAATTATTTACGCTTTCGAACTTGAAATAATTTGCAATAATTTCAGTTTAAAAATGCGTAAGCATTACAGATGTATCGAGCTTCGTTCAAAGGTAGCTTTGTAACAGTTCACAAAAGGGTCTACACTGTGGTTGAGTCAAAGAACATTTTACGCTTGCCATTGGTCGTTCATAAAGCATAATTTTTCAAGTCGAATTACCACATCAACCTGCTAGATTTTATACTATATTCTATGCGTTGGTAAATGTTTCTATATATTTCAAACCTGAATTATATATCATATGCGTCATTTAGTTTTGAAGGTGTTTATTTGTTAAAAACACAGATAAAGGTATAGCTTGCGTAAAACACGTATGCACGCGTTGAACTCGCTAAAACGTTAATAAAATAATCGAATTGTGAATGGAAATTCACCGACAGTATAAATAACGCTAAAAATACAAATATGTATGTTAACCGTAAAATTTGGTAGAAAGCTGTCTGAAAGCTCGAAGCGCTTTGTACGAGAAAGAATATTTCATTTATATTTAAATAATCGCGAATCACAAATTTTTTTATTCTACTCTCCGATCCGAAATAATGAAAATTTACTGTAACAGTCAGACGGTATACTAATAAATGCTACGGAATAAATAATACTATTACTATTATTAATGCTGTTATTGTTTACTAATAATATCGGGACGAATAATGAATGTACTAAATTTTAAATAAATACCATTTTATATTTACTATTTTAAATCATTAAATTGTCCTTTTATATTGTGCATTTAAACTGATTCCACTGAAATAATGGACAGTTTATCTCTGAAAAGAACATATCAACTGTTGATTTATTCGCGCATTAGTAAAATTTTCGTCATCGTTTTCAGAACAAAATAAACCTAATAATCCATTCAAAGCGATAATCACATTTCCACGTGTAAATAAATTGTCTCAAATCAAATGAATCTAAAGTCTTCACAGCATAATTTATAATACTTGATTTTTACACTAATACAGAAATAAAAATAATTGAATTGTCGTGTTATAATGAAATATGAATAATCTCAAATTTAAAGACTATAAAATCTCAATTACTTATAACTATCTTTAAACGCATTCTCGAGCATATACGAAACTATCTCGGGTCAAAGCATACATACGCTTCGATTAAACATTACATTACGTGCTAGTCGTCGGTCAACGATGGAAGCAACTCCGTTATCATACAGGTTACCTAGTACACACTCCCTTACAATCCCCATACATACATATATCTATATGTACTCGCTGCCACACAAATGTACAACTGTAATGTACACACTGGCGATCAGATAATTGAATCAAGTTACAAGCCAACGTGAATTCCACCTGACGCGTGAATTTCGCTTCCCGAAGGCTGTGGTGTCTTGGAATCGAGTCGCAGCTACGCTTAATAATGGATCTTATAGTTGCGGGGAAATTGCTGGCAAGGCTATCTTCTACTCTCGAACGTCTATATATATATATGCGTAGTTTACTTAAGGTGGCTTTTCTTACCTTCGTTGTAAATATCGATTGTTCTGCTAAAGCTCGAGAGCGTATATTGCCTTCACATTGTTTAGAAGAACATAGCGCGCTTTCTAAGAGTGAATTTTCACTCTTAGTATAGGGCTTACTTTAATTATTCGTCATATTTATTTATTCGCAATACTTTGCTTTGAATTTATAAATGAAACTCGAAATACACACTTTCTTGTTTGTTAGAAGCTCGTTTGAGAAATATTATTAGATTATCATTATGATGGAATATATCTGTTTCATTCCAATAACAATTTTATTGCTTAGAATAGAGTGTAGAGGAAATATTACTCTAGACTAGATAAGCATTTAATTGTATACAAAGAAGTTGACGAGAGTTGTCACTCGCAGAAAACGGTAATTTTCTATGGGCTACAGTACTATTCATTCTCATAATATACACAATACACCTCGCTAAGCTGAAATTACTTTTTACCACAACGCAAGCGACAAAATGATCGTTAAAGTGAAAAAAATTAGATACACTAACATCTTTTTACAGTCTAACAACAATCTATATATTGTGAGTTTCACTTATAAATTGTAACGAAGATTGACGGTAGAAATGAATACGATCGTTAATTGTGATTTTTTTTTTTAATACCGACACAATTTTTGGTTACGTCAGCATTAAGCTCTTTCCTGTCAGTTACACAGTGATATTATCTCTGACTTTTAGAGTGAAAAGTGCACTGAGATATCACTCGGCTAACGAGTATTGTAACCAATAGCATCTGCACAGATGCTATTTTAATTTCATTCGAAGCTCTGAGCGATATTTCACTTTGAAAACGAGTGATTTAGGAAACAGTATAAGCTTATATGACATTTTTATGTCACTCTAGCATTTGGGTGATATGTATTAAGCACCAGAGTGAAAAACTCACTCGCATTGAGCGCAAAGTGTAAAATTTGGTAAAATCTTCATTGATAGAAGCAGAAAAGTCATCGTTGCCAAATCGACGTATACGCTTCATGACATAACGCCTTTCCCGCATGCGCAACAGACAGGATGAGAAATTCATTAGTTGCCAATTAAAATATCCCCTTACAGCAGAAGCAGCAGAAAGCAGTACCTTCAGCCCCCTAGCTGATAACTGTGCGTATATATATTTATGTGTACACAGCGGTGAAAATTTTAACGAGCTGTCGTGGATCTAATGGCTACGGGCGACGCGATATGCCTCTAGGATATATGAATATATGTCATTCCCGTCGCCGCCGTTGAAAACAATTATTAATGTAAGACGGCGCAGTCATTTTTCTGTACTAAATGACGATGAAATTGTACTTTTTACTTCGCCGTGTATATCTTGACTTCTCGTGCTATTACTTTTCATTTAATTAACTTTGCCGTACAGCTGCAATTAAGCCTGATTTATAGCTCGATGTAAGTTTATTTATCGCTTACTCGAGTGCGCGTACGTGTCAGGGGGTTGAAGCGACGTTTTTAAACCTTAGCTAAGTAATTTTGGGGGGAAAAAATTAGAAATACATCTGTAACGCATGGCCTCACTTATCACGCTTGTCGTTCTAATTTTCGCTTTTTCTCTCTCTACTCGACGCCCACTTACGGCTCTCGTATTGTCTCCATGGACGAGTGCACTCGTGAACGAGCCGCGTTTATTAGAGTTTGAGAGTCATGACGTGACTTCATTTACTCCGAGAGAGACATAACAATTTTCGCGCGACGAGATAATGCCTCGAGTTGTTGGATGGTTTTTGAGAATCGTCAAGAGCTTTATCGTCGCATCGTTTCCCCCCGGAGGCGGCAAATTTTGAACGACCTCTGCGGAAGATGATTTCGGAAGTTTGAAAGTGTGATTAAAGATTTGAAATCCAGCGTTTGGAAATTTTAAATATATTACGGTGTTGTTGTTAATCATCTTCAATAGCGAATTTGTACTTACATTTTATAACTTGTTTTAAAGGGACAAGAGTCATCTTTAAGTGAGGTTACGTAAAATTTTAAATTTTAATTAGTTATATTAATTGCACCATTTGATATATTTAATACTGAAGTTGTACATAGTTATACCTTTAATTTGGGCTTTGTTTTACAACTTTAAGTCCCTTCGATGACTTCTTATAATAGGTTTTGTTCAAAACTAACTCTCCGTAAGATTCAAAGTGAATTAATAGACTAAATGAGCTTAAAATTCGCATGAATACTCTTTAATGCAATATTTAAAGCATGAATGTACTGACTTAACTACTATTTTTTTTTTTTTTTTTTCAAAATCTTGGTTCATTCCATCGTGTAACTTTTTTTTATCTTTCGATTAAAAATCCCTATATTCATGCTTAAATGAATATATTTAAGATTATTTATGCCAATTTCTTTAAAGTAAGTTTTTAACAAGCTACTATGAGCAGACATCGAAGAGACTTGACGATGTAAAAGAAAGTTTTAATTTAAGTTATAACTAGTAAATAGTTCACCGCACAGAATTACATATAAAAATTTAAACATATTCCAACTATAAAAAATTCGATTTTAAACATTTTTTTCTTTACCTGAAATGCGCGTTCTTCAAGTACATATAATACAATTGATTAAAATTTTTAATTTTTGGCAGTCTCGCGTAAAAGTATCTTACGCCCTCGAGGAGGCAAGACACCTTTGAAATGCAAATTACTAAATTAAAAATTTTAATTATTTATAACAATGCAGTTATAATCTACACTTATATTAATTAGAGAAGATAGTTTTACCTTTAATTTGAAAGGTCTTGCTCTTCTATGAGTCCCTTCGATAGCTTAGTCACTACAGAAAGTAGAAAATTCACTCAAAGTAGGATTCAAAGTCAACCGATGGATGGATTGAGCTCAAAATTGCTAGTCAAACTCTGTGTTGTAGTCCTTTCAATATGAATATAGGGATTTAAAATTAAATATACCGAAAAATTATTAAAAATAAAAAAATTGATTCTTAACCAATTATTCAACAAAATTTACACACTTTAGAATGTTAAATTTCTTCTAAACGTTTAAAATTTTGAATTTAGTGATTTGCATTTCAAAGGTGTCTTACCCCCTAAAACCATCAATATTTGTTATATATATCGATTAATCTGTGTATATTCAACTTACCATTAATTTGCAAAATTTACCTTTCGTAAACTCGTTTAAACTGTTAGACAAAATATCGATAAATAAATCGGTATTTGTCGTCTGGTTGGAACGCATCGCAGATCTCTTAGAATAGAGGTATTAAAATTATGACTACATTATTGTAAATATTTTAAGTTCCACTTTTAGGAATCTTCATTTTAATGGTATCTTGTCTCCCTCATGTACAGTTCATTATGGTATTATCAAACCGTGAAGGATATTGATTCGCAACAGAATTGATTACGTAATATCAATTTCTATTGCGTGTGTATCGTATACCATATGTATATATTTGATACACGCAGTTATCACACCTGTAACGGTAAGAGTCAAAATGTTATATGCATATATTGTATAATATCATATAAATAATACACATTGTCTCTTCCTATTAATGTTCTAGGAGCAGAAGAGACTAATAAAATGATCCACTACTTGCCTACTAGTTGTATTAGTTTAAATAAAGTAATAATTATTTAACTCACATAATATAACGTTATACTATATATCACCAGACACAAATACAATATTTAAAACCTAACTATTTTTGGTACCCCACTAATTGTATAACATATTTGGCAAATCTTAATGTCTCTATAACTGAGTTATATTGATTTTTAGATACTCAAAAATCCAAATGTACGAGGTTCAACAGATTAAAAATACAGTTGTAGCATCTGATTTGAAATTCTTTAAAATCTCTCAGCACATTTTCACGACGATTTAACGAAACATTACATTCTACTATTACAAAGCTTTTTGCCTTTGAGGAAGCAAATCCTTTATTACACCAAGAACAAAAGGTAACGAACTATCACGTGCAATTCACGGAATACTCCTGTCAGTAACACGTGTGCAACACTTCTGTTAATTATACAACTTCGTTGCCATTATTTCGATATAAATGAAAAATCGTGTTTTTTCAAAGCATATCCCGACTCTTGCAATTAGCAAATAATGAACTTTGGCCGTTTTTTCTGTTTGACCCAACTCTATTCGCGTTCAGTAGTCGCGATCGTATAATTATAAAACTTTATTTGACCTATTCTCCGTAAAATACTAGCCACACAAAGGTGTGTCTTGACCGTATCGTCGAGGGATGCGAAGTTCCATTAAAGGGCTTTTAATTGACCTTTTCACTGATGTACTAAATACACGCAGGGTTATTTGTTCTCGATGTGAAATTCAAGTGACGTTATTGTACGTGGAGTGATCATTTATTCTCTTAGCTGCATATATTTACCTAATTATACATCCCTGACTGTATATGTAGATATCTGCTATTTTCGTTACGAGCTTTTAACGTATACATCTTCAAGTGGGTGTGTCTAATGATAAAATGTAACAGCGCAAAAAAAATCAACTCCACACAAACTCCATACTAACGGACTATAATGCATAGAAGTCCAAAATTGTGTACTCGTCTTTGGGGAAGAATCTTTCATCCGATTTTCATCTAATACGCGAAATTCGTTTTACGATTCTGTCAATCGAGTCTCAATAAAACAGTGTCTCGTGAGAGGGTCAATTCGCATGGGATATATATATATATGTATAGATAGAATCTACGAGGGTGAAAAAAAAGAAGCTTAAAACACATTTCTCATTTCGAATTCTTGGTCGTCTTCTAGTAGACAGTTAACAGGATTATTCATATACGAAAACTGTAATATCTATTCATTCGTACTTACTGAATTTAATTCCGCTGATTTGCGCCGTATATACTCTTGGAATTTCGCAAACAAGACTCTATTTCTTCCAATCATCTCCGAATTCTTATTCAAGTAATAAGGTGTCGTTTTATTTTTTGTATTTTTTCCGTAGGAATATTTGGCAGCTGCGCTTATTAAATTTCACGGAAAAGAGTGTTTTGAAAACGTTCTATACACTTGCTTTTTGCGAATCAACGTTTTGCCGATATTTCTATGAAATTGAAAAAGTAGCGCATGATTTGAAATTTTCAATAACGTAAACGGTATAGGTACAAAAAGCTGCTGTCCTTTATTTATACAAAAAAAAAATTAATAACAAAAATATTTCCAACGTGTACGTGTATACGAAATATGAAATTACCATCGCAAAAAGCTGACTAAAGTCACGTTACGCGTGATGGACTATTAACACAGCTTCTCTTGTATACTTCGAATGGCTCGTATCAGTCTGACTGAAGGCTTCGATCTCAACGTCTGTTCTAGTAATCTCTGGGGTGCCACAAGCCTCTCAATTGGACCCGCTTCATAAAACAGTCGAATATGCTGTTGTACCCGATGAAAAGCCCTATCGTTAGCGAAGCTATATTGTGCATGTATATAGCTCCCAAAAGACTTGGACGCGTCTTCGTGCCTTGGTTTTATACTTTTTCATTTATTGTTTTTATTTTCAGATTCGAGTTCTTAATTCCGATGGACGTGTAATGGCAAAACTTCATCTAGTTTACTTTCTTCGTTAGAACAGGATGAGTAGCAGTGATTCTTTTTATTTCAGGAACATTAACAGAAGTAATTCTTTTTTATACTGTTTCAGGGCCAACAGTAACAATAGTCGTCCTTTTTTTCTTCCGTGATACGACTAACATCAATTTTTTCTATTGTTCCATCAAGAGCAGCATCGCTAATTATTTTTCTTTCATTCCGGTAACATTAGCAGCGTTAATCTCTTTTTTTCCCCTTTTGTTTCAGCAGAAACAGCAGTAACAGAACCGAATTATATTCTTTCTTCTATTTCTGGACCATCAGCAGCATTAATTAATTCCTTTTTCCTGTTCTTTCTGGTCCATCAGTATTATTTGTTCTTTTTCTTTTCTGGACCGATGAATGTATGAATCTCGGTTTTCCTTTTAATTAATAATTGTTATATATACATAGATTTGTATCGCTATTCGAGTTTTATTGATTTTGTTCTTGTTCCGTTGAGAATTCCTTTCGTCTAATTCAAATCACGGAGTTCGTTATCGATAAAGCTTTTTATCCCCATTCTAATCGAGGTCTGATAAGCTAACATAGACGGAATGCAACAGTTGAGCTACCCGAAGTCTTTCCGTTAGCTGCCAGTGTACTGTTCATTTTGGTAATGGAGTTCAGCCACTGGTCGGTCGGTAGGTTATATGCTTCGGCTTGAAATTAAGTAATCCCCATACCCGAGCTATTCTTAGATAAATTGCCTGATTCACAGGCTAGACGAAATGTCAATTCGATGTCTTGATAGTATCTTGCATTTTCATTCCTATTTAAGCAAGCTTTGTAAACATTGAATTTGATGTTGTTAATGACGGGATGCTATACTAGAAATATTATTAAACGTTAGAATCGAATGATTAAAAACTATTTCTCCGTAGGTGTGAGTCCGTTTTTATGATGGACATGTGCTTGCATTATTTACTTTCGCTAAAGCTCGTACTCTTATTTTTGATATTTGATTTCGAAAAATTGCTTTTCACGTTTGTTCAATAATACAATTGAGATATTTGAATTTGAACAAGAAAGCAATTTTCAAAAGTTGAAAAATACCAGTATTTTCAAAGAAATTTTAGTATCTGTATTACAGTTTCTTTGTTAAGCCTGTTTCAATAAAAGCATGACGCAGAATAGCTTCGTTCCGTGAACATCTCGATCGATTCTGTTTTTTACTTGTTTTTTTTTCTACCAACGATTGCTCCTATCCAAAAACAATCGGAAGAAATTTTCGTTATTATTTCTAATGAATTGTTTAAGCATATAATTGAAAAACCAATAACATAAATATTAAAGTTTCATATAATTATTATTGCTACAATTTTTTCAATATTCTTTAAATTGGAAATAGTAAAAAAAGTGATTGTAAATGCGCTATTCAAAACAGAGTATTCTTATAGATAGTGCATTTCGCGGTTTGTAGTATCGACTATTCGCGAAGTGCATGAATATGAGTGATTTTTATTCATTCGCTACTTGTGAAGTCAATATTCATTAGTTCAAATAGTGAAATTTGAATGCGTGAAGCTCTTGAATTCCGGAATGTAGACTGCAATGATGTCGCAAAATCAGTACCATAAATTATTCAAAACAAAAATTAAGGTATTCACAACTTTCGTTGTTAATTATGCTCGTGTATTATATATAAAGTTTCGTAGCCTCTCGATAGGTTTGAGCTGGTTTTTCAATCCCGGTCCGCTTATAGACCATACAACTTCCTGTCTTTACTATTCCTGGTATGAGAATATAGATATTAATATAAGAATCATTACTCATGCAAAATCTCAAAATTCAGGATTGTTCTATGAAATATAAATATTGTTAAGTTATTTTTAATTTATAAAAATGTTTACAATTATATTGCTTATGAAAATATTATAATTACATTAGCAATTTTATTCCAAATTGGGTATTATTTTCTATTCAGTAACTTCAATAAGTCTAATGATTAGTTCAGATAGTGGCATTTCAACGACTTTAGATGTCTATCAATTTTTGGATTTTTTAAATAGAAAGTAATAGAAATTTTTAGAATAATGTCAGAATGTTATATATATTATGTATATTATACATGTAATACAGTTTATACTTGAGAAAAATCCTGAATTTGCATTGTCTGCGTACAATGAAATAACAAAAAAAAAATAATAAAACACAAAAATGATTACTTATCTATACGTAGTGTAATACATATAGAATAGTTATTATTTTAACAATTCGAGCTAGTGAATATGTAGTTTTTCATTTAGTAAATTAATTTCAATTATTCTCGCAGCAGATATTCTCTACCAAATAGTGAGGGTAACTTATGTATCGCAATTCCAGATTTACATATTCATTAAATTACAAAATTACAAAATTTCAAAATTAAAAATTTATAATTGTATATTTCATATTCTTTTACTAACAATTGAGTCAGAAAGCTGAATTTATAATTTTGAATTTTCTAACAAAACAAGCCAACACTTCGTATACGAAAGTAAAAAATTAGCAATTCTAATTTAATAAATAAAATAGATTCTGCCGGAAAATGTTCATCTTAGATGTCCAATAACGGTGATATAGTGGGTTATTTTCTACGTGCAATATCCGACGGCTATTACAGAAAAAATTTCTCGAGGAATATATATATACTATACCATTACAAATCAACGCTACATGTGAAACGACATCGTACAAAGTGCCCACAAAAGCTCACTTACACCCGTCTCGCACAATCTCACCGCATTCGTTCTATATAGAGCCTTTTTATACTCTCCTTCACTTCAAACATTTTCACGCCCTTCTACGCACACGCGTCGTCGTAAAAAAGGCCTCTACCTATAACAAGTATACTACCTGTATATACATATACATGTGTCCGGGACAAAGTTTACATGAATATTCACGAGCATAGCAATTCGCTAATACCTTCGGAACCGATCGATATGCTTGCACTTTTGACATTGCGCGGGTACATTCTGTGAAAATTGAGCTTGTTATACATAGTGATACCGTGAAAAGTTAAGATTGTGAAATTTCGTTATGTACATGCGATATAGGCATTGGGGAAGAAACTTTAGCAGTGAAATTCAGCAATGTAGTTCTGCTGATCTTTTGAAGAAGTGAATTTAATTTAAATTTTATGAGGCTGAAATAAATTCTGTCGCGACTGTTTTAAAAATTAAGCTATTTTCATGGTTTATTGATGCTTTTTTCTTTCGACCGAAGCTACTCGACTAGATAAGTTACGTGAAACATGCTGTATAAGAAATTTAAACTTTCTCTTATATGTGACCGTCTGTATCTGAATTCACCATAACACTTTTGCCCTTACATAACGGTAGTTGACGTAATGTAAATTTGAATTTTGAAGCTTAGTTGTAAACTTCGAAGTAGATGGTGGTACATTTAAATTTTCAGCGTTTCAGGGTATGTTTCATTGCACGTATAACACAGTTAAGAGGTCAAGCTTTGCTGAATTTAAATAGAACAGCTGCAACCTCCGTTTTAATGAATTTCAAGCGTATAATTATTATTCGTGATTTTTGCATTTTCACGTAAATACCTTACCCTCGATGATTAATTTGAACGAATTGGTTAAAACTTGTAAATTAACGCGATAAGCATTATGAGTCCACTTTTTCACCGCACGCTCGAGAACAACGGCTGATACTAATTTAACTGCAATTTCTATGCAGCGCGAAACTCAATTTTTTCTAATTATAAGGTTTATCTTATAAGGTTTGTAAGATCAAATTTTGAACTGTTTTGTGGATGATTTTCAGAATCGATGACAATTAAGTAAATCGTACAATCAATGTGAATCGCTGAAATAGCAACGTGTATATCTATATATATATGTATACGTAGATAACCCACGCGGCAGTCGTAAATCAAAATTTGCTCATTTATGTTTTGCCTGAATGAAAGCTTCGTTGTTATTACACATTATACTGACGAATCGTGCGTTACAGTACGGCACTGCGTAATACGCTTAATTTGTCATTGCGGTGCCTCCGCAAACCACAACGATGCTGACGATAATCTACGGGGAAATTCCGAGTTCGCCGATGTTTAACTCGGCACGACGATGGATTTGCTGCATATAGCTATGATTTTCCTTTAAAAAGCTTAAATTAGAAACGACAATACAGTAAGAAATATATTAAAATAACGTTAACACAAAATAGTTAACAATATTTCATATTCGTCTCATAATTCGAGTAGTCTGTTTAAATTTCCCGCGTCGAGGCCGCCATCTAGCTTACCGACTGCAGATGTCGCCACTGTACAATTTGTTCTCGCCAAATAGTCCTATTCCAGCGCCAAAATGTCTTAGGACTGTCCATAAGGTGGTAGTATTTGGAAACTAACAGTTTTGTTGTGATAATCGCAAACCGCCTTTTTCTTCAGTTTGAATGTGGCTTCAGCAGCTAACGGATTATCGCTGTGTACATTCAGCAGCTGGACGATGTCGTCTCCTGGTGTATTACGCGAATTGCCTGTTACCGAGAACAACATCTTCTCGACGAAATGTCCGGATTACTACGCGAAACCTCAAAATCTCGATATCGAGATATGTAAGAACTGCGAGTCTTCGTTGACAGAAGCTGTCGTGAAAAGGGCCCTGAGGAGACGCAAAAGTCAGAAGAAAGATACGCAGCTGACTGCTAAGAAATTGGATGCAAAAGCCAAAAATTATATTAATGCGACAAAAATCAATGTAGCTGTGGTGGAGAATTCAAGCATTCTCAAGATGATGGCTATGACAAGCTTTGCTGTGAGTGATATTTTAGACTTTTTTTTATGGATTTTGAAATCAACGTTTGATACATTTGTATTTACAGCTTGGGAATGATTTGGAAGCTTGTTGTCATCTTATTGCGTCGCATGCAGCTTGCCTGCGACATCAGATAATGTACAGAACGTTGAAATTAACTGTGCGACATGAAATCATTTCAGAGCCGATGGTAAACAATTTGAATATAAAAGACTTAGATATTGATAGAATATGCGGCGACGTTAATTCTGAGACACTGGTTAATACTCTCAAAGAATTACCCACAGGTAATTGTTTAATTTGGTGTTTTTTTTTTAACTTTTATTATAAGAAAAAATGAACGTTCTAATTTATTTGTCAGAGTGGTACACTATCCAGATAACAGCAGAGCATGAACATTTAAAGGACATAAGGCAGAGAGAACAAATGGAAATGGCATCTTATTCTTTGAAACCTATGCATGGGCTTTACGTTATGGTCCTTCCGATGGGAAAAGATGCCAGTGATCCTATCTGCGTTGCTATTCCAAAACCAAATTCTGAATCAAATTATGACATTCGCATGGAGGTTGAATCAATCTTAAATTCCAACAAAACTGATTTATCACACGAGTATACCTGTAATGATTTGTACTGGAAAATGCGTAAGAAGCAAGATGAAAAGATGAACGTAAGCTAGATTTCAATTATTAATAGTATGATTATGAATTGGAATACTTAACAATAGTTGACTTTTTTCTAGACTGCAATTTCAGAATTAGAATCTTCGTGGTTAAGAGAATGGAGAGTGCTTTTCTTACCTGATCATTTAGAGTGTTTGGACTTAATAGAGGATATTCATGATATGATTAATAAGTTAATAACTGATTCTTTGATGTAAGTAAAGTGATTTTTAATTCTACTTCATAGGTATTTTTAAGTTTTTAAATTGTCAATTTTTATTCTATTTGCAGTAAAGAATTATCATATAAAAACCGGTGGTTACTAAAAAAAATCGCTTGTGAAGCTCATTACCTGGAAGATTTTGAAATAGAAAGGGCGATCAAGAGGATTTTACCTATGCAAAAAAAACTTGCCAAAAATATAATATTATCTATTATAGCTAAAACTAAAGTTATGGATTCATTGAAAACTGCCAGAAGGAAAACACTTGTTTTAATTCTGGATGATGTAAGTTATAGTTTCTCAATGTTTCAAATATATTTTTCAAAACTAATTATTCTATTATAAATTATTTGCTTTTACTCAGTGTTTAGATCACATATCATTTGAATCAATGAAAATTCTAAAACATCAACCAATCACAAGATTTCCTTCGCTGCAAGTTGCATATTCTCTTTTCAAACAGCATGAAAGTACAATGAGTGGAGGTTACAAAATAATAAAAAAATCTGAAAATTTGGGATCGTTTATTGTCAATCCATCTACAGATTTATTCAAAATGGAAAAAAGAATGAAAGCATTTATTAAATATTGGCTTCCAAATTGGACGGGATTGTATGGTAAAAAACCTGATTTGGAGCATTTCAAAAACGCTCTCAAGCTATACAATATACTTTTGTAAGTATAAAAAAATATTTTACATATTTATAATTAGTTAGTCGAAGAGTTAATGAAAAATTCTTTTAACAACTGAAAAACAGGTACACTGGACATGGAAGTGGTATACAATTCTTAGCTGGCGAGGAAATTGAAAGGATGAGAGTTATGGCTTTAGTACTTTTATTTGGCTGTAATAGTATAAAACTCATACCAGCTGGTGGCAGAATGCCTGTCTATGGAGTATCAAATCAATATCTTATGGCTTGCAGGTACACTTATGCAGAACTACAAAAATTTAATGAATTCAATCGATGAAATACTTTTAATAATTTCAATATTTCTTACGTTTCAAAAGTCCATGCATATTAGGAATGTTGTGGGAAGTAACTGATGGAGACATTGATCTTATGACGGGGAAATTAATGAGTCAATGGGCAGCATCTAAAGATAAAAGAGACTGGAGTAATGTCGTTGAACATGAATGGGGCAACGGAAGACTTGGTAAATTTGGCTGCAATTTCTATTCTATAATAATATTGAAAGCTTAATAAATTTAATTTTATCCTCGTTTTCAGAATTCTTTGGACCTGTTAAGAAAGTTAGAAATCAACCAAATATGCTACGAGCTGTAGCCAATGCGAAAACTGTTTGCAGACAGTACATGACTTCTGCTGCCATTGTTGTGCGTGGTTTGCCCGTTAAATTGGTTGATTAATTTTTTAAGAATATTGTGATCATAAGATAATTACGGAGAAGAGTTTACCCGATATTTGAAAGTACTTTTTAATTTGTGTAGAGCTATCAGATATTTGTTGATTTTAAGGATTTTAAAGTTTACTAACTCTTTGTATCAAAGAATTTTTTAAAAATGTCAATAGCTCCGTTAGTAGAAAATAAATTTTGTACGAATTTTTGTAAATTTTTAAAGTACTTTATCCCGTGAGTCGTCGTGAGTATTAGAACATCATTTAAATAAATTATACACAATTCATAATTTTATGTTGAAACCAACTAAAAGACTGAAGTTCAGTCACTGAATCGACTATTATGTATTATATTACAACATAGTATACATGCGCGAAAACAAAGGAACAAATAAATAGATAAGAAAAAAACCATGTCAATTTCACTCATCACAATACAATTAAAAATGTTAAATTTTCAAACATTCGCGTAGGACACGATAACACAATAAACATACCGCTCTAGAGAATTAATTTATTTTTTGCATTCTTTTTGTATCGCAATGAGTTTGAGAGTACATTCAACTAAAATTATAATCGCGAATAAAAAATAAGCAGTGTCGTACAAGAAATAACTTATGGGAAAAATCTCTCTGATTTGATATTGCTTGACTCAATATGTATGTAGATATATTTATTTTCGCAATCTAGCTCGTATATCTTTTGACACATATTTCTTTTTCTATTTACCTTACAAATCAGCGTTTCTGTATTTCCCAACTTCGCTCTCATGAGTATTTATTTATCATCGAATTTACCTTTGAAAAGGCTGAAATTCAATCAGTTCAAAATATGTTCATGATATTACGAAATTATAGCATACTTTTATTCAGAATACAATTTCAAATGACGTTTTATAAAAAAACATTGCAAAGGCCGCATTAATTATTACTTATTTATAATAATCATATTTATTATTTTTTACCATAAACAATCGTTTCTTGAGGATAATTATATCACTAGACTTGAATCTGATAATTTAAAGATTTTAAAAACACTTTTCCTTTATCTTCATATTTTTGCTTTTCATTTACATGGTGGATATCTCACTAATTATAAATCTATTATTAATAATATTGCTTTATTTGATTAAAAAACGTGAATCGGTAGAATTATTGATAAACGAATAATTACGAGTAATTGTTTATTACGAAAATGAAATCTAGAATGCGTACTATATTCTTCGAACCGTAAAATTCAACAAACCAATCGCGAATTCATGTTTCTACTCCCCGATATTTCGATTTCTACTGTAACGTTAACCATTAATACAAGAATACTAACAATAGAAAAATATTACGTGCAGACGAGCGACCCAAGAGAATTTATGAGATAAATTGTAATTCTTACTAATTCTATGCACAATTTCGTTTTGAATAAATTATAGGTATGTAATCATATTCGACATATAAAGGGAGAACTAATATTAACGTGAAACACCATACGAGGATTTTAACAATAGTATTCTATACATATTCTTTAAACATGCATGATTGCGCATAGGAATCATAATACATACACATTTTTTCTATCAATGGACGTATTATTTTATTATTAGTTTTATTCAGCATATAAAAACAGGAAAATGGATCTCAGACACATTTGATATCGGCGAAATATCAGATTATATTATTACGGAGCTCACGATGCATTGAACAATGAATAATAAATAAGCATATGCATTTCGCAATTCTATTGTGAATGTTTATTATATCAGTTTTTTTTCTAATTTTTTTATTCTGAAAAGAAGAAGTATGTTTTATTTTATCGTATAGATGGTGTTTATTTGTTATTAAAAAAATTCATCATATATAACAATGGAGTATCTACTATAAAAAATTTCAAACCCCTTTTTCCATATTACATCATGATAGACAGAATCTGTTTAGATTTAGAACCAAGTCTGCATTAAAAAGATTGATATGCAGCAATATTTTTGAAATCAGTAGGCGCAACAAAATTGCAGAACCACTGCATCGAACAATAGTTCAGTGCCAAGGCGGTTGAAGCAGAAAAGAACGTATGATTCAACGTGAAATCGTATTCTGAAAAAGCTATATTCCAGGTGTTATTTGAATTCTTGTTACCTTAGGCAATAAAAAAATAATTATATTACATAGAATAATAAAATTAGAATTGCTGATTATTTATCGTATTAATTTCATAGCCATAGATTTTTTAAATTATAAATTATTTTCAAAAATATTCTTGTAATTATCAATAATTCGAATTACAATACTAAAAATGGTACGTTAAAATGAAACATGTAAATGCGAGTGGTAATAATCGTTTATTATAAATAACTATTAACATGTTTTCTTTTCCATACATCACTTTACAATCATCATCGTGTCGTCGGAAAAGCGACTTGCATACCATTTGTCGCAATTGAATTGGGAAACTATTATGCATAATTTTCTTGCTGTTATCTATATAAGTAATTTACTTCCAAGACATGCACGCGGTCGAGCACTCTTTCAATACTCCATATTTTTAGAATTACAAACATGTATACGTGTGTGCAAGATTACTCATTGGAACTTATTTACATTTATCGAGTTATTAGTAAGGTTTGCCATCGCGATCCCTTCTGATCACATTATCGCTTCTTATATAAACATAACGCTATCTACATCAAACACTCTCTTTTTCAATTTCAAGTATCAAAGTCAACGTTTTGTAGTGAGAAGAAGAAACATATAAATAACAAAGAAAATAGTTATTCTCGAAGAAAGTTTGGGTTACGAATAAACGCACAATACAATTCTAATAAAATATATCAACTCCCTTTCGCGTGTATAAGAAGGCCGGTTTAAAATAGTATCAAGTTTAAAATCAAATAAGGATGATTTACCTTTCGGCTGTACAACAACGAAAGAGTCGTATTGCAACATCTATAATAAATAGCAAAGGTAACGGTCGTTACTTTTATTCAATTACACACAGTAGCACATGTATATTATAGCAGCCTCGGTATGCGCGCACTATGAACGGCTCCTGTCAACATTTTTTTTATTTTCTTTCTTTTTCAAGATGCCAACATTGTCTTTTGCTTGGTATTTTTCAAGTCAATAACACTAACGATAGACTTTTAAAAATGTCCAACAATTTGTTTGAAATGAATACTGCTCATTCGCAGACCTTTGAGACCATTTTTTCCATCTCAACATCTGTGTCGATATCGTGGTGTACATGATTACTCGTCTCAGCGACGTTAGTAGTCGTCGGTGTATTGACGAAACTGGTTGCAAGTGTTATTGGCGTACTTGGAGTACCAGGAGTCGCAGACATTTCTAAAGGCCAACTTGGTGGGCGCAGAGGCTCTGCTAGATCCTCCAGTCCTTCTGGTGTCGGCAGTTTATTCAGTTCTTCCCTTAACAATTTATAATGCCTCTGCATAACGACAAATATGAGTTAATATTAAAAAATTCCGTATATAAATCGAAAAAAAGAAAACAAACAATTTTTACCCTCAACGCTAAAGCGCTTAATGATATAGTTCTAGCTGATCGACGATCTGCTCCGTGCATTTCCATGTCTCTAATCCAACCTTCTATTTGTGCTACTATTTCATGTCTCTTCAGCCAAAAGTGAGTATGTATTACTTCTTTAAAACATGGGCATGGGTTTCGAATCTGATCGAGCATCGCCCATTTCGCTGTAGCTTGACAAACATTGGCGTTATACTCTTGACTAGATTGTGCACCGCTAGACGTCCCGCGTAAACGTTCATAGCCTGGCTCATTGAAATAAGGTTCCGATACTAGAATCAACGACTGGATCGATACTAAAACCTATTAAAGCAACAAATAGCAACAGTAGTACAAATACTTAATTGAAGAATTTATTAATACAGGTATAATTCATCATACCTGAAGAAAACTGCTAGTATGAGCGTTCCATTTTTCCTCTGGTCGACCATGCCATGTGTTCAAAACACTGAGGCATACTTTACCGTCGTTGTATAAATTGGGATTAAATCGCACGGAACGTCTGCCCGTTGTCTCAAGATTAATCATCATTGGATTGTTAGGATAGTCAGATGGAAAGTAAACATCGAATTCGAAGCATCCATTGGCATAAGGTGTTTCTGCCGGTCCCGTTATTAGGACTTTCATTACATCTAAGCGATCAGTATCACATCGCACAAATACGCTACTACTGTAAGAAAGCGGTAACGCAGTCGAGAGAGTAACAGCCTCCTGTGCAAGACGCTTGACACGTGTGGGATGATTGCGTTCACCAGCTGTCCGCATATTTGACTCGAAGTGGTATGAAACGGCAAATTTGAATCCACCATCCGGATTTTCGACAATCATTTCGTACGTATCTACAATTTAAAGTAGTAAATAATTAAAATATATTTTTTAAATAACCCTCGATTCGAAAACTTACCAAACTGTAGATTTTTCATAACTTGCAGATAACGTTGCTCAATCGATTTCAATGGTACCTCAGGTCCTGATGGACTAGGTCCTGCCATCTCTTGATTAGCTTCCACTAATCTAGCAGTTGCGTTTTGTACAATCGTTGCACTTTCTTGAATGTCCGGGATTAGAGTAGCTAGCCCTTCATCTTGTTCACCATCTTCAGGGTACTTAGAGCTAGATTTACCCTTGCTGTTCTTTGTTCTATTTATCTTATGCACATACGTGTCAACGCATAACCTCATACTTGAAAGCAGAGAAACAATCGAGGCTTCGCTTGATTTACCACTCGCTGGCAACAATAACGGTGCCAATTGACTTGAGTTGGCCATTGCACGTAGTAACTCAAGCACAGCGCGGTAGAGTGGTATATGGCGTGCCATGTCAAGGACGGAGTCGTTGCCTAAATACGAAGATAATGCAGGCAGCAAACAAGATCGCGACAGCAATTCTGTAAACGCAGTTGGTAGCTGTTTCCTAGGTCCATGACCTGGACCAATATAGCTAGCCAGCACTTGCAGAAGAACGGTTACGTGTTCTTCTTCTGAACGCTGGCGCATTAAGGCCTGTTCGACATTCCAGGACTGCTGCGTTGAACCAGTGCCAAAACCTGTACCTTTGGCCCAATACAGATGAGATTTATCATCACTTCGACTACCAGATTGACCTGCGCGTTGTTCCGATCCTATGAAAGCAAATAAATAGATAAATAAATAGATAAATTTTGTGTAAGTCACTTAGTGATATCTAAAGAGCTATCTAAATTAATAATACCTTGGTTATGTCCAGTCTGATGCGTGAAAATAGCCAGGCAGTTTAGTAATAATAATAAAGCGCCAACTTCGATCGATGTGCGTCGTAAAAGAAGCCCATCATCTGTGGTCGGTGGTGTATCGTCAAGAAGCTGTTTGAGTACTTGGAATGGTAAGGTCGGTAAAGACACTGCTAATGGTGAGCTGAGTACATCACCACCTTCACCATCGTCAGTGACACCAAGAGCCAAACGTAGAAGACATTGAGCTCGCTTGCGATCCCTGAGTAATACTTCGGAATAGCCAGGAAGTCGCAAAAATAGACCAAACGCAGCCAACGAATGAGGGGGGACCTAATAATACAATAATGTTATCAATGAATATTTTCATATACAATGTGTCGATGATAATAAAGATATTCATTTTAATCACACTAACACTTGCCTGTGGAGTTGGTGGAATAGCTCTAGACGGTCCACCCCCGTTACTCGTACCCTCTTCGAGATCTTCATAGACGTTGTCATTGTGTTCAATTTTTACCCAGTCAGCATCAGATTGTTCTTGAGTTGGTAACTTTTCAACCAAAGGTGCCGGTCTATTAGAATCTGGATAAACTAATGGTAAATGCTTCGCCAGTACAGTCAATCCACCTTTCGAACTGAAAACTTGCAGGGTACTGTCAATACTGGGCCACAAAGTCAATAAATTCCGATTATTTGACTTTGACGTTTCTTCTAAAAATATAATTAAATATATAAATTTGTTATTTTTCTTTCGAAAAAATTCTAAAAGACTTTAATTATATAATAACAATTAATAAGTTCTATTGTTTATGTACCTTTCGAATCTTTATTTCTCTGTCGCAGTGTTAGGTACAAACATGGTTCTGATAATGAAAATCCACTCGATTCAACAATTGACAGTAATTGAGCTATAGTCAATTCTGGTGGTAATGGAGTATTGGGTTTTGATGAAAGACTTAAATAGTTTTGGTTGGCCATACTGCTCGAATTTCCTTGTGAATTACTACTGGAGCTTTTAGTTGTTAATACAGATCCATCTAGAAACAAATGAATATTACCAATATGAATTAAATTTATAATCAGATTAAGAAATTAAACAATTTAGTAAAATATCAAATTAGTATTATCATTAAATACATGATACGACGATTTTTACCTGTGTTGAGACGTGTTTTTCGTATAATAGGACCTCGTGCTTGCGACCTGTTGGAAGCTTCTTTGGCTCGTTTATCCTTGGCAGTATTGCCAGCAGCAACGCTCAGAGTATCCATGACCATGTTCATGCCAGACTCCCAAAGCTCACGGTTACGCGCCACACTGCTTGTACCTGCTTCGTTTCCTTTATAATTATTGGGGAGCAGCAAAAGCAGCCAAGTGCCTGCATTGTTTATAGGCATGAGCGAATTAATCGTTATGAAGACTTAAACGATTTGCGCCCCTTTTAATATACAATCGCAATGCAGCAATTCTTAATTGAATTGAAATGTAGATCCCTTATTACTAGTAATTTTTTTTAACGAAAGAAAGTTTTTCCTCAAAATAATTATTAAATCCCGATTAGAACTATACAATAAAAATAATCTGCGCTTTTTACAAGTACTTGGTCAAAGGGACACTACACTTTCAAAACAAGGGCACTAATATACGTATGCATACCTGATACTTGTTGCAAAATATCCGCAACCGTTGATTGTGTAGACATATATAGTAAATGGTGATAATGACCAAGTGGAAAGGCTGGATGTGGTGGCATTACTGGTAAGTTATTACTGCCTACAGTTGAAAGTTTCATAGGTGCTTCAGATGTGACGGATACCAATATTTTCTCTCCCTCCAACAGTAGCTGAAGAATGAGTCTTCTAGTGAATCCTGAAATTCCATGCAATCCTCGTGTACCTGCAAAAAGGAAGAATGTTGAAATAGCTATTTGCAAATTAATAAAACTATTATAATTTTTTTTCTAAATCGACTTACCAGTCGGTGCTTTTTGTTGAATAATCACTTCAGTTAAAAGTTCAGCCAATAATTTTTGATTAGCTGGATGGCACCAGCAGCATTTTGACAAAAATTTAATCATGGCACTTTCTAATTTTGAGTACGATATACTAGTTTTCGAACAGCTAAAGGAAATTTCAATATAGTATTTATGACATTTTTTTATTAAGTTTTAAGAAGATAAGTATAAATCGTACCGTAAAAATGATGCAGATGGATTTTCGATTGGTCGGTCACTTAATAATAAAAGTAATGGTAGCCAAAATCCACTACCCTCTTTGCCGAGCCAATCTCGCATTTTTCCTTCGGAACATGTCAAAGATAGAAATTCAAGAACGACGGCTATACTTTCAGGTTCATTCATATTAAGCCCTTGAACTGCAGTCTCCTGTCCAGTACTTTCACCTGCTTTGTCACTATCTGTCATACCAGAACTGCTTCCTGCTTCTTTATCAGCAGAAGAAGTTGCTTCTGTTTCTTCTATCGGCTACAAAAATTATGTTAATATTTACAACCTTTGTTATCTTATGTTTGAGTTTGATTATAAAATAATCTTACCGATTTATCTTCTTCGCGTGGTTGTGATTGTTGCTGTTGTTGATGCTGTTGTTGGTGACATTCATGTATTTGCTTTGATTTTTCCAGAATCGCAAACTTCATTACGCAAGCAGTTAAAAGTGTTGTTAAACCTGAGTCGATAAGTTGGCAAATGCCAGGGGTAGAACGTGCTGCCGCTGCTATCGTAAGCAGTTGTCCTTCCGTCAACGATAATCGCTTAAATTGCGACTGAGCAAGATGCGCATACCAGTCATTTATGTCAGCTACGCTTTTTCCATCGTCAGTCTGGCCCTCGCTTTCTTTGCGATCATCAGAAATGGAAGCATCTGCCTGTTCACTGGATAGATTTGGTACCAAGAGCTGAACCTTTTGCAACAACAGCTGGAAAAATGCTGGTTTCACACAGCAAAATGCGCATAAAACTGCATCAATTGCTTGCTTAAGAGCCCAATGTGTTTTCAAAATCAATGTCCAATTATATAAGGCGCTGAAAAAATAATAATTGCATTATATTTACACATCAATTGTCAATTAATTAATCATTAACCATGCCTCTTACTCGAATAAATCTTCAGTAATCAATTGTTTTAAATCGTAATTCAAATTCTCAAGTTTGGCCGCTTTCCAAATAATAGTTGAGATGCAATGAATATAAACGGCTGGAGGTGTCGCAAAGTTTGTAGTTCCAATGGAACTGTTGCTCGCATTATTTTCCGCAGATGATTTCGCAACTGTGTATAACCAATTTAAAACAGCGGACATCCGTGCTTTTGTATTAGTATCTTGAGCTGAGCAAAGTTGTTCTAATAATTCAACCACCATTTGAATTGTCCAAGTTTCTTGACTGGGGACAGAACTTTGTAAAAGAGGTGCGGTTCGATTGTTCAATAAAAGATTGATTAAGCCTAATCCAAGCTCGCAAGAATGTAAACCCAGCTGAACAAGTACTCTCTCTAAGTTTGGTGTAAAGAGCGATGGTGCTGGCAAAAGTAATAAATTGCAACACGATTCGACCAAGCCTTCCACCGAAGCAGCGGAATTCAGTACTTGAGTAGTTAAATTACTATTTATTGTACTGACGGATAGACATTGGTCAACAAGTCGCAGCCATCCCAAACTAGAGTAAATAAGTTATAAATACTGGTTTAATAAAAAAGATTAATAAATCATAAATAATATTAGTTATATACGCTAAATACCTTGTTTTTGTAAGTTGCTCTTCATCAATAATATCGTGGCTCGATTTAGGATCACCAAATGCTGTGGTTCCGAGTAAGCGAATTTGACTAAGACTTATATTTGTTGAATCACGGGGTTTGTATAATCTAACGAGAACGGCAGTTGCAACTTCAGGTTGTGACAGAGCCAAACGAATAAATGTTAGACCAGCGGTCGGCATGGGTGGACATATTGGACTCAAAGCAGTATTGCCTTCGCGAGAAATTTCGAGAGCAACAGCTGATGGACAAGCTGCAAAATCATTGTTTACATATCATTGTTTGAGTTATATATTTACTAATGACTCGATCAATTAATCAAAACTTACTTGAAAGTGACGCTAAATGTGGTTGCAACTCTACTTCTTTTAATAAAATCGCGCATGGCAGAGTGATCGTTAAATCTACCCAAGCTTCGTCCGGATAGAAATGATAAGACCATGCAGCTGTTCGCGCTCGTCTATGAGGCATCGTACTCTGAATAAGCACATCTGCTGGTTGTGCTGTAGGATGTAGCCAAGAAACAGTTCCAAGTGGTGCAAAATTCAATAATCCATCTTCGAAAAATTCAAGCGCGTTTGCTGATTTTTTGCTACTGCTGCTGCTACCGCCGCCGCTGCTACTGCTCGATACAACAGGCGATAAGCTTGTTGAGTTTGACAGATGCTGCATCACTAGGGCTATCACACCTGCAGAAGTTGACCCATTGCCATTGCGGCTCTTGCTGGACTTGACAAGGTTCTCACATAAGACCTTCACGCCACCCATTCCAGTAAACACGGACAATGAAGCTTCGTTGTCAAGTACTCGTAATATAAACCACAAAAGTGGTTCTGATAATTGCATTATATCCATATGTCTATCAGATATACCTTGTCTACACGCTGTATCAATACATCAAATCGTAGAAATTAAATTAAACTCATTCCCTTCGTATATTATAAAAGAGTAATAATAAAACTTACATGAAGCCAGATATCGATAAACAGGATTTAATACAAGCGTTGGATTGCTTGCTTTTTTCGTCAACGTACAGAGTAATTGGAAAGTAGCATCAGGAATGGAAGGTGGAGCAGTGAGCTCAGTCGCTGCATTAGCACTTGATGCTTCGCCCAACAGCATCGCTAATGACGAACCAGAGCTGTGGCCAAGCGACCCCAACAGTCGCATCATAGTGGGTTCGTGTTGCAAAACTAAAATTGCATTGTTTAAAATTGCAATAATTCCAATTCTTAAATAAATAATTGTAGTTCATAAAGATTTTTAAATTACCTGTATCGGCTACGCATGGCACTCGTGGTTTACTCGTTGAATGAGTTCGGGTAGAGGTTTGCTGCTCTGCAACTTTACTTTCATCTGTTTGAGATGTATTCATCTTTTCCTGACTATCAATTTGACTGCTACTTGAGCTTTGCGAAGACTCTCCAAGTTCCATTTCTGTTGCACTATCGGATCTTGCATTTCGTGACTACAGATAAAATAAATTAATAAATAAATTATCTTTATAGATAATGTTTGTTCCATGAAATTATATAAATAAAAAATTATCTTTGAACGTACATTTGGCAAAGGAGTTTGTACAAGCCTACAAACGAGTTTAATTAATGCTACGACTAAAGCATCCCACGAAGCTGGACGCCCTTGTCTTGCATCGCCTCCAAGAACGCAAGCATAAAGTCCACCGAAACGTCCAGACTGACTGGTGGAATCGGTTGTTCCTCCACACTGAGCTCCAACTTAATTATATATCAAAAAATTAATTTTTAAGTTTAAATTACAAAAAATGTTATTAGTAAAGAAATAAAAACTCGCTGGAGTAAAAGTTCTGTATTTATTGAATTTTTATTTTTACCTCCGGCACCTCTGACGTAAGATGAAACCAATTCTCCAACGCATTCTGATATACTCATTGCAGTACCCAAATCCGTATTTGTGAAATTTAATAATAATAAGGAAGTAATTAGCTTGCACTGCGCATCTAACGGACCACGCCGAGCGACAAGCGCACCTCCAGGTTGTACTAACTGATACACGACCCATAACAAAAGCTCCTTTAATGAATTGCCTAACGCACTTCCAGGCGTAATAACGTCACAACGCATCTCTAATCTTACGAGAAAATCTTGCAGAGCTTGGCACAATGTTGGACCAGCCTTGAGTAAAAAAATATAAATATAACATTAAAAAAAACACTTATTGTTTTACCGTAAGCTAAATTTGAAAATTACCATTCCAAAGTGCTTATTAGTAGTATCGACATTTAAACCATTTCCAGAAAGAAGACGAACAAGCATAGCACCCATGTTACGTTCTTTTACAATACACCCAGCCATACCGCCTAATAAACCATCCAGTGGAGTAGTACTACAACTGGCAGCTTCGACCTGCTCCGCTTGTAAGGGTTGATTACTGGCTAATGTTAAACATTGCAGAACATAGCACCAAGCTCGCAAAGAAACACCTGGATGCCTGTAAACGAAAAAATAAAATAAAATTGGTTGCTAAAAGATTTTATATATTTTTTTGAATGAATAAAATCTATGTTGATTACCAAGAAAAGGCAGAGATTAGTCCAGCAATTGCTGTAGAACTAAGCGGTATTACCGGAGTTAACGAAGCGTCAAAATGAGAAGTGTTTGATTCTGAAGTGGCATCAAGATTTAATGTTAACCATAGATGCAAAATCAATTCTAAGTTTGTTCCACTGCTCTGTTTTTTTTTAAATTTAATTAACATATCAATATCAATATAATCAATATAAGATGTCAAAATAAAGCTATGTGATGTTATACTAATAAAAATATTATACCTGTATGTACAATTCACTAAAAATTTTATCAAAACATCTAGTTAGCATAAATAAGCTAGATGGTGGTGGGTCTGAACAATTCCAAGAATCTTGATTACGATCGGAATAATTCGAAGGTCTAGAAGTAGAGGGTTGTGAATGTCTAGCAGAGTCGACCATTGGCTGTAACAAAAAATATCTTATAGCTATTTAAAATCTCGACATAAACCTACTTTTGCAAATAATATAGCTTACGTTTATAGTAGCATTTATTCCAAGAGGCAAATTATAAGTTCCAAGAGCTGAAAGTCTTCGAAGTGATATTTCTACACTCGTTTCTACGCCATACTCTAACCTTGCATCGATTGCTTGTGAAATACTGTGAAAATGTGTCAATGACGTTAAAATATATTCAAAAACTTAAGTGAAAAATAGTACGTACCCTGAGCTTGTTATCGTTGGATATTTTGATACTGTACTGCCCTTTTTCAAGATTGTTTTACCCCTTTCGAGAATATTGTCCAAAAATTCTTCAAATTCACTATCATCGGATTCTATTAATGAGGGTAAGTTAAACCCACTAGCTTTAGACGTAGACGCATTAATTAGTGGGTTTGGAGCAACAATAATACTGTCTTGCGTATCCTCATCACCATCTGCAAATCCTTCATCATTTCCGAAAGTATTCGAAGAAGCACTTGTACCCGCAGCGGCTGAATCATCATCTACCGCTCTAGCATCTTCTGTCGACAGTGGTTCAAAAGGTTCCTCCGTAACACTCGATTCATTTGTTGTAGAATTACGAGGATATAGCTTTTCACCTATAAATAAAATTACTTTAACTCTCGTATTTTGTACCAAAAATTCATTTTTTTAACAATTAAACTTGTCGAAATTAAAATACCTTCTAGTAAATCTTGTAAAAGACAACAAACAGCATGTGATGACCAAGCAGTATCAGATGTACCAGTAGCTAATCTGATTAATTTTAAAAGTTGATCTTCAACCATAAGCTCGCTCAAACTTATTGCAGGACGCGTAGATACAACTAGCCTAGCCACAACCTAAACACCATAAAGTAGAATGTTTTGATACAGTTTATGGTTTAAGCATAATAATTTCAGCAATAATAATACTTCGCAAAGACGAACTTTTATTTACCTTGCAAGCTAATAAAAACATGTCAACGTTTGATGCGACATTTAATAATAAAGCAACAAGTCCTCGAGCCACTGGCAAAACATGTTGGTGCGATAAATTAGTTGAATTGTCGCCGTCAGGATCAGGAGAATCGGCTTGACTAAAAAGAATTAAACAACAGTATTAATATACTATTTCAACATATTCATTGTGAGTCTATCATTAAAACTATTCAATTGCGAATGAAATGAACAGCTATCAATAAATGTATACCTTGTGCTTGGTTGTGGTTGTGATAGAAAACGACGATTCAAGTGCAATTCACTTCTACGAATACTGAAAAGATCTTTAAAATGTTTGGCGGAGTGCTGTTTCAGAGTCTTTTTATAAAAACGTTCCTGAGACTTTAGAGCTTGCTCTAATTTAGTAGAGAATGTAGCACTCTGAGTAGAAAGCATAGAATGGGTCTAAAACATTTAACTTGTATTATATAAAACTGTTATAATCAAAACACCGATTTGGGATGTTTATAAATACCTGTGAAGACGTATGAAAAGATTTTTTTGCTTGTTCCAGATCTTGTAGTTGCTGCTTATGATGCATTAACCTCTTTTGTAGTTTTTTACGATAGCTTCTAGAAGCCGAACATTTACTAGAGCTCACAAATTTTCTTTGCATTGCTAATTCACCTTGAATAAACTCCCATCGAGATGAAAATCCTACAACAAAAAGCAAAATATAAAAGTTAAAAATAAGCAAATAATTATAAATACAGAATGATGTAAATAAGAAAGTTTTTTTAGTTGGTAAAATAATATTTTAATCAGGATACCTTGCTCTTTGTTCTTATCGTGGTTCTCTTCAAGCGAAGTCGGGTGAGCAGCTGTTGTATCCAAACACACAGATAGGAATAGAAGAACCCAACCGATAAGGGTTGTATCTAGCCTACTTGAATTATCCGTTTGTCCACCTGATATAGGTGCTAAAAGTCTTCCGAGAGTACGAACCATTGCATCCACTACTGACGACTTATTAGCCGCGGCAATCAATGATTTGCGTCCAAGGAATGTCAGCAAAATGAATACCCTATAAAGCATTATTATTGGAATTAATATCATCTTTATTATTATTGATATTTAAAGTAAATTTGACGAACCTATCTTGAGGAAAAATGTGGGTTGATGAAGCAGAGTAAAGATTTATTAATGCGTTTGCAAGGAAATTTCCCCACCATGGTTGATGCCCAGCCATTCGAGCCAAAAGCGCAACCGCGTAGAGCTGTAAATGAGGTGCTGGGGTCATAACACAAATGGAATTGAATAATTTTTCACATACTACTGGTGTGAACGTTTCATGTAATGTTGTTGGCACCTATAACATTTTTAAATATTAATTATTTTAATAAAACATTGTGTTCTAGTTTTAAATATGAAATTAAAATAAAATAACTTACAGTTGGAACAGGGCCTATTTCATAAACAGTATAAAGCAATATATCTAAAAGAGTTTCTCCAAGGATACGCAATTTGTCAGAGGAAGCACTGGCTAATGTATTTTGCGTAGTTATTTCTACACTTTTCCATGACTCTAGTCTTTGCCAAACTCCACGTATTATATTTAGTTGGTGTTGATACATGATGCATTCCTTAAAAATATATCACGTTAATTTCCCAACGTAGAATTTATTTAATATGGTTATATTACAAATTTAAAAAGAAATCTCAATTACTTGGTATGTTGATAAAATTTTTGTTGATGGTTGTTCCTTACTTTCGCTGGGATTCTTGCTGTGACTTAAATAATACTGCATATGTATTACATTTGGTGTTTCTGAGCACAGCAATGGGTCCAAGTAACTTTTGAGACGCTCCGTAGCTAAAGTAAATCTATAAAAAAATAATGGGTGATTAAAAAAAAGTGTATGAAAATCACTAGTATAGTAAAAAAACTAACCTGCACTCAACATCTTCTGCGAGTGCTGATAAAATTGTACACTGTGATTCAATTGTACTTTGTAATATCGGATCAGAAATGTTGCCCATATTTGTTTCCGAAGCAGTTGATTCTGAATAATCTTCTCCTGGTAAGACAACCATATGTCCATAGAACATACCCAAAGGAATCTTGCACCGAGTTGTAGACATACCGTAACGGCCAATGGTTGTAATCTAAAATAAAGTTTTTAGTTTTTATTTAAATCTAATAGACATTTCAAACGAATAGTTACCTTTAAAAATCTGCAAACAGGAGGAGGCTGCAGGTCACCAACTACCAGAGGCTTATTACCAATATCACCAGCGACCACAAGACGAATTCCATCTGTTTCTTCACTTTTAGTCCAGATATCAATAGAAAGAGATACTAAATCACTACAAGCAGGTATTATCAAATCAGTAAGTAAAACTGGAGCACCGAAATCTAAAATTACAAATCTTCGAGCTCCAGAATGCATTCTTTCGACAACCAATGCCTGTTGTGGAGGCCAACAAAGTAATCTTCCCCATGGAAAGTTAATGTCGTCACGCTGAAAAGTAAATTTCACCATAAATTTTTTTTACCATAAATTACCATAAGAATAAAAGATACAAATAGAATAAATATAATTATGAAATGAGATTAAAGTAAAAATATAAATAGATGCTGAAAATATATAAATATGATATAATAACAACTGCGTTGGCATAAAATAAAATCAATACAGAAACTTTTAAGACAACAATAAACTAAAAAGCATGAGAGAACTACTTGTTCTGGAGTCCAACATAATCGAAAGTTTATATAGGTGTTAAATTAAACCTAAGCTACATATTAACAAAAACAGGTGATTCATATCTATTCCGAGCAACGGAAGTAAGCACAAAAGAAAGGCGAACACTAAAAATAATGAATCAATGAAATGATACAAAAATTAAATACGATACAGTATACCGACATACATTGATTAACGTAATACTAGTAGGTGCTAGGTCTAAAAACAGTGCTATTCTGTATTAACAATATACAAATAAAAGAGTTGAAACGTGAAAAAAGGAATATCCCATAACTAACGAAAATTAAGAATAAGGCGATAAAGTTGCTTCTATCTGTGCGTGTCTACCTTTTTCGCACTCGTATCTTCAACTTTGCTCGCCGAGGTACCGACATTAGTTGCCGAAGAGGACTTTTCTTTCAGAACACAAGTTAACGTCGGGGGTTTATCGTTACATAGAGTCCAGAAGGATGTTGTAGCAGACTGCGTATTGCTAGCCTCGTCGCTATCGGACTGATCGTCAGGTGTGTAAAACTCCTGTGACTTCTTTGACAGAGCTTCATAGTTGGCCTTTGGTGCATTTTTAGTGCACTGACTAAGAAGATCAGTTAATTTGTGGTCGATCAACTTAAATTGAACATCGGCTCCTAGTGATCCTGCTTCCAAGTTCTACAATGTTACAATGAGTTCTTGTCATAATAGTTGATGATTATAGCGAATTGATTGTGAAATTCTTCTTTGAAACAATCTTGCATTGATTTCACTGACATTGTACAAGTAGTAATAAAATTCAAAATACCTATAACAATTATCTCCAACACGTCACGGTATTCTAATATTTTTTTTTTATTTTTATTTTTATTCCAAATTAATTTTCCTAAGCTATTATGCTCTCATTATTTAATTTGTGAGTAAATGAGATGAAAATAAACGCATTCAGGGAGTAATCAACAATCAACACCATGCTTATTGCGTAAAAATTATCAATTTCAAATAGTTTGAAATTTTCGTTTAGTTGAATATACTTACATATGCATGGTGAATTATTTTATTCTCAGATGATGTGGCAATCGTTACAGTAGGTGCTGTAGAATCATAAAGCCCACCTCCAATAGTCACTGAATTGACGCTCGGATCAATTTTTTCCATTTTGGTACCATCAGATGCAGCATGACAAGTAAAGTGTAAAGGCTCAACCTAGCATGACAGAGTAATTCTCAATATTAAATTGAAAATAGCTAATTTCAATTTTAAGATTAAAAATATATTTACCTCAACAAGACCCTTCATACTATGATTGGTGCAAAGAGTTTTCAGTTTACTTGGTATAATTAGATCACCAGCCGAATGAGATGGAAGAGAAAGCAGATCGCGTAAGTCAATGGCATCTTGAGTATACGATGAAGTTGCAGATGTTATACATGGATTAGATTGTTCACCAGCTGTAATAGATGAATATGTATTGGTCACTGGGACAGAGCTTGACTTTGGCGATACTGGAGGGTCCATATCAAACAGCTCGGTTTCAAAAGGAGAATTGTATAGTCCAAATCTAAAATAAAGTAAAATTGAAGTTTTTTTTTAATTTGAACAAACTTATATTTACTGCCAGTATTTGTGGTAGATCTCATTAACAAATACCTTGTGGCTAACAGCAAATGGTACGGATTGACACGCTTTGACATCTCCGCAGATATTTGCTGAATTAAATGTATACATTGTTGGGCTACGCTGTGATTTTTATCCAACGGTAGCAATCTCGTTACGAGTACAGCAAGCCATCTTAGTGATCCAGCCCACTGTACGCTTACTATGTTAGGTAACAGGGTAACCAAAACTGCCAATACAGCTTCTTCAAAAGCATGAGGTGCTGGATCGTCTAAGCTATCAAGACCCCTGGGCGATACAACGATAGTATTATTAATAAATTAAAAAATCCAATGTTCAATTAATAATTTGTAAAAAACTGTTTTACGTACTCGCTACATAATACGACGAGCTTAACACATTTGTGCGCTATACTTCGACCAGCATCTAGTAAACATGTACGCAATAAACAAGGCAATTTTTCTTGTACACAACTAACAGTTTCCAACTGCATTGCTTTAGTTTTTGTACTATTAACTCCAGTACGTAATCTTGTCAATCTTATTGCAGTAACCCATATTAAAATGTCCAATGCTAATGATTGAACAACTCGAGATCTAAAACATCGTCAAATATGGGTTATAACGTGTAAAAACTTACAGAGGTATTAGTACTAAATTAATGAGATTTAATAATGCTTCTTACTTATCTGACGATTGCAAACATGCTACACTCAGCAAGTTGTCAATGAAAACTTTTGATTCCAACATTGCACACCGTTGCAATTTCTCATTTGTAATATTCGTTGATTGTACCGATCTTACGGTAATAGAAATTTCGTGTATCCAATCACAACCTATAAACGTAATTAAAACATTATATTAAGTCATTCAATTTAAACGTTATGTAAAATCTTTCAAATATCTTAACATTTAAAATAGAGAAAGTTAGAAAAATAGTGCTTACCTATATAGCTGTCTAATTTTTTCGTGGCAGTTGCAGCAGCAAATCTTTCTACTGTGACGCCAGGAGGAAATGGTCCTGCTTCGTCTATCCTCAGTTTCTTCGAAGTTGGTGGTTTTGATTCCAATAAACTAGATCTCGATTTAGATGAATTCTAAAAATATTATCAGTTAATTAATCAAATGCACAAAGAATAGACATTTATTGTTCTAATACTAACTAACTACTGACTCTAATACTAACCCCTTCTTTTACAGGTTCTATCAACGCTTTAATGTGGACTAAGAGCGTTTTAGCTTTTGTTCGAAATAGTTTGGGACTAGTGAGAGTAACGCAACCTGAATGATCTGATAAATCCATGCAACGCTGCAAATTAACAGGTCCACAGAGAATTTCTGTGTTATGATGCCTTTGATATTCATCTGTTATGACAGGATTATCGGCTTTTTGTTCGCGACCGATTCTAAAGTCTATCTTCTCGTCGACTGGAATCAAAATTGATTTATTTCCAATCCCAGTCATGTTCTGCTTAAGAAGAGTTACTTGAATCATTGGAAGTTCAAGACACGGGAACTGTAAGCTGAATCGTACATCAACGTGGCCAACGTTACCAGCCGCATTTCGAGGTAAGGTGAGCTCAAAAATGTGCTCATCCCACGTAGTTCTACAAAAAATGCACAAGTACTCGCATAAATATCATCAATCGATTGCTTTCAAATCAATTAGAAAATAATAACTTACGCGTCATTTTGCAAACGCCAAGTACGCGTATGATGTTGGTCTTCAGACTGATGAAGATGCTGCGGATAACGACGTTGTCGTTGCGCCTGCATCATTTCGCTCCAACAAGGTGGAACTGTTGCACCATACGGCGGAGAACGTCGATCGAACCTTGTCAAATCGTAAAGCGTTCGCAAATCCGAGTAGGTCAAATTTTGTTTATACGCCAATATGTGTTCCCTAAATTTTAAATGGTGATGTCTTATAAAATTTTCAATAAATCATGATCATTTTAAGTTACATATTATAGGACTGCTCACTGATTTGATGGAGATGAAGTCGATGTACTAGGAGCTGTCAATTCGCTTTCATCGCTTATACTGGTATCCGTCATCATTTGTAAATCGTCTACATCTTTCTCCTCGGTTGAATCGTCTTCCGCTGTCATACTGAAGAAATGTAACGCACCATCACTGGTACAAGCACACAACCTTTCTAATCCTACAGTAAAATATAAGAATAAGTTAAATGAAATTTACACCCTCCACGAAATGAAATAGTTCTCTAATTCAACAATGAAATAACTTACTGGTACAATAAGCTGCCGAAATGAATTTTTTCCCATCAAGCTTGGCTTCGGTCACAGTTTTCAAATTGCTCAGGTCTAAAAGCCTGATAACACCATCCCTGCAAACTAAGGCCACTTGTCCACGAGGTTCCTGTGCACTATCGGAAGCCATACTCGCCGAATAATTCATACTACTAGACATGCCCGATGGTGCTAGTCTGCCCTTTTCAAGGGTGGGTAGTAGTACACACTCGCTGGGAGCATAAATAGGGGGTAATTCCCGCCTAAGTATCGGTTCTGTTGTGAGCCTCACCACTTTATCGGACAAATCCAGTGCGTAAACCAAGAGGATGGCATTTGCCTCTTCTTCGTTTTGCGTTTCACCGTTTATGAGCGGCTTAGACTGCACATCGCTGTTGTGATCCCAATATATAAAGCTTTTCGGTACGGCTGTAAGTTAATATTCAAATCGTTAGTCTTGTCATAGATTTATGCATATGAATTAAAGATTACTTACTTTCATCGTCTACGTCCATTTGATTAGTATTTAAATATGTTTCGGTTGTATTGGTATTAGATTGTGGACACAAAGTAACAAATAAATGCTTGCCATCCTTGGTCGTTAATACGTTATTGATCCTCAGGGAATCGTCTGCTTCGATACGAATCGTCTGTATGACTACAGGTTCAGCTTTGGTTGTTTTAATCGTATCCAGAGTCTTTCGAAGCTGAGTCATTTTAGATGTGGATGCAAATTGTTCGGGTACGTAAGGACTGATAGGATTAGAGTTGGCATCAAAGGAGCTAGATGTTGGGATTGAACTATTTATGGGTACGCCATAAAAGATACCATTTGCAGTAGGGGTGGCCAGAACTGTATGCGGTGCTGCGTAGATACTACTGTCAAAGTGTGTACTACTAATCATCTCAGAGTCTACATCTTCATTGATCCCGTCTAGTAGGAACTTGCTGAGTAATATCTCCTGGTAAAGACTTTCTTGCCTTATTCCATCGGAGCTGGCGCTAGTCCCCGTACCCGAGAGTTGCTTCTTGCTCTTGCTAGCATCTTTAGAACCATCCTTCTTTGGCGGTTGTGGTTGCGCAGTCTTGTGATGAAAATCGCAGAGAACAAGATAGTGTGATCTTTCAGGCGTGCATGTGTCGTCGGCTGTTGCTACTTTCATTATGTCAAGGCTGTTGCTGCTTGCAGCACTGTTGACACTGTTCATGGCGCGCACCAGCGAAGAAGAAGTGGCCAAATCTGTTGAAGAGGCCCACACGTTTTCTAAACTTCGCAACTGTTGTTGAGCTGTGGCAGCTGAACAAGATCCCGAGCCTGTACCGATGCTGCCGCCCGCGGAGCTCCAAGTCAGGGATACACCACAAACCAAACACGGTCTGATTGAGGTTCCTCCACCTGAGCTAGTATCTTGTGCCATTATCGCAGTTCCAATACTAGTGCTGGCACTCTTGCTTTCGTTCGCAGATTTAGGGCCATCGACTAGCGCCAATGCCGTTAATTGAAATTTTCCATTAGTACTTGGAGAAGATTTGTAAGCTTCAACTAATGGATCCGATTCTGAAACGAGGCTCGGTAAAAACGTAGACGATGTAGGGGCGCTTTTTGAGGCGACAAACTGCACCGAATCTCTATTATTTGATTCGTTTTCGCAAGGACTTATGTAAAAAGACATTTCTCTCTGTAAACAAAATAGAATATAGTTTAGAAAATGCTGTTAATACAAATGAAAAAAACAAATGTATTAAAGCATACTTTTAATTGGTTGTGTACATTCCAAACGTTGATAAAACCATTGTTGGAAGCTGTGGATATGAGACCAGTAACATTCGTCGTGCCAACGACATCGACGCTATCGCCAACAGCCTGTGCAGGAGCTGTGGCAAGTGTTACTGAAAGCGGTACATTTTGCGTGTACTCGCCTTTAACGAAAGGACAAGCCGGCGAGTGCCGTTCGTGTTCTGACCAAGGCTCGTCTGTTGGTTCCCAACAAACGAGGCAAACGCTACATGTGAAGCACATCGCTCTGTCTTCGCCTGTCGAGTTTGGTTGATGATAGAAACCTGCTTGAGCCATTTGATCTGGTAGTGCCCACCTAGAAAGTAATATAGAAAGTATAGTAAGGGATTTAAAGAAAATTTTCATTTAAACCATCTAAGCAATTTATAAACAACTTACTTGTAATTCATATGGGGCCATTTAGAAAAAGTATCTCTGCGAGCCGATTCACTGAACATCAGAACTTTGTCAACAGTTCCGCTTTCAATAGCAAATCCAGGGAGTAGGCCATTCAATCGCTCACTGATAGCAGAAGCAATGGGCAATGCAGGTATATGCTTATTTTGTTTTTTCAGATGATCCACCAAATTGGAACATACTAGCTTCAATGCTCCATGAGATAATTCTAGACAGATGGTATTCCACTGAAAAAAGATGCACAATGAAATAAGTTACACGTTTTATCTTTAAAGATTTACATACAAGTCACTTCTTTCACTTGTACTCACTTTTTGAGCCTTAATTCCTTTCTTTCTACTGGTTTTGGCAAAAGCAATAGTGGTAGACAATTCCTGCAGCACTTCTTGTACATGATTAACTCCTGGAAGTTCCACATTTCGCAGACAGTGATGCAATAAGATAGCTTCTGAGAGTAACATTTCTAATTTGACAGCATCTTCACTCCTGAAGACGGGCATTTGCAAAATGGTATCCAATAGTAGGACACCATTATAGTCCCCGCGGACTCCAATTCCTCTGCCATCTGTGTACAAGATTTTATCTACTCCCTCGCCCAAATATGTTCCTTGCAATTTCCCTTCCGCTTTGCCTGGAAAACAAACATTATCGCTGTTCTACATCTTGTATACACAAGCACGTGCATTCGCCAAACTAATGATAAATAAAAATATCAGCTCAGCGGAACATAAACACAATGACATTTCAGTATAACAACAAAAAATTTCACGTCGCGTCATAGGAGAATAAATTCTAAGAATTTAGTTATAATAGAAGAAAGAAATAACGATGACGTGTTAGCAAATTGTAAAAGAGAATGAAAACGATCGAATTGCAAGCAGATAAGTATGCACGGGTATAACGGATAAAAACAAAGGAATAAAACGGTCTTGCAATAGTCCCGAGGGAGAGAAAGCTTATCAGCGCATACGCTTGTTCCTTGCGAAAGAAAAATGCAACGGGATCGAAGTGAATCACGCGAGAGACACATCGGGAAAAAAGAAATCTCTAGGAAGTATCGACGAGCAGCCATCGACAATACCTCCGAGAGTTTTGTTTCTCGCGAAGAACGCAAAAGAGGCAAAATAGAGAAACAAAAACAACTACTTACCGGATAGTGTACATCTCTGGAGGATGAGGCCACAGTTGACGTCGAAGACATATACTTGGGCGCTGGCAGTGGTGATGAGAAGGACATTGAGGTTCGGGTGGTAGACGATTTGTTTGCACTCGGTGCCGACGTTCAGGAAGCCGTCTTCCTTGAGCAGCCAGGGATCGTCATCGGCCATTTTAAGCGAATCGTGCTGCTGCTGGCCGTAGCCGAGCTCGTCGTCGCCGCCGTCGTCGTTGTCGCGTTCTCGGTTGCTCTGCGTGTATAAGCGGCGCGCGAACCTCTTGACGCGCGCAGTCCTGCTGTCCTCTCTCTCTCTCTCTCTCACTCTCTCTCTCTCTGTCTCTTCTTCCTCTTTCTCTCGTTCGCTTTTTGCACTTACAGCTTCGAACACTCTCCCTCTCTTTCTCACTCTTTCTCACCTCTAGTTTGCTCTCAGTCCTGGAAGCAGCAGGAAACAATGCATGCACACTGCCACTCTCCGCAGCGCGAACTCTGGAATCCCAAAAAAAGTTGAGCAAGCGCCAGTATACACTATCCCACGACCCTATCCGATAACTCTCTCTCTCTCTCTCTCTCTTTTCTTCGGTATCTGTACGTCTTGCGGGTTAGAGCTTAGAGCGCTCTCTCTCGCGCGTACCGCGACCTATACTATACACTCCTTACTTCCTTTCTTTTCTTTCCCCTATAAAGTCTCTCTCTCTCTCTCTCTCTCTCTCTTGCTCGTCCGTATATTATCTACGCCAGAGTGAGAGAGACGAAGACCCTCTGACTGTCTCTCTCTTTCTCTGTATAGCCTGCCCTCAGCAGCAGCGCGAGAACATCACAAAAAACATGGCGCACACGCCATCTTTGAAATACGAACGTCACACACAGCAGATATACACACCAGCCCGTGCACTATTGTTATTATAGACGTTCGGACGACCCTATAGGTTTATTGCACGCATGTTGTGCACTGAGCTAGACTCAGAGCGCGCGAGTCGACTGTCGAAGACGAGCTCTGCGATTATGCCAGCAAGTGCTCTCTCCACTGCTGGTGTATATGTAGTAATGCATCTACACATGTATATCAGTATACGTATGTGTCTGTGTATATATAATATCTAACATATATACGCGTATATGTATATATATATAGGGTTTAGAACGCATCGATGTTCTCTGCCCCCAACAGCACTAGATATATATAGATATATAGTGCATAGATGTTAGATATATAACTATGACAGTAGCGCGCGCGCGCACGCAGCAGACTCTGACTCTCTGTCCTGTCCTCGTCCAACTCCAATGCCAAAAGTGCAGTGGACGACGTCAACAGCTACTATATATATATATACACATGTATGTGTATATATATGTATATTGTCGAATAGTTTATAGCCATTGTTAAGTATCTTGCTTAGATTTGCATAAGCTATGGAACGTGAGACACACTTCCTCCGTTGTATTATCCACAAGTAAATTTGTTTATGATGCGAGAAATGCAAATTTTTCTGGATAACAAACAGCTGTTGTTTTTTTTCTTTTATATTTCAAGCAACACCGATTTCAAGCTTTCCACTTCCTTTATTTGGCTTTGTAGCTGGTAAGGACAGAGACTCATTGGTGGGGTTTAGTTTAGTTTAAAAATCTAAAATAACTTATTGCTTTGCTCTAATTCTATTATTGTACGTGATAAAAACGTTTTATTCGTTATTTTTGTACACTTATAAATATATATATGTATCTATGTATATGTTATATTTACATTATTATTAATTTAATTCTTCTTCCTCTTCGTTCTTTCGTTTTTTAAGGGCCTGCGGTCTTGCTTCCGGAAATTCGTCTGTATAAAAACTTTTAAGCTCTCCTTGGTCTGCTAATAATCGAATCCTCACTTGATCTTGGTTTCTCAAGATTTCCTTTTTACTTAAGCTGTTTTGATACGATTTAAAATTTATATAGAATGGAGGAAAAGTTTTCTTTTTCAAAACCACCTTTCCACCCAATACATATTGCTTAAAATCTAATATTTCCGTGGATTTTACTTCCTCAGCTGTTCTAACTTCGCTGGGACTGGCTACTACTACTGGATTCATAAAATTTTCTTTCCTCATCTCAACCAGGTGTAATTTCTTTTCTTCTGCGAGTTGTTGATGAGTTTTCTATTAACACATAGTAAAGGAAGTGTGATATGTGTTAAAATGATTATGAATCAATTTTTATAACAAATGTTAAAATTTTAACTTTACCTGGTTTAACAGTCCTATGAGAAAAGCTTTAATAATGTGCTGGTAATTAATGGCTCCTTCTACTTTAACAGCCAAATCTTTTATCCCAATGACTTCGCAGGCACACTTTATAGCTCTATGACAAGTCAAACCATAACCTTGTGGTTTCTTGAACACATACACCTTCGTTGCTCCAAACTGAGAGAAAAAGTCGTGATACACTAAAATAAGAAAAATCGTTGTTATTTAAATATGCGAACAACAATACAGTATAAGCAAAATTAATCAATTACCTGTATGATTTTCATACATAGGAACATGCATCAATTTACATCCAGCTCTGTTTTTGGCTAATCTCAAGGCTACTATTCCCAATGTGGATCTGCCCAAGGCAATGCCACATAAGCCTTTTTTATTACCTGTGATTACAAATGAACTAAAACTTCTTTTGCGACCCAAGTTTCCTGTCATATGCGATACTAATTTATGTTCTAACACCTTTGAATCAAAATTGTCAAAAGTCTCTGAAAATTTATTTAAATATTATATTAACTAATGAATAAGTATAATTAAAAAATGATTGAAAAATAAATAACCATCGTTTCTAGGATCTGGTGGGCCAATACTTCTGCCTCCCATTTTTGCACTAGTCCATCCTCGTTCCAGCGGGTGAACCTTTTTTGCTCTTCGATTTTGTACTGTATCTCGAATTTGTATCAAACGATTTTCCATGTCTTTATTGTCTGGTAGCTTTTGCTGTTTCATAATTGTCATTCCTTTCATAAGTGGTCCATTTAAACCAGGCCATAACATGTTTTGTTTTCCGAATCCAATTATTTGACCTCTATTTAAATCTTTCTTAAGCTTACCAGCACCCCTAGCTCTACCTCTATGTCTACCCGCATTACTGACACTCGTTACGGACTTCCATAAAGAGTCGGCAGAATCTGTAAATTAAAATCAATAAGTTATTTAGCACGTAAAGAGAGTTTATACGATTGCACATGAATTTGAATACGATCGTCTTACTTTTTGCAAAGAACCCAGTTGAACGGTTCTGACAACTCGTGGTTGGTTGCACCTTGAGCATTTGGTTATTCGCAACACCCAACACATGACTGTGTATATCTATAAATAACAAATAATTGTAAGAAATAATAATTTAGCCATATTTTCATTTTAAGGTTATGTAAAGTGCGGTAATGGAAAAAAACAACTATTCAATTCTTAAATAGATGTACCAACTCACAATTTGTAGATAAAAGAGATTGTTTCAGTGGTTTAATAAACGAAGCGTAGAGTTTCGGTAAATTATGGCTCATTTTTTTCGATAATTAAATAAATGCAGCTGATCTCTCGCCGCAACAACACCGCGAAGAGATCCGATAAATGCAGGTATCTACGTTTATCGGTAAGTTGAATTTGGATTTAGTGTTACTTAGTCGATAACAACGAAATCGACATGGACGCTTGCGGATCTGACATTTAACAACTTCACCGACTGTGGATAATTCATACTCACTTCTTTAGCCATGTACGAACATGTCTGCATGGACATGTCGCTTAGTTGGCGCCAAATTCAAAATCAGTCGGCAATTCAATCGAATCCTCGAGACACGAAGGTATCAAAACGTTATGCAGTTCCGAAAGAAAATAAATTGTCAAAAAAAAAGAAGGAAAAATATACATTCGTAATTTTGTAAAGTCGTCCTATAGTGTAAAAAGAACATTCATTTCTATAATAATTAAAAAAAGTCGTTGAACAAAATTATGACAACCAATCTGTTCGCGATAGCCACTGTCTAATCGTTCGCTAATAATATCGATCTCGTTGATGTATACACCAGCAAAATCGACAAAAAGGTCGTGTAATTCAGCGAGCCCTGGCTCGAGTTTGCATGAAAATTCCTGCTCCTCGAAGTTCTAGAACCTCGTAGTGTGGATGCGCGTCTATCTCAAAGGTACGGCATATGCGCAGCGAATCCAAAAGAGAGAGAGAGAGAGAGAGAGAGAGCTGCGTATGCACGTATATATATATGTATCAGCCAGATTGATCTAGCCGCATGGCTGCATATCGCGCAGAGCGACTTTTCCTCTCCGCAACGCTGGGAACTGCTCGGAGCGCACGCACGGGTATCCCGTAGAAGCTCGCCCCACTAATTTGGAGCTTCCCCTACCTCGACTGCGCCGAGCGATGGCGCGGCGCGACACGAGGCTGGTCTCCCGCGGCGACGCTCCACCGTCCTCCGATTGGCGGAGCCCGGCGTGGGCTCGGAAAACGGGAGCCTCCGCCCAGATCCGCTGGAACCGGCCTATGGCAGAAGGGACGGGAGCTCTCTCTCGCGCGCGCTTTCTCTCTCCGTCTACTTTATAGCGTGTAGTGGCACTCGAGTCGACTAGCGCGTCTCGCCGGGGCAGCCGATGCTGCGCGCTCGATCCAACGGGGGAGAGGGGGAAGCCGCGAGCCCTGCCCGCCGCCACCGCCGCTCTGAGCGTCGCTCTCTCGAGTGGGTCTAAGCGGCCGTGAGAGGGCCTCTCCAGGAGAGCCCCAACAGTACTCTCCATTCATTCATCCATACAGCACAGCAGCGCGGCAGCGAGCGAGCCGTAGCCTACCTAGCTGTGGAGCGAGAGCGAGCCCTGGAGCCGACGAGAGCGCCGCCGCCGTACCGCAGCTGGTCCTATACTACTGTACTCGACTGCCGGAATCGAGTAGGAGAGAGAGAGAGAGAGAGAGAGAGAGAGAGAGTGTGGAGAGAGAGAGCGAGCGAGAGTGCGCCCGAGAGGGACTCGACACGAGAGCCGTGGAGAGAGAAAGAGAAAGAGAGAGAGAGAGAGAGCGAGTCCCAGTTGGAACCGACGGGAGAGAAAACAACCCTTCGCGCTATAGTGTACCGCCGCCGCCGCTGCTGCTGCTGCTGGTGCCGGTGCTGCTGCTGCTGCCGCGGCAACGCTGATCTATCGAGATCTCGAGAGACAAGAAGACACTTTTGCGCGCGCGGCCGAGTCCGCGGCCGCGACACATCTTCCACGCATACACGACTCTCTCTCTCTCTCTCTGCATCGGTGTGTACGGTTTATATACTCGCCGACGAGCGAGACGTACGCTGAGCTCGCTCTCTCCTCAGGATTGCAGAGAGAGAGAGAGAGAGAGAGAGTGAGCGAGAGAGAGAGAGAAGCTCGGTCCCGGTTCGCCGGCCGCGCGTTATTCCGGGCTCGGCCGCCGGCCGAGGCCCTCGCCGCGTCGCGATCCTACTTTCCGCGAGTGCTCAGTGCAGTGACGCGTTGATCACAGTGACCTTGTGATGTAAGCAACAGAGGAGTCCGAGTGCGAGCGCGCGACGTCATCCTCGGTCGAGAAGACGGAGCGAGAGAGAGAGCCGGAGGGAGAGAGGCGGAATCGAGATATGCCGCTCGGCTTGTAAGGCAAGCGTCGCCAAAATTCTTTGCGGTTCGTACCTGCGCTACTTCGACGGCAGGAGCGTCGAGGCCTTCGCCGAGATGAGCGGCGGAAGCCAAGCCAACTCGGCGGGCAGCAACGCGGCCAACAATGCCAACTACCACCAGCACCAGCAACAGACCGAGCTGGACCAGGCGGGCTTGCTGCCGGAGCTGAACGGCGTCGACCTCGCGATGAGCCTGTCGCCGAAGCAGCACCAGCACGCGCAGTCCGGGGCGGGCGGCGCGCACACGACGCCCTTCAGCGTCAGCGACATCCTCTCGCCGATAGAGGAGTCCTACCGCAAGCTCGAGCTGGCCGCCGCCGCGGTGCACGGGCAGGCCTCGCCGTACGGCGGCGCCGGCAACGCGTCCTGCGCCCGCGGGAGCGGTAACACCGGGAGTTCCAGCGCCAGCAGCGGCAGTCCGCCGCTGCACGGGGGCTCGACGCCGGGAGTCAGCACGCCGGGGCCGACGATCGGCGGCGCGGCCAGCGGCGGCGGCGGCGGCAACAACGGGGCCGGTGGAGGGGTGCCGGGCCCGCCGACGGGTATGAGCGCCATGGGCAATCCATACGCGACGATGCAGTTGACACCGCAGTATCAGTACTGCGCGGCGGAACTGTCGCCGTACCACCATGCGGCACCGGGTGTCGGTGCCGGACCCGGTGCTGCCGATCCGATGCGCTCCCACGGGGTATCCTCGCATCATCATCCCTGGTACACGCCGGCGCCGCCGACACCCAACGATCCCAGATTCGCTAGTGAGTATTTCTATTCGATTCTTACCTCCTTCTGCGACACCGCTGCAGGCTCGCGCTAACTTCGATTCTTTCGCGATAATTCATTCGATGATCTGCTCTAGATTTTGTTATTGTACGAATACGGAACTCCGTCAAATTCCGATCGCCTCGCTCTGGCGAGCGAACGGCAACCCAGGGAGGTTGCCGTCGAGTGTGCCCATACAAAATATTATAGTCATTCGAGAAAAAAAGGCGCAAACGAGCAATGAACGGTTTGGTTCGGCATTTATTATACAATGCCATTGTGCGTTCTTTAATTCACTTACCAACAATATGCATATTTCGTCTATACATAGAAATACACGTTCGAATAGTGCGCGATTGGATAAATGTCATGTTTTTACGCGCATGTACCTATACGGGATTGCGATTTTGCAGTAAAAAAAGTTGTGTATATCATTTACTGTTGATAATATTATACAAACATACTTTGTCGTATACATAAAACGATTTACCAACATTTTTCATAACAACCGAACAGCATCCCAAACTAAGTTTCTGCTTACTTGCCAGGAGGCCGTTGCGCGTATTTTCCCACGTGCAAAGTTTAAAATTACGAATCGTTGCAATAATTAACGGCCGATCTCGTCGTAAACGCTGGTTTATCGCTGAAGCTGGTGCAGTGAAATTGAAGTGAAATTGCCAGCGATAGTTGAACGCAAATGTATTTACATACACGAGGTATAGAGGTGCAGTGTCATTTTTCGTCGGATTCACGGAATTCCGGGGCTTCCTACCCGCCACTCGAGATTCTTGCTTGCGGCAAGTCTTCTATCGCAAACTATGCTAGTCACGCGAGAAGTCGAAACGGAAGGAATCCGCGGGTTCGCGTTATAATCCCGACGGCTTCCGTCGAATCACGTATATATACATATATATGTATATATATCTATATGTTTTCAATGTAGTCGATTTATCCACTGTCTATAGTTTCACTGTCAACAGAGCGACGGGAAATCGTCCGGCGGACAACGAAGATATAACGAGGAAGAGTAACCAAACGATTTAGACACTCGACACTGTAATAGACGCGCGCGCGCTCGAGTCAACATAATCGAAAGAAGCGAATGGTTTAAAAGAAAAAGGATAAATCGAGATTAGTGAAATTTGGACACTTTTCCGGTTTGGCGCGTGCGAATGAATAGCGAGTAAATTGCAGCTAAATTTGCCGGTACTCGAGATAGAGAGAAGGAGATGAGAGAGAAAGAAAATTAACGAAGCTGAGTGTTGGTATATATAGAGGCGGTCAATCGATACACACCTATAATCAGAAGCGTCGACAGGTTTCTCACGGCTCGCGGGTGGCCCTCGACGTCTCTCTAACGAGCGTTGCAGCTCATTGGCACTGCTTACGAATATTCTTTCTCTCTCGCTCGCTCACTTAAATTTAATAACCGTCTCGATGCAACAACAGCAGCAGCAGCAGCAGCAGCTGTCAGTCTTTTTCGCTCTCGAGACGCGACGATGACGTTGAAAAAGCTATGGACAAACTATATACATGTATATATACACATTAAAGAGCTGCAGTGTACATATTGCTTGGAATCTCTGAATGTAATTTCTCGGAAGGAAAGGGATCGCGCCCGTTCGGAGAGTCGAGAAGTAGTGCAGTGGACCTCCCGCGCATCTATACGGCTATATGAATCGGCGTTATTTCTCATTGACGAGGGTGCACGCGCGTATAGCTGCGCGTCCGGCGACTTTAATAACGCGCATACACTCGCTAATAGAGAGAGAGAGAGATATCTATAGGAAAGGAATCGATGATTGTGAAAAGAAAAAGAAAAAGATTTGAAGAAAAATAACTCTGTTGCAGTCTCGAGGCTCATGGGAGCGGCAGCTTCGGCAGGAACGAACATGGCAGGCTGCTCGGTGGGCCAGTCGATGGGCGACATGGCCAAGTCGTCCGGTATGGGCGTCGGCGTCGGCGTCAGCATGGGCGTGAGCGCGATGCAATTTCCCCTGGCGCAGAGGCGTAAGCGCCGGGTCCTCTTCACGCAGGCGCAGGTCTACGAGCTCGAGAGGAGGTTCAAGCAGCAGAAGTACCTAAGCGCACCCGAGAGAGAACATCTCGCATCTATAATTCATCTCACACCCACGCAGGTTCGTATATATACACACATGTACGCACGTATACGTATACGTATACGTATATAAATGTATACGTCAATCGGTGAGACGATTGTCGGAGAGAGAGAGAGAGAGAGAGGACCGAAACGGAAGCCGAGGGGGAAGTCTTGATTGCAATCAGGCCAACTTTTCGTCTTGGTTTTAGTACACAGACCCCTGCGTTTCTCTATACTTTCTTTTTCCACTTACTCCTTCTTCTTCTTCTTCTTCTTCTTCTTCTTCTCTGCCGAGCTTTTTTCTGCTAGCTTCGAGTTCTAGAGAGAGAGAGAGAGAGAGAGAAGCTGCGCACAGATGCGCGACGGCCCTCCATTTTGCACTGATGGCATTGTTGCTTGGCTAAGTGCAGCCCCCATTGTTGCAGGCCACTCCTCGCCTGCAGGCCTTTGTGCAGCCCTATATATAGAGTCGCTGTCGCGCGGCATTGTTATTATTATCTCTGTACACTGTTGCGCTGCTCTCGCTGCGTGTCGCGCGCTTTTTCTTTGCCCAAACCAGATGTATATGTATAAGCGTGTACTACGTGGATATTACTACGTGAATTGCCCTTCCGCATAGAAAGCGTTAAATTTTACCGTCTTTCACACCCGTGCGGACGATGGGGTGAGGAAATTGTTTCTTCAATTCGCATTGTTGTTAGAGTATTTTTCAATTCTCGGATGCGGGGACAAGAGAAGGAGATCGTTCATTTGAATGCATAAATGATGAACGTTGTGGAAACGTTAACCGTCGTCTAAGATCAAAATACAACATTTATACGTTGCTTTTTATTTGTCAATATGCCTAAACATATGTATATATATATATATATATATTATATATATTGAGAAAGGTTTAATTGTAATTATTGATGATTTTACATTTGAAATTTTTGCACTACAAACGAGTATGGACAACC